>VDFB02072274.1:100524043-100630481 GCA_007258455.2 Sequoia sempervirens | reverse complement strand
TTGAGGTTGCACATGAAGCGTTTGAAAAAATATCTATTGCTGTAGCTGTACATTTGCACTTCATTTCAGTCTTCATATTATCTTGAAAATCAGAAGAAAATATTGCATTTGCAAATCTTTCCTTCATTTGCAGTCAATTGGCACCTTTAGATAAGTTTCTAGAGTCTTTTCATGCATACTTATCATCACTCAAAAAGGAAAAACCAAACAAGAAACAATTACCAGCTGAAAGTACTTTGCAAGACAAGGGTTCGACAAAATTCCAAAGCATCAAAACAAAAAAATAAAGATCAGATTTGGCAAGGGTCTTTACACCTAGAATCCATGATTTGCTTTCCACCTTTCTTGATCTGAAAACCTTTGATTTCTTTGCCAATTTTGTTCACTTTGGTCCATAGTTGCATGTCAATTTATCTTTGATGTAATTTTAGTATGATGTTGCAGCTTCTAATGTGCAATCTCTCTCTTTTTATCCCCATTAAGCAAAATACTATACGAAGAAAATTAGTTGATTTGTTTATTCATCTATAAGCGAATTAAAGATTGTAACTATATTATATCCAAAATGTCAAGGAATGAACAATACAAAAAAGGACAATGCACATTCCAATATGATAATGAAGTAATAAGTAAAAAAAAAATGTAGTAACTAATAGTTGATTTTCCCCTCTTGTTGATCATTCTTTTAATCTTTAGCACTATTTTAAAGTAATGTCATCGGAAAATATTAAGCTTCAAATAACTTGTATCTGTATAAGTTTTATACGCTCATTATCAATTGTGAAGTGGCAAAGGAAACCTTAAATAAGATTCCTATTAGATCCTCCTTGACAAAAGGGATTGCAAATTTTTAATTTTAAAATGGTTATATCTGAATTGAGCTCCTCCATTTTTTTCTATCATATTTTGTAACCTTCTATCCTATCAACAATTGCAACATCAAAAGAACTCAGATTATAAGTCGCCAATTTTTCTAGTTCATGTCATGCACATAATTATTCTAAATGTATTCTTCTAGGGGAGAAAAAAGACCAAAAGGATCATGGAATAATCCAAATAAAAATTGAAGGTTTAAAACACCTTGAAGTCATGACTGTCATCCAGCTCATAAAATATGGAATCAAAATCTTCCTTTGAAATTTTTGGCAAAGTCCTGCATGGAGAAAAATGTAAAGCATTAGTCACTGCCCAAATTTAAAAATCCAAGAAAAACCTCACAAAAGTAAAAAAATGATACATGTTTCTTAAATAAAATTTTCTATTTACTGAGTTTGGTATTGAATACTTAATCATAGAAAAGAAATTTACACTATCTATCAAAGAAAATTATAATCTATGGAAAAAAACAAAGAAAAAAAACTTCCTAGCCCTTTGGCAACATTTCAAGTTATGTGCACAAATTGATCCTGCCCATGAAACAACGAAATAGTCTTCATGCAATACTATCAACATACTTAAGAGATATGAGATATCAAGTGAAATCACATTAATTTATGAAATATTCTTGTTTTTGAAGAGAAGGTTTTAATCCAATCATCAATTTTAATTTATATGCTTAAGAAAATATCATATTGTTATACATTTTGCACTCCAAATATGCAACTTATTAAGCTTATTTGAAATCTTACCATAACCATTCCCTTAAAACACAACATATTCATCTTCCATGAGATCAGAAGAGGAAAATATAGTTATAGCTCCTTATAACAAATAAAACTTTACCCAAGGATGGTATTCCTTAAATATTCTCTATTTTCAAATGATTGTAGTGTCTTACAGTGACTGCATATTTTGCAATGCCCTTTATACTAATGGCATCGCTAAAGAGTTCTCCATATTCTAGCAATTATCATGACGTCTCCTTGCATGTTTAAATGTTTTTCCAATCTCTTTATTTTTGTCACCATTTTTAATGAAATCCTAAGATAGGTAAGCAATTTCTTGTTCAACATGATCCTCATCACAAACCCAAAAGACTCTAGTAACTAGTGTCTTGAGTACATGTACTTTTTGAGATGGTTGGTGATGAGAAACACATAGGTGCAGGTAAGCATTAGGTCTGTGTGAGTTTCCTTCCTGAACACATTACAAAGATCCATCAAATATTTTTGAGAGGACATCAAGGAAAGGCAATTTTCCACCAATATTGCCAAGGACAATCTCTGATGTTTAAATAAGAATTGTCTTGAGTTCATTTATCATCATAGGTGTTAGCACTTTAACAGATAAAACAGCACAGTCAACTCAGAGGCACTACGCTCTCAAGACCAAAGGATAGTCTTTTGGCATAGCCTCACCAGAAGTGCAAAGAGTGCCCAAAATCCCATCTGACTAAAACAAAGAAGGAACACCATATACCAAGAATATACTCAAAAAAGAGAAAAGTAGCAACAATTCATTACATTACAAAGAGTCACCAATAGCAAAAAAGTACATTAACCACTTGGGCTAAGACACAAATGGTATATTACAAAATATATCATATTATCAGACAGTAATGACACCTACTTAGCCTATTCTCCTGATATTTGAGTCTTCCAATCAATTAGAGTTCCCCACTTGGACCTTGGTTTGCCCAGTCTATCCTAGATAATATCTATACTAATTCTATCAATTGATCTCTGTTCTCTCCTAACTATCCTGCTGCCAATCCCTTTCTCTGATCTTCCTCTTAATACACCCCTGCAAAATTTGCAAAAAAACAAAAATGGACCAACCTCAAGAAGAAAACAAGAATGGTCGACCTGACATTGTTTAATTAGGGCTGACCTAGTCTTTAACAATGCATATTTTGTGTATTTGCATGACTTAAAGTTATTTTATCTCATTCATCTGCAGCAGTCTTCTAAAATTAGGTTGCAGCAGAAAAGGCAGACAAATGACAACAGAAACCCTTTACATGCATTTTCCAGACATGAATGACAGCAGAGAATGAATCCATGCAATCAGACTGTTGGTTGAGGGAAGAAACAAGATGAACATGTGATCAGCAGGCAGCATTAACTGGCAATATTCCCAAGCATGTGGATCCCACAAAATTAATTGACAATAAAACTATGACATAAGCAACCTTGCAAGCTGATTAGAAAAACTACAAGTTGAATTTGGCTCAAACATAATGACTGTCCTTTAAGGAAAACAGAAACAACTTTGAGTTCCATCAAGATGCTATTAAAATATTAAATGTAATATTAATGATCATCTTAGCTTTATTTAGTCTTTAGTTAGTCATAAGTTAACTTGTAGTTAACTTAGTCTGCTCTGAGCATCTTTCCGCTTTTTAGCTTTAGTTTGCTTCAGTTAACAGTTTGTCTATCGTCCAGTTAACGTTTAGTTAATTGTTTGTACCGTGTTAGTTAACATCTAATTCTGCATCTGTTAACTACCTATCTCGTACTAGTTAACATTCAGTTAACTATTTGCTACTCCCTAATTTGTAGGGTTTGTAAATTCTATAAGACCAAGGCTCTTCTGTTAATAATATGATCTCATTATTTACCAAATTTACATAGTATCAGAGCTAGGGTAATGAAACACAAATTCAAAAAAAATTTAAGCAGGGTTTGAAATTTGTGATTTATTTCTTTTGAAGATTTTCGTATTTTTTCAAAAGCAAAATCGTGGATTTTTTTTTCAGGTAGATTTTCGAGGGTTTATGGTGAAAATCGCAAATTTTTACATAGGAAAATCACATGGAAGTGTTTTTTATTTTCTGAGTAAAATCGTGGCTAGAAAAATCGCGTCAGTTTTCTGGTCTTCTGTGCGCACGATCTCTTAATTTTTAGCCGCAATTTTGAAAGCTTTTCTTTAGCCCACGTTCGTCCCTTTGCTGCTCACGTTTGGGTGCACGTCTGAGGTATTTTAGTGGCGGATGTTTTTGTAATGTGCCCATTTTGGCCCTACACTCTTCAATAGGATTTAGCCTATTTCCGAAAATCCGTAGGCTAAGCTGAGGTGGAAAATTAGGGTTTCCTCTTTCAGATATTGCTCAGTTGGCGTTCAAAGGATGTTGTGCAGACTTACTATTTATAGCAGTTGCTATTTTTAGCAAGTCTATCTTTTGGCAGTATCTGTCTAGCAGCAGTTCAATCCTTTGCAGGTTAGTGTTCAGTTTGGCTATCTATTGTTTTGATGTGAACTTACTATTTATAGCAGTTGGCTATTTTTAGTAAGTCTAAATTTGGTAGTAGCATCATCAGCAACTCAACTCAAGTCATCTTGCTATCCATCAGTTTCAGTATTGGCATTGGTTTTCGTTATCTCCATGGACTGAGTTTTTATACTTAGTCAAATTTCATGTTTCTCAGTTGTACCCCACGCCTAGGAGTAATAACTTCATGTTGTTTTAAAAGAGGAGCCATTAAGGGGGTCAATTGTGCATTTAATAATTTATTAAATGCTTTATTGTTGCAAAGTGAAAAGGAGGTTGAGTAATATTATATTATTTCAAAAAGTAAAATGCAAAAAGGTGGCATCCCTTTTGGAAGTTGAAGTGATTCAACTTCTTGGAATTTGAAGAGTTCTTGTTGCTTCATTTGCCAACTGAAGCTTATATATTGTTGCTGTTTGAAGAGCTGATTATGCATATTTTTGAAGAGCAAAGTTACGCTGCTGGAATGAATCATTAGCAGATGAATTGTACTTTCAGCTCTGTTTATGCCTAACGATCCTCTGACCATATGCTATCACCTTTCCCACATTGGGATCTTGGTGAACATTCTTGGTTAGAGTTATCTTTTTTGCTGATTTGCATTTTTGGAGCTAACGCTAATCAGTGTTTGGTTGCTAATTTGTGTGTCTAATTTTGGGGAAAAAAGTTAAGGGGAATATTTCAGTTTTCTTTGGCGGGTCGGAAATCATGTTTTGAACTCTCACGCAATTTCTTCTGTGTTCTTTCTTTACCTGCAAAAGTTTCTTTCATCTGGGCGCGATTTTGTGAGACTTTCATCTAGGTGTTCTCTGCTAATCATCTCTGAACGCAATTTGGTTTGAGCACGATTCCTTCACGCATTTTTTCTGCCTGCGTCCTCCCTGCCTTTTGGGTGCAATTTTTAGCTATAGTTTTGGTCGCAATTTCTGTCGTGGTTTCCTTTCTGCCATGTTTGTCAAAGGTTCTTTCTATCGTGTTTGTCAGAGGTTCTTTTTGTGCGACCTGGTGTTTGTATCTGCTGCTGGTGATTTTTTGAGAAATCATGATTCTAGTCTGAGTTTGTGGGTTCATAGTAATTTTCTAAGTTTTCATGGCAGTTTGAAGAAAAAGTATTATTTTGAGCCAGTTTTGACAAATTTTATGGGAAATTTTTTTTTAAAAATTGCAAAGAGTTTTCGAAAAAAAAATTATTAGAAAAGAAAATTTACAAGATTTTTCTATTGTCATTCAGAAGTTGTTTAGAGGATTTCTTTTTTCTAAAAAAAAAATCCCACTTTCAAAGCTTTTGAGGGTTTTTCTAAAAAAAAATCTTACAATTTCTGAGCCTCTTTTTCAGACGATTTTTGAAAAATTGGGTGTTGTGCTAGCTGATTGTCCAGTGTTTTGCCAGTTGATCACAGATTTACCTCGTTTTTCGTGCTTTGGAAAATGGGAGAGATGGCATCTTTGTCCAATGTTATGTTGGAAAGTTTGCAAAGGTTCAATGGAAAGAATTACAACACGTGGAAGCAAAGGATGCTTACCATCTTTGAGTATCGGTGTCTGGATGCACTTGTTCTAGGTACAGAAGGTCATCCCACTGTTGTTGGGAAGGATTAGGACAAGTATGATGGAAGTAATAGGGAGGCAGTTATGCTTCTAAAATTATCTGTCACCGATGAGATGTTACCAAAAATACCATTTGGTAACTCTGCTACGGAGATTTGGAAGGATTTGGAAGATCTTCATGAGACCTCAGACAAGGGAAGGGCTTTCTTTCTGAAGAATATACTTTTCTCTATTATGATGGATGACCAAGTGTCTTTGCAGGAGCACTGCAGGAGCACTTGAGGAAAATAAAAAATATATGCGATCAATTGGAGGCCATTGGTCGTAAGATGGAAGAGGAGGATGCGGTAGTGATCACTTTGAAGAGTTTTCCACATTCCTATGAGCACTTCATCGAAATGCTCAACATTACATCCACCAATGTTGACCTGAAGTTTGATGAGCTGTGCAACAAGATTTTGCAGCAAGATCGGTGGAGGAAGTAGTTTGGGAGCAGCAGTGAGTCTCCAAGTGTTGAACAAGCATTTAATGCCAAGGACGTTGGAAAAGGCAACTCCACTCAGCAAAAAGGACGAGGTGATTTGGAGGAGGGCTCCAAGAAGTTTATTACTTGCCATTACTGTGGGAAGATTGGTCGTATATAGAGGTATTGCAAAAAGTGGTTGACTGATGAGAAGTCCAACCAGAAAGCATCTTAGCAAAGTGCTCTAGTGGCAGAGCAGACTAAGCTGAAGGAGTCTGCACACTATGCATTTTGATGACCAACACAATATGGGTAGACTTAGTTTTTGTTTGTACAATGATCATTAAGGGAGGGTACTAAAATATTAAATGTAATATTAGTTGTAAGTTAACTTGTAGTTAACTTAGTCTGCTTTTAGCATCTTTCCGCTTTTTAGCTTTAGTTTGCTTCAGTTAACAGTTTGTCTATCATCCAGTTAACGTTTAGTTAACTGTTTGTACCGTGTTAATTAACTTCTACTTCCGTATATGTTAACTACCTATCTCGTACTAGTTAACGTTCAGTTAACTATTTGATACTCCCTAATTTGTAGGGTTTGTAAATTCTATAAGAGCAAGGCTCTTCTGTTAATAATATGATCTCATTATTTACCAAATTTACAAATGCAACATTATGATAACCAAATATGACTCAAATAATCTTTATTTTAGTCATTTATTAGTCCCTAAGCATATATATTATAAGCTAGGTCGGCAACATTGAGATTAGGGGATTAATATTGCCTAATTATGCTTACAATAAGAGGTTATGAGTAGTTGTTGAGCATCGTATTGCAAGTTCTATTCTTATTCTATAACCTTTGGAGGTTGCCCCCTTGAAGTGGCATATTATAATCAAGTATTTACATCTAATTCACTTATAATATTCTCTTGTGCTAGGTATCAGAGCATGTTTATAGAACTATGAACATAAGAAAAACAACAAAAAAATTTGGTTTAGGAGGTCATGTTATCAAGGGCATATCTCTCTCATATTTGCATTTTTTTCTTAAATCGAACAGAATGATCAAGGACACATCAAAGAATCTACAATATAGATTTGGGGAGATTTGAAATTGTTTTAAAAGAGTTATTGCAAAATTAATTTTTTTCCCAAACTCAATTCCAAGACAGCAAAGCATAAAAAAAATTAGAGATCTTTTCTCCAAGGCAAGCATTGTGACTAAATAAGGTAGGGTAACTTTTTTTCTTAAATTTGGATTGTTTTGAATATATTGTTACGAAATTAGCTGGTGACATCATGATAGGAGCTTCAACAAAAAGCAAGGAAAGGAATCCACTCACACCAAGAAAATCTTGGGACACAAAGAATCCAAGAATAGAAGGAATAGTGTCACCAAATTTTAAAAGTTGCTTTGAATACAATAAGCACCAAGATCAAGGAGGTAATATTTTTGGTAATGGTTTCCAAGCTAAATCTAGTGGGCTTCACTTCCAAGTCATATCTAGTGGGCTTGGCTATAAAGGAGTTGAAGGAGATATTTATGAAAGAGGATATCAATGGGCTTCGGTCTAACATCTTCATCTAACCATCTTCTCTCAACAGTTTTCTAAAATCCCTACAGTTGATTCACATCACAACACTAAAGACACTTATATATCTTGTAAGGGAAATAAAGACCCTTGGTCTTTCTATGATTCAAATTTAACTCAAGATCAAAGCCCAACTAATTCGCTTACAAGCGCCTAATCCATTATTGTGGAAAGGAAGGTAGAGGAATGTAATGTAATGTCCCCTTCCTAGGCAGTACAATTAGTTCTGAGGTTAGCCTATCATTCAGATCCTTTTAGGCTGGCAAAAGTGTTTAGGGGATCACTTAAGGCAGTTATCCAGCATTTGGGAACATCACTCCAGCAGTTGATTCAAGTTTGGGCCTTTGCAGACACTTATAGAGTGATTTAGAGGTACTTACTATTTATAGTAAGTCAGGCAAGCAAGAGTTGCTATTTTTGGCAGGGCACCTGATTCAGTTGGTCAGCTCAGTATCGACCCGGTTTGATGATTTGTTGAGCAAACAGGGATTATTAGAGCATTTAATAATAATTAAAGAGATTATTAATTTGACTTTATAATATAAAGTCATTTTAATGAAATATTAAAGTTATTATTAAAATGGAAAATTATAAAGTATTTTTAATACTTTATAATGAAGGGAAAAATTTAATATTTTAATGAGTTTAATACTCATTAAATAAAAGGACGCCATTTATTAAATATTGGCCTAAGTATTGCAAAAGGGTGAATTATTTATTATTAAATGTAATTGAGCTGATTTTTTAGAAGGGTCGACTTTTTGAGAGAGGTTATATATTTCCTCAAGGAAAATCGAACTCATTATGTTGATTATTCGAATTTGTTATTATTTCTCTCTGAGAGCAACGGAGTTTGAGAAACAAGGGTTTCTGCAGATCATCAAGTTTTGAAAAACGTTCCCTCTTCAGAATCAGGCATACTGAGACTGTGCAATACCAATTGAAGATTGTCAGCAGGGTAACTTCATTCAGAGGTTGCATTTGTGCTTACTAAGGTAGTTTCAGAAAGGGTTTAACAGGGATCATTCATCTGAGCAATAAGGCGACTTGTCCATTCTTTATTCAGTGATCTGGCACATTCTTCAAGAGGCCATACTTTCATCAATGCTGTTGTTAGGCCGTACTGTCCTTGCTCAGAGGTGTGTGAAGTGAATAAGGAAAAACGCCTTGGTTTTTGGGTTCCCTCTTCTTCCAGCTTGGTCGCCTTGTTTCTTGGAGGTGTTTGGCATGATCTTGGACTAGGAGACTGGAGTATTATTGTTATCCAGATGACTTACAACTGTGCTCCTTGCTGCAATTTATAACCAGGTTTTTAATAAAGTTTGCAGTTGATTTTTACATTGCATGTACTGGCTTTCCTACTGTAATAGTTCGATTAAATTGAAGAAGGCTTTCTCTTTACAAAATCAAAGAGTTATTATTAATTCTAGTTTCCTACGAATAAATTTGTATTTATTTCAAAATCGCAATTTCTTTCATTATTTCAAAAACCCTCAAAAAAATCAAAAATTGCAAAACAAACAAAAACGCATTTACGGTCAGAGGTTTTGGGTTGAGAGACACCTGGTCTCTTACAGTGGTATCAGAGCACAGTTTTCCTACCATCCTGTGCTTTTTCAGTTTCTTTTTCAGTCAGATGTGTGCTTTTTCGATGCTTTTTCATGAGTAGAGATATTATTTTCTACAGTAAGGGTAGCGGAACAGGCAGAGTCGAGGATTGGACAGGTCCACCTATTCCCGAAGGTGAGACAGTATCAAGGGTTCTGGGTATTCACAGATCCAGATCCAATAGCAGTGAGAATAGTGTCACAACACTGATGGCAGATCGTGAGATCCCTGCAAAGACACATAGGGATCTAGGGAAAGAGCATACCGGAGGCGATATTACTGATGAAAAATTCAAACGCAGGCATGATAATATGATGTACATGATGTCCCAGTTGATGGGCACGATGAGGCAGTGTACTCCATCTCAGCCGCACTATATCCAGATAGGACAGACGAGCGGGACTGCAGGCATAGACCAACCATTGGTATCAACACAGCGGCAGTTGTCACGTATCTATCATGAGTGTAGGCCTAGACAACCTACATTCATATCTAGAGAGGCACCTTCAACTCCGAAGGTAGAGCAGCAAGGTCATCATCATGAGTTCCAGCCACACAATGGCATGTCAATGGCAGATGTAACTAGATTTTATGGAGAGTATTCGACATTGGCACCTGAGATCAGGCAGTCTTTGACATTTCATGAGTTTATGGATGTGCATAAACCTAGAGGGGGAGGTAGATTTGACCGCAGAGCTCCTCAGCACCAGCAGCCACAGCCACAGGTGAACAGGGATCTACAGTATGCAATCAGCAAGATTACATTGCCTTACATTGATGGTTCTGATAAGAGTTCAGCGAGGTCTTGGGTACAGAAGTTAGACAATTACCTATCATTGAGACCTATGCAGGAGGACGAGGCCATTAAGTTTGCTACACTGCATCTTGATGGGTTGGCGCATGACTGGTGACATCACGGCATGTACACACTTGGTCATCACGCAGTTACTACTTACCGGGAGTTCACCAGCAGGCTCATAGAGCGTTTTGACAAGAAGGATTCAGAACTCTACTTCAGGGAGCTAGCTCAGCTTAGACAAACAGGTAGTTTGGATTCCTACATCAGTGAATTTCAGAGGGTTGCAGTCTTGGTGAGAGGCATTTCAGAGAGGAGACTTGTTATTCTCTTCGTCAAGGATTTGTTGGAGCCAATGAGAGGTTGGGTGAAGGCATTTGATCCTCCTACTCTTCAAGAGGCCATGAGGAAAGCACGTAGTATGGAGCTTGCAGCACCTCGCAGCAAGTTCACTTCAGGCTCGACACCTTATTTCAGGCCTAATAAGTCATTTGACAGGAAAAGGGATCCACCTGATCCTAAGAGACAAAATGCACCACCATTTGACAGGGAGACATTAAATGACTTACGAAAGAAAAAGTTGTGTTTTTGGTGCAAGGCACCTTATGATGAGAAGCATGTATGCCCTCTTCGTCACAAAGTGAAAAATAACCAGATGGAGTGATTTTATGAGGGAGAAGAGCTATCTGATCTGTCAGACCAGCAAGCTGATTCAGAGCATTCAGATAATGAGAGGTCTGAAATTGATGGTGAAAACGAAGGAGGAAGGAAGTTACAGGAGGCACATTTGACTAGTCTTTAGAGAGATTGATCTTTTAGACTTTGTGGGCTCCTAGCAGGTCAAAAAGTGATCACTCTACTCGACACTGGTGCTACTCATAATTTTATAGATGCACGGTTGGTAGAGATACGAGGTATACAGATAGAGAAGTTTCAAGGTATTCGAGTCAAGGTGGCTGATGGGTACACCCTCAAATGCAATAGAAAAATAACAGATCTTCCAATGCAGCTGAACAACTATGAGTTCAAGACTGAACGTTGTTAATATGGGAGATACTGATGTGGTACTAGGGATGGCATGGCTTCACAATTTGGGTGAGTTCACACTCAATCTTCGGGATACGGAGATGAAGTTCAAGGTAAATGGGAAACCTCATGTCATCAAAGCCATCAGAGAGAGTAATCTGAGGATGGTATCGTACAGACGGATGGAGAGACTCATTCGTCATGGTATGGTTGATTGGGCTGCAGAGTGTATGTTATTACTAGCACAGCAGGAGCAGCAGAAGGTTAAGTACCATCCAAACATTCAGATACTGAGGACTAAACAATCTAAAGTATTTAGTGACATTCCACCTGGCAGACCTCCAGACAGAGGCACCAAGCATATTATCGAGTTGGAGGAGGGCGCAAAGCCCATTATGATTACACCCTACAGGCATCCGAAACGGCTTAAGGATGAGATAGAGAAGACAATCAATGAGCTGTTGGCTATGGGGCATATCAGACCTAGCAAGTCACCTTTTGCTTCATCTATCGTATTGGTGAAGAAAAAGGATGGATCACTTCAAATGTGTATAGATTACCGCCAGCTCAATAAGAAGACAATTAAGAACAGGTACCCGATACCTCGCATCGATGAGTTGATTGATGAGTTGCACAGTGCTATCTTCTTCACGAAGATTGACTTGAGATCTGGGTACCATCAGATTTAGATGAGGGAGCAGGACATAGAGAAAACCACTTTCAGATGCCATTGCGGTCACTTCGAGTTCTTGGTTATGCCTTTCCGTCTAACCAATGCACCTGCTACCTTTCAGGCTACCATGAACAGGGTCTTCAGTTCTCAGCTACGGAGATTTGTGTTGGTCTTCTTCGATGACATTCTGGTGTACAGTAGGTCATGGGAGGAGCATTTAGCTCACTTGGATATAGTTTTGGGTATCTTGGCTGAGGAGTCCTTTTATGCCAAGGAGTCCAAGTGTGAGCTAGGCATGGTTGAGTTGCTATATCTTGGGCATATCATCAGTGCCAAGGGAGTCAGTATGGACCCTGAGAAGGTCCGAGCTATAGTTGAGTGGCCAGTACCAGAGAACCTTACGCAGCTCAAAGGATTCATTGGGTTGTGTGTTTTTTACAGGAAATTTGTTAGCAGGTTCTCACATCATGCCGCACCCCTTATTGATTTGACAAAGAAAGGGGCTTTTGCTTGGTCACCACAGGCTCAGGAGTGTTTTGACAAGTTTAAGGTGATTATGACTTCATGTCCAGTGTTAGCATTACCAAACTTTACGAAGTCATTTGATTTGCACTATGATGGTTAAGGAGAGGGCATTGATGCCGTTTTGATGCAAGAGAGACACCCTATTGCTTTTGAGAGTAGGAAGCTTAGGGCTCCTAAGAGGTTTTATAGCATCTATGACAAGGAGATGTCAGCCATTATGCATGCTTTGGCTAAATTCAGGCAATATTTGGTAGTAGGCAAGTTCAGTGTGCGTACAGACCACAACAACCTGAAACACTTCCTTGGACAGCGAGACCTAAATGAGAGAGCAAAAATGGGTCAGCAAACTGCAGTCGTATGATTTTGACATCACCTTTATTAAGGGGAAGTAGAATGTTGTAGTTGACGCCTTGTCTCGCAAACCGCAGTTGAATGCTATGGCACAGATCTCTAAGGATTGGAAGCATCAAATCATTACAAAGTATGCTAAGAACCCATGTGCTTCTAGCATAGTTGACGAGATAGAGCACGATAGTAGGTATACCGTTGTGAATGACTTGATCATTTACAAAGGGCGGATTTTTCTGGTTCCTGATTCAAAGTTGAGGGATACAGTTCTGAGAGCCTTTCATGATCTTCCTATGGCGGGCCATCCCAGTTATTTCAAAACATATAAGCTAGTACGGGAACGGTCTACTTGGAAAGGGATAAAGACTGATGTTCTTCAATATGTACGAGAGTGTTTTGTTTGCCAGAAGAACAAGCAAGAACACACATATCCTGTTGGATTGCTTCAGCCACTTCCGATACCTGACAAGAAGTGGGAATGCTTATCAATGGACTTTATCACGGGTTTGCCGAAAGCCCAAGGTAAAGATTGTATTTACGTAGTTGTCGATCGGCTAACAAAATATGCACACTTTTTTCCGATCACTACTACATTCACAGCATCGCAGACTGCAGAGCTTTTCTTCAGAGAGGTATTCCAGTTACATGGTTTGCCTCGGACTATAGTTAGCGATAGAGACAGTCGGTTCATGAGCAACTTTTGGCAGGAGTTGTTCAGACTTTGTGGGACTGAACTGACAACTAGTACCAGCTACCATCCACAGACAGATGGACAGACGGAAATTGTCAATAAGTGGGTGGAAGGATATCTGCGCAATTACATAGTCGGACAGCAGAGAGCTTGGGTGAAGTGGATATACCTCTGTGAGTATTGTTATAACTCTACTCACCACATGACTATACAGATGACGCCTTTCATGGCATTGTACGGGTATGAGGCGCCCAACCTTTTGGATTTGGTATTGAGTGATAGCAGAGTACCTAGCGCGGGTGACATGATGCAGGATCAGCAGGACATTTTTAGGTCTCTCAGAGACAATATCCAGCAGGCACAGAATCAGTATGCTGATCAGAAAAGGGTTGAGCGTTCTTTTGCAGTGGGTGATATGGTGTATCTCATGTTCCAGCCATACCGTCAGTCCACTCTGCGGAAGAGTGGTGCAGAGAAGTTGAAACCTCGTTACTATGGTCCATTCCAAGTTATCAGACGAGTGGGCGAGGTTGCTTATGAGTTGGACTTACTGGCAAATAGCAAGGTTCATAACGTATTTCATGTCTCACGCCTGAAGAAGGCATTGGGTCAGCATGTGATTCCCTCTCCAGTACTGCCACCCCTTGATGACGAGGGCAACTTGATATTAGTGCCTAAGGCCATCCTCGATGTTAGAGAGAGACAACTTCAGAGGTGGGTTATCAAAGAGTATTTGATCAAATGGAGAGACTTGTCGGTTGAGGATGCTACTTGGGAGTCAGAGGAGATTTTACAGCATCCAAAGCTGGGATTGCTTGAGGACAAGCCATTTCAGGGAGGGCAGACTGTAATGTCCCCTTCCTAGGCAGTACAGTTAGTTCTGAGGTTAGCCTATCATTCAAATCCTCGTAGGTTGGCAAAAGTGTTTAGGGGATCACTTGAGGCAGTTATCCAGCGTTTGGGAACATCACTCCAACAGTTGATTCAGGTTTGGGCCTTTGCGGACACTTACAGAGTGATTTAGAGGTACTTACTATTTATAGTAAGTCGGGCAGGTAGGAGTTGCTATTTATGGCAAAGCACCTGATTCAGTTGGTCAGCTCATTATCGATCCAGTTGGATGATTTGTTGAGTAAACAAGGATTATTAGAGCATTTAATAATAATTAAAGAGATTATTAATTTGACTTTATAATATAAAGTCATTTTAATGAAATATTAAAGTTATTATTAAAATGGAAAATTATAAAGTATTTTTAATACTTTATAATGAAGGGAAAAATTTAATATTTTAATGAGTTTAATACTCATTAAATAAAAGGACGCCATTTATTAAATATTGGCCTAAGTATTGCAAAAGGGCGAATTATTTATTATTAAATGTAATTGAGCTGATTTTTTAGAAGGGTCGACTTTTTGAGAGAGGTTATATATTTCCTCAAGGAAAATCGAACTCATTATGTTGATTATTCGAATTTGTTATTATTTCTCTCTGAGAGCAACGGGGATTGAGAAACAAGGGTTTTTGCAGATTATTAGGTTTTGAAGAACGTTCCCTCTTCAAAATCAAGCATACTGAGACTATGCAATACTAGTTGAAGATTGTCAACAGGGTAACTTCATTCAAAGGTTGCATTTGTGCTTACTGAGGTAGTTTCAGAAAGGGTTTAACAGGGATCATTCATCTGAGCAATAAGGCGACTTGTCCATTCTTTATTCAGTGATCTGGCACATTCTTCAAGGGGTCGTACTTTCATCACCATTCTTTATTCAGTGATCTGGCACATTCTTCAAGGGGTCGTACTTTCATCAATGTTGTTGTCAGGCCGTACTATCCTTGTTGAGAGGCATGTGAAGTGAATAAGGAAAAACGCTTTGGTTTTTGGCAGTGTTCCACGGGCCTGGGGGACGGGGAAACGGGGGGACGGGGAAACGCGTTTCGGAGACGGGGGGACAAAGGGCCTAAGTTTGGGGACGGCGGGGAGACGGCGGCGGGGTGGTGGGGTGGTGGTGCTGATATAGTTATAAATATACTTATAGTACTTGAAAAACTAGTTTTGAAAGGATGTATAACAATATAAGAATTACATTTCAAATGAAACTATAGGAAATTACTCAAATTACTAATTAGTAAAATTATAACATAGCAAAATTTGAAATACTAAATCTAAATACAAAGATATCTTGAATGCTAATTGCTAAATAAAATTTGACAAATGAAATTGTTTTTGTAAAATTGAAGGTAACTAGTGGAGAGTACCTAGAAAATCAAATGAATTCAATGGGAGTTTGTGGGCAATGCCCCTAATGGGTTTGAGGGTTAGCGCCCTTAGTGGGGTCAAGGGGCAGTGCGCCTTGCGGGGGTCTAGGGGCAGCGCCCCCAGCGGGGTCTGGGGCAGCGCCCCTTGCAGGGGTCTGGGGGCAGCGCCTAATGGGGCTTCAGGCAACGCCTCTGCGGGTTCAGCGGTACCGCAGGGTCCCGGGGCATTTTGCATTAACAATAAAACCCAAATTAAGACCATCAAAGCCAGACAAACCTTCATGGAACACATCTCCTAGTCTCCCAGGAAACTCCTGGGCGTCTCCCAAGAAACTCCTGGGCGTCTCCTAGTCTCCCAGGAAACTCTTGGGCATCTCCTAGTCTCCCAGGAAACTCCTGGGCGTCTCCCAAGGAGACTTGGAGACTTGGAGACGTCTCCTAAGGAAACTTGGAGACGTCTCCCCGTCTCCGGCGGCGCTTTGGTGGCAGTGGCGGGACGGCGGGGGACGCCAAGTACCCGTCCCCCCGTCCCCGGGATGTCCCCGTTTCCGAAACGGGTCATATTTTGGGGGGAAACGCGTCCCCGTGGTACACTGGTTTTTGGGTTCCCTCTCCTTCCAGCTTGGTCGCCTTGTTTCTTGGAGGTGTTTGGCATGATCTTGGACTGGGAGACTGGAGTATTATTGTTATCCAAATGACTTACAGCTGTGCGCCTTGCTACAATTTATATCCAAGTCTTTAATAAAGTTTGCAGTTGATTTTTACATTGCATGTACTGGCTTTCCTACTGTAATAGTTCGATTAAATTGAAGAAGGCTTTCTCTTTACAAAATCAAAGAGTTATTATTAATTCTAGTTTCCTACGAATTAATTTGTATTTATTTCAAAATCACACTTTCTTTCATTATTTCAAAAACCCTCAAAAAAATCAAAAATTGCAAAACAAACAAAAACTCATTTACAGTCAGAGGTTTTGGGTTGAGAGACACCTAGTCTCTTACATGTAATAACCACCCTAGAATTTTTTTGAAATTTACATTAATTGAAAGTGAAATTACAATGCAATATCCTATTCACTTTTTGATCACCTAGTTCCCATGATGGGCAAGGTGAGAGCATACGGTGAAAGGATCTACATGACAAAGTGAATTGCAGCAGCTGAAAGTAAAGCACTTAGGCGGCAAGCCAGCCAATACCACTTATTCAATGGAGTGCATATACAGTATTAAAAAGAAATACACTACATACTTATTCAATGGAGTGTTTAGTTCAATGAAAAATGACAACACTTCCACTTATTCAGTGGCAAGGAAAATTACATGAAACTACTTGTTCAATAGGATAAGTAAAACCAAGCCTTCCACTTATTTAGTGGGAATCCATACAAAGCTACCACTTATACAGTGGGGTGAGTATAATAATCAGCAGTACAAACAGATTATAAACCAGCAACCTGCTTGTAATTAAAATCAAAATTTGAACTCTATCCACACTCCTGAATGAAGCATGGTCTTTAATCACCTTCTAGGTAGTTTTAGGCCTAAAGAAAGGTAGCAAAAAGCTATAAGGCACACAACCCTCGTAGCAAAGTTTGAACTCAGTTCAACAGCATAACATTATGAATTTTCCAAAAAAACCTCAGCTCTTATCAAAGCATCAATATATAAGATCAATTGGGTGAATGAAGCAACCTGTAACTCCTACCAAGAAAACTTTTCATCTTCTCCAAGGGACACCCACCTCAAATGCATTTTAAATATTTAAAATACTTTAATGTTCTTTTTCCAATTTGTCCCATCTTGAGGCAATATTCAAACTTTAATATTACATTAAAATTCATTAATGAGGCGTCCAACTCATGGCCCCAACTTTAAAAAAAGTTGAAGTCGTTGCCTAGGCATGGGGGTACAAACTCAAAACATAAAATTGACTAACTGTTGAAACTTAGTCCAATTAAGCAACCAAAACCACCGCCCAAAACTGAAATTGACAAATTGCCAAAAATAGCATGATAACCTGAATTGAGCTGCTGATGATGCCACTGCCAAAAATAGACTTACTGAAAATAGCCAATGCCAAAAATAGTAAGTTCACTTCAACCTCAACAAAAGGCCAAACTGAGCAGAAAACATGACTTACTAAAAATAGTGTCTCCAGAAAGGCTTTCAAAAACTGATGCATGCTACCTCATTCTGAAGCTCTCAGAAAACCCAGAAAAAACCACCAGACATGCATCAAAAATACTCACATGCAAGCCTTCAAAATCAACTCCAAAAGTGGAAACCCTAATTTGCACATCTAAGTAGCCTACGGATTTCTAGAAATAGGCTATCAGTCCACAATGAGATCATCACTGAGAAGGGGACATTACAATGAATGCTATTTTGTAGCATGAATTACATTGAGTTATTCTCCAAAGAAAATAGAGGTCAAATGTTAGGAGTTAAAAGATAGAAGTATTAGTTAGTTGCAAGTTTAGATTTAATAATTAGCAGTTACAGTATTAAGCAGTAAGTACCCGCAGCACAAGCGGCAGATTTATGTTAGTTCCTTTGTTCAGCAATTTCATGCTTTATTTCTTTTTCTAGCTTTAACCATTTTCAATACATGTGTGACCACCTATGTTTCATCGATATAGGGCATAGTAGGATCCTTGAATGCATATATAGTACCAGCACTGTCAAAAGCTTATGAGCCCTAGTTGATAATTAAATGAAGCCTTTTGTGAAGGTTTGGTGAACTATCCAGTTAGGAACCCATCCTTTGAATTGTGTGTCTACTTGCAAACACCAAGTTAATCAGACGTTAGAAAGGCCTTACAAGGGCCTCCAATGAACCATTTTTTCTTAAGATTGTCTATTGGTTCCTTTTCTAATTTTATCAAAAGTTTTTTAAGTCTTAAGTTGTAAGCCCTTACATTCTCATGTTTACCTTGCTTTGTATTATAGATCTATACTACAATTTCATTGTCATCTCTTAGTAGTTTCATTTCTTGCAAGCTTTCTTTAATTTGTCCCAAGTAGTTTTGGAGGTTGGATCGACTTCTATGTACCAGTCAATAGATATACCTCTTAAGGTTGTTGGAAAGGATTGTAGCTATAATAACTCATCCTAAATTATTACTTAATTAACATTATTGTATTTGACACAAATATATTCCAAATTAAAAAGACATAACTAATGGCTAAAGTCAATCATAGCTACACATGTTCATTTAAAATGAATCAATGATCCATATTTTCACTTCAAAAGTCAAATTACAATATCAAGTTTGACTTGGCTCCTAAGGCCACAAAGTCATTACATTGTACACTTTGCATCAATACATGACTGTATTACATCAAGTTACATCTTGGACTGAAATAGTTTTGTGAACAACTAAGGTTCTTCTTTGACAGTCGCCTCCACTAGTGGACGAGAACATGGTTGAAGCGCTTTACTAGCCAACCACGAAGCTTATGCTTCCCCAGAATTCTTCCAACTTGAAGAATACACGACCCTACACGGAAATTTTAGCAAGAGAACAATCTGCAAGGTGGAATCTGGTGCATGCCCAAACATCAACATGCAATTTCTATCTACAATTTAGAAAAGAAAGTGCAAGATCTATTCTAGGAATGGTTGAGAGTGATATCAAAGAGTTCATACATACAATTGAACTATATTGCTTGGCCAAGCATAATAAATGTGTTGCGACAACAACAAACAATAGTTTCTGGTAAAGCAAACCTATACTCTTTGAACTCCATTTTGGCACCTGTCCTGGAAGGTAACTTTCTACTATACAACATCTCATAATAGCTATCTACCCTCTAGCAGCATCTACCCTGAGGTGCTCTAGTCAACTAAGGTATCACTATTCTGTTCAAGTATTAGAATATTCTTCCACATATGTCTTCAAAAGAAGAATCAGATTACTAATTTATTCTCTAAACAGAAATCAAATTTGCGATTCAATAGAGTAATTCAACAATCAGTCATATCATTCTTATGACTATTACATACTTTTTATCAATAAGCATTTTCATTTAAAAATGAACTAAGAACAAAAGAAGGTATGTCAAAAGTATGTGTATGTACATAGACGAAGTCTATGTGCCTACATAAGTTTTAGAATTTGTGCATACATTCTGAAATAAATCATTAAATCAGATTGCAATCATAAAATAGTATTCCATTTGACATTTATTTTGTCAAAAATAAAGAATCAGACAATTCTATGTTAACAGTTTCACACCTACTGTTATTGCATTCTCACAATTGTGATACTCTAACATTGTTGTTTACATATGAACATTCATCGTTTAAACAAAACAAGTGTCGTTTCCTACTAAACAGTTATAAGACAAGTTGTTTACATATGAACATTCACTATTTAAACAGAATAAGTATTGTTTCCTATAAACAGTTATAAAACAAGCTGTTTATATATGAACATTCACTGTTTACAACTATTCAAAGCTGTTCCAACTAAACAGTTTAATGAGCAAGGTTGTTTTCAGCTACAAAGATAACAACAAAACAATGTCGTTTACAAAAGATTATTCACTATTTACATCATTACAATACTATTTCAGACTAAACAATTATATTTAATGACAGAAAAATGTTGTTTTCCAACAAAACACTCACTGTTTGCAATTGTTTATTGTTGTTTCAAGTTGTTTAGAAGCTAAATGACAAAATTATATTTAATTGTTCACTGCTTTAAAACATAATGGGTTTTCCACAATGAACTGAGAATAAACAATGATGTTTTGCTAGTAACAAAGATTATCTATAGCTTCTCATTTGTCAATTTTCATGCAAGACAAAAGATTTTTCTAACAAATCAAATAACCCAATTTCACATTGAAAACAAAATGCCTAATATTCAAATCATGAACACTTTCATCACTGAAAAATTCGATGAGCAACTTTAATATTGTAATGTCCCCATTTTTAGCACTTCACGTTCCAGTGATTATTAGTCTATTTCCGGATACCTGTAGGCTAGTCAAAGGCAAATTAGGGTTTCCAACTGCTTGGAGGTTTCTTTTGAGGATTCATGGGTTTGCGTTGGAGTTTTACAGATTGGTTGTTGGTTTTTTTCTGGGTTTTCAAAAAGCTTAGAAGAGATGTGACATGCATTTAATGAAAGTAACATGCATTTCGATCAGGGGTTTGCATGCAAGATTGGTTTCTAGATTCTTTCTGGGTTTTCAGAGAACTTCGCAGTGGTATAACATGCATCTGCATCTGACAACCTTTTTGGACTTGCTATTTTTAGTAAGTTGCGACAGCTGCCCAGCTTGTGCTCAAAATGCGTTTGAAGTCACTTACTATTTTTAGCAATATGCTATTTATAGTAAGTGCTATTTTTAGGATTTCAGTGTTGGGGTTTCCAGTGCATATCAATATTTCCAATGCATATCAGTATTTCCGATGCATGTCGGTATTTTCAACGCATGCTATTTTTAGCAGGGTTTCAGTAGTCTAGTTCAGAGGCTATTTCAGGCAAGTCAGTTTGAGCAATTGGTCTCCCGCACTCTTGGAGCTCATTTTGGTAAATTCAGTATTTTTGGTTGAATTTATATTTTAAGTGAATTTTTGGCTAAAGCTTGGAGGACGCCTAGTTTGATGAGATAATGTTAAGTGAAAAATATTTCAAATGCTTAAGTGGACGACTTCTTGAGGAGGTAATATTTAAGCCCTTACTAATATATTTTTCACTTGATAAAATGGGACGCCAAACTTATGAAATATTGGAAATTTTAATAAAGTTATCTCTCCTCATGTTTGGACGCCAAGTTAAGGAGGTAAATGAAGTTTGAATGAAATGCAAATGCAATTTGATGAGGGTGAATGTGAATTTGAGTTAGGCGCCCTAATTGGAGGGAGTTGAATTTGAATTTGTGGGAGAAAAGGTTAAAAATAAGTGTGTTGGGCTTCATTGTTGGCATCCATTGAAAATTATAACGAAGTGCTACCAAAATGGTCATTCACTCACTTCGAGGAATGCACACCTCCTAGCAAACTTAGTTTCTTGCTTGAAAGATAGCAACTAGCTAAGATATAGACTGTTCTTTACTCTGAAGAGCAGATGGAGTTTATTGAGATGAAGATGTTTGAATTTTTATGAAGTTTTGATGTGATTTTCTCAGTTGTCAATATGTTGGTTTTGTGCTAGTTGTAGCACGTTTTTGCTTGTAGCTCACTTAGTGAATATTTGCTCATTCTGGGTATTGGCTACATGAATTTGTCTACTTTGGGCGCCTCATATTGCAAAGTTGTAGATTTTTTTGTGGAGTCTTTGATTTTATCTTGCTAGTCGCCCCTCCTTGAAGGTCATACCTTGCCTGCAGGTGCCTTGGAAAGCATGCAATAAATATTGAAGGGGTCTTGCTACTGTTTCTTGACCTTGACTTGGACGCCTACATCCTTGGCTTCACTTGCACTTTGCTTCATGTCAATCGGAGGAGTATTGGATGAGTTGTGAGCATTTTGGTGTGATTCATGCTTGCTGGTTTGAGTTTTTTGTATGCTGGTTTTTCATATCAGATTGTTAGAAGTTCTAATTTTGGCTTGTTTTTCATAGTTGAGAGCTTGAGAAGTTTGGAGTGTTGATGATAACATGAAACGTCAAAAGTAATTTCCAGCGATCTTCTTATGATGAATAAATTAAATAATAGCTCTAAGCTATTTAATTTATGGAGTCCCCAAGATGCGCAATTTTTCTTAGAAGACACTTCTATTGTTAAGAAAATAATTATTAATGAAGAGGCACATATTTCCTAACAAGGCCGGCCTTGTTACAAGAGGCGCGATTTTCTATAAGTCATCTTCTTGTTGGTGGCCGGCTTCTTCTTGGAAAAAAGACGCACCCTCTTGTTTTGTATTTATATTCAATACCATTCTCATTGTAGATCATCAAGTTAAAAAGAGAGTTCAATATTAGTCTTAGAAGGAGAAGTGCGAATCATTTAGAAGAGGAAATTATGTAGGAGTGCATATTGTTGAAGGCTGAGTTCTATCAGCATTACAGTTCTGTATTGCATCACTCCTTGGTGCATATTGTTAGGCCTGATTATCGGCCTCTTGTAAGAAGATCAATTTGTGACATATCAATATATAGGTGATACATTGTTGTTGGGTTTTTCTCCCTCAAGAGGAGGGTTTTCCCAGGGTATCTGTTGTGTTATTGTGTCTGATTTTCAATTAATTTTCTGTGTTTTAAATCTGATCATAAAATTTACATGGAGAATCATCTAATATCAATTTGCAGAGGATTGGACAGCTATAACTCTTTCTAACCTGCAGATTATTCACATTGTAAGGCTGAAATCAGTACTACTGATTTAGTCACTCTATATTTCTGCTCTTTACTTTGTAATTCCCACTTTTAGTGGAAGGCATAGGCCTCACCTTCCATTTACTTTCAGCATTTACTTTTTGTACTGCATGCTAAACAAACAGAAGGGGTCAACAAGCTTCCCATACTTTACTTTTCAATACTTTGTAATTCATCATCATGCTGATCGGCTGAGCCGTCAATATACTCCCGTTGAATGAGTGGCCGAGTTGCATTTGCATCATATTCTGATCGACTAAGCCGTCCTTTCAATGTACTTTCCAACAGTTTTCAGTTTTACAAACTAACGATCCCCTTTCTACCATATGCTCTCACCTTGCCCACACTGGGATCTAGGTAATCAAAAAGTGAAAGGGTTCCTTTTAGTTGGTTTATTTGGTTTTGCTAATGCTAACAGGTGAAGTGTTTGTGGAAAAATCAAAAAAAATTGTAAGGGGGATATCTCAAATATTAAAAAGAAACTAAGTACGACATGTATGTCGATGAAGAACTTGAGCAAATACTTCGGTCAAGAGAATGGCATAGAAGTTTCAGGTTCTAAACAATACTCATGCCTATTCAGGCTGCAACCAAACAATCTCAAGTTGCTTTGGATTCGACTAATCTCATAGGTCGGGTGCTTTCTTTCTTAGCATCAAATGTTATATTTGAAATTGCCCTTATGGGCATACTAGTTTATACCATGCATGCAATAATATTCAACATGCAGACGTATGTCTGTACCATTTACACATTAAGGAATCAGCTCATCGATCTTCTAGATCGACCCAAGCAACGCTTGATAAATCTCAAACTTAGATTAATTCCATCATTCCTATCAAACGAGGTCACCTTCACACAAAATAACAATATACATACATATGCAAAGCTCTAAAAGCATTCGATAAAGCCCCATTCTATTATCAACCCATTCAATAACAAGCATGAGTAAATATACAAATGAAATACAAAATACAGGGAATTCATGCCCTCCCACAAGATCGTTATTCGATCCTTTTCAAATAAAAATGTTTACAAACAATACAGTCAATCAAAATGTATTTCAATAGCCTTCATAAGGGTAAACATCATTGTGCAAAATAGAGAGGATGGTCGAGCTATTTAAGGTTGTCGAGCCTTAGCCTAGCTCTGCAAACAGCCATGAAGGCTCTAAACTTTTATGTTTTCCAAACTAAGCAAGTCGTAGGCCATGCGACCTCCACAAGGTGGTTGACAAAACTTAATACATTTGGCTCAAGGCCGATTTAAACACAAAACAGCGACTCACATTTTACTATGCTATGAAAACACTCGATTAAAATGAAGAAAATACTTCAAGCATGATTCAATAATGGCAATAATAACAAGTCGATTAGCAAAGGAAATCGATTTACCTCCAATTCAAGCTTTTGTGATGTTTCCCTTGGATTTTTCCCTTGTCTCGAGTCCTGCTTTTTGCCTTCCAACCCTAATTTCTTCTCCTCTCTCTGATTTTTTCACCTGGATATCCTTCAAAATGGAAACAACACTGTCTTTTCCATGTTTCCGGGCGTTGGCATTATTGCTTGCCGCCGGCCACTAATTGGTTGACTATTGTCATTAAACTTGTGGCAATCCACGTCTTTTGTGGGATGCCTTGGTGATTTCTCATTGATTTCAAACAGTCTGATTTAGAATATATCGGTTATCGAATTTGAATTCAATATGAATTTAAATATGTGTACATATATATATGTATTTAAATGATTTCATTCATATTTATTTACATACATGTATATATATATATACATTCTTGTGAAAATTGTTTGTTTGGAAGAGCTTTTAAGTTCCATATGCTATCATTTAATTAAAGTAAGGAACTTTAATTTCATCTTGAGCATCCATATATATAAACTAAAATGAATTTTCTTTTCACTTAATTTTCACATAATGAAATCTCTTATCCTTTTTAATAATTCTTTTCAATACTTGCTTTCATTTTCTTCAAAACACAGAGTTGGAGTAGACAATTTAATCTACAAGCCATTCATTTTCAATCACTAAAACAATTCAAGTCATGAAATTATGATCTTCTATATATGCAAAATGGTTCAAATGCAAATCATCATGCCATTTGTGGTGTGTGCACCCAGATTCCAAATGGCTTACCGTTCGATCTAGCTAAACAATCCTTCTTCAACCATTTCTCATCCTTCAACTTGTCACCCTACAACTACACACACTTGCACTTGCAAATTTATCAGTAACGTACAATTCTTGATAACATATAAGATAATTTCCAAAATTGCGCAAAATCAAAATCAGTCAACTTCTTTCATTCAATTTTCGAAAATTCCAAAATTTCCATTTAATATTTATTGAATTTCTTCAATAATTCAATTTACCATATTATAATAAATATGCAATAAAATTGGGTTATGACAATAGCCAAAAGGCTCTATCTTCCTAGCCATTCATAGTCCAAATCATTTCACTGGTCCTACAATTTTGTGCAAGGTACTTTGATCCATTTCTTGAGAATTTAAGCAACTTTTGCCTCTTGATACTAGGACTTGACAAGGTAGTCACCATCTTGTTCTAATGCAATGTCAGCGCTTGGAACCGAATTATCAAGGGGTTTTGATTCAAATGCTTTGATGCTTTACTTGCACTCTCGGCCATGTGGGAACCCTCAACTCCTCATGTCTGAGTGTTCCCTACAGAGTTTCCTTTAGTTTCTTTATATATCTTTGGCCCAAGAATTTTAGATCCACATCCTTCAACCACCTCTTCTTCAATCAACAATTGTCCATTGCTTCCAATGTTTTTCTTGGGTACTGATCCTTTAGACTCTATTCCCATTCTTCTTCATTTACTACTCTATCTACTTGGTTAGAGAGATCAATCCATGCTTTGTTGGGTAAGAGCAAATGTCTTGCTAGCTCTTGCCACTCCTTGCTCGTGTGGTTTCTTGTGGAGGAATTGCTTTTATTTTCTGGATTGAATTTCCAACTTCAGCTTGCACTCCAGCTTTACCTTATGCTCTAAATCCAACTACATTCTCAAGAAGAACTCCAACATGGGAATCGTACAATTGTATTTTCCTTAAGTGCCTCTTGGAATCTTCTCCTTCATTCTCTTTGCTCTATGATCCTTATAGATCGTCCAATCTCTTGGTCTTGACCATCTTGTGGTCCCTTCGTGTCTTTACTAATGTCTAAGGGCATGAATCTCTAAAATCTGACCTAATTTCTTTTAAGGCAACAACACCAATGTTTATTCTCCTATCTAATAAAATAAATACTTCAAATAATGAATAGAATTAACAATGCATCCTAAATAGAGGAGTAAAAGTATATCTTTATTTGCACATGAAGTTATTATAAAAGTAGATCAGAGATGGTCAACCAAGGATCAAATTTGAATCAACTTGATCATATTGTTTTCCTTGACAATACAAAATCCATTTAAAGAACCCAAAGGTTGCTAAGAGGAACACAATTGTCAACCAACCAATACTTCTAACTACCCAAAGCTGACAAACAATTAATACATAGTGGGATAAACCATATTATCAAAACATATTAATAGGCATTGTACACTAACTACCCTTCCACACTTGGCATACATATCTAGCAAGCAATTAACAAGTTCTAATACTTGATGAAAATCCAATATCAATTGTGCTTTGATGAATATACATACCATAGATCACATACTCAGGCTTGAGTAAAAGTTGACAAACCAAAAAAAATCAATTGGGCAACTTAAAAATACTTAAATTTCTTTTAAAAATATAAATTTTATAAAAAATACAATTACAAAATGTATCAAATGAGTGTGATCTTTGAGATTCTTATGGGAAGTTTGAACAGTCCCTAGATGAGACCTGGTTTTATCATTTATTATGTTGTATAAATTTTCAGTTGTCGATTTTTTAATATAGTTGGACAATAATTGGACGACAAAGGTCTTTACTATTTTTGAAAGGTTATCATTATAATTTGATAATTGTTCATAAAGATAGTCATTGATATTTCTTGTTAACTGTCTCTTTTGTGAGATGTTAATTGTTATGAGGTTGTCATTGTAAATCTTGAACAACAATGCAAATTGTGGGGTTATAATTTGGCTTGCATTTATACTCAATAACAACTATCATAAGTTATTTTAATAACTTGGGTTTCATTTCTTAAAGGAAGTAGATATTGGTCTTTGTGACTTAAATGTAGTTGAATTAGCAATTGTTGTACCTTGTGTTAGCAGTATTTGTCATTGCCTCCTTGAGGGTTGTGTCACAATTACATATAGCCTACTCTATGCCTAGGAGTGGGGATTGAGCTAGGCCATACATCCATGGTAGGGATTTTCTAATGAAATATATTTACACAAGTCTTTGGTGAATTGTGGAAAATTGGAAGCTATTTATTCTAGAAGATGGCATAATTCTCTTGGACACTTTTTGTCAGAAAAATATGGACTCTCCTATACTAGCTTCATTGTATAATAATTTCCTTCTGATTATAATTGGAACTTGTGATCTTCTAAAGCAAATTCGTAAAGTGAGAATACATTGTATTCTAAGGCAAAAAATTGTGTTTTATGAGTGAAAATCACATTTTTTCTGCATTTACTACATTTCTTAAAAAGTCTTGAAGCTTCATCAAGAATAACAGTTTATGTATATCCCACAATCACTGTATTCCATGATACCACATTTTTTGAAGCATTTTGTCAAACAGTTTGCATGCCTTGTGTGTGCTTTCAAATTTTGCATGCATACTGGGGCATTTCCAACTAAAACCCCTTTCCATTACAGTTTGATAAATGGCCATACCATGATCCAAGGCTCTTATGTTGGCACAAGCTGGAGTATGCTGAAAAAAGTGAACTAATCGATTTAGACACCTGTTTGTTGCATTTGATGAAACAGTGTCAAATCCTTGTGAGGATACTTATATTTTATGCTAACTGCAAATAAGCTTAAAACCCCTTTCCATTATGGTTTGATAGATGACCACACCATGATCCAAGGCTCTTATGTCGGCACAGGCTGGAGTGTGCTGAAAAAGTGAACTAATCAATTTATACACCTGTTTGTTGCATTTGATAAAACAGTGTCAATCCTTGTGAGGATACTTATATTTTATGTCAACTGCAAATAGGCTTAAAAAAGAGCAAGGATGAGCAATGAATTAAATGCCAAATTAGACAAACATAAAAAATCACCAAAAAGTGATGTGTTTGTCCCATCAAGAGCAAAAGGAGGCAAAATTCAAGACAAGTTCACCTAGGTTCATCTTGGACAAATCCATGTACCTTTTGTTCAACCCTAGCTAGATCCCCTATCAAACTGAACCCAAATCCATATCTGGGCCAGATAGGACTTGAACTTGCAAGTCCAAGGGGGCTGAACTATTAACACAATGTTTTTTGTACAGACATACCCAGCTCTCAATTTTTTTTGCCATAATCGCATGCTATACACACATACCCATACTCACACCCAATTCTGATTCAGTAACTTAGGTCTACACAATAGCAATTGCTGATATATAGCAATTTGAGTATAACCTTCAGGTCTATATTTTGGATTATTTTTCCATTTATTTGATGACCAAAGATTGCAACAAGTCAATTGGAGTCTCAATTAGTAATCTGTGAATATTCAAATAATGTTGACAATAAACAACAAGGGGAGCTAGTCTGGGATAGGTTTGTTGATGTTTGTTCACTGTACAGCCTATATGTCTTTTTCCTATCGAACAGGACTGGTCACACAATCTATATGTTTTGCACGCATGCAGGTACAAGGAAGGTGGTCCATAATAGTGGTATCTGATGCAAGTCACTCCCTCCCTGACAACACACAAACCTTACACAGGAATGATTTACTATTTAGAGAGTAAAATAATTTTAAGTTCTAGAAACTTATATAAAGATGTCATACTAATTCTAGATCCTGGTGCTCTTCAAGGTATTAACACTTATGCTTCATGTGTCTTTTCAAATTGAATGATAACAGAAGCAAGGATATACTTCACAATACTACGTATCTAACACATACACATCAGGGTAACTAGCTTAATTTTTGCAAGATATCTTTTAACTTCCAGTAACCAATAGTTTATAAGTAGAGTTGTAGATGTATGCTAAAATATAAGTAGATATATGCTAGACAATGAATATACTGCAAACTGAAACAAAATCTAAAATCCAAAGTTGAATTTAAATACATTACCGGTGCATAATCACCAGGGTAACTAGCTTAATTTTTGCAAGATATCTTTTAACTTCCAGTAACCAATAGTTTATAAGTAGAATTGTAGATGTATGCTAAAATATAAGTAGATATATGCTAGACAATGAATATACTGCAAAATGAAACAAAATATAAAATCCAAAGTTGAATTTAAATACATTACCGGTACATATTCAATGCTTGAAAAAGTTCAGCACACTGATCTTTGTCTAAAAAGCCGCATTTCTAAGCACCCAACATAACAAAAAATAAAAGGTAAGCATTAGTCACAAGTCAATTTTGTTTCAGTATATATTTATTTTATAGTCTAAATGAGAATACTTTATAACAGACATATCAACTCATATTTGGAAAGACTTCTTTCTTACTGAATGTGGAGTGCAACTCTCATTCTTCAAAAATTACCATGAAAAAAGGTAGATTTCATATGATAGTAGAATAAAAAAAGTAAGTTAAAAAAAAAATAGCTTTTAATATTTTTTTTCAACTATCATATGATAGTAGATTTCAAATGATAGTAGGAAAAAAAACTAGGTTCAAAAAAATTACCTTTTAATATTTGATTTCATATTTGGAAAGAGAATAAGACCATTATTATTGCCCTGATATGAATCTAGTACAAACACATAAATGTCAATACATATCAAATCAGGCAACAAACCCGAAATCTTTGGACATTAAGATAACAGTTCTTCAATAATGCCACCAAAGAGCTCTTAACTCATAGTTCCCAGCCACACCACTTGTGTACCCATATAAATTTCACCATTATCTCTTTATCAATGTTACACAAGTTGAAGACTCTGGCAGCTGCCCAGAACCTTGAACTCTTTCCAGCAGCACAAAAACCTTATGACAATCAGTTTAGATCTAGATTTTCCTGTTTATAAGTATGACTTATAAAATTAAATTAGTTTATATGCTTTTCAAAGTCCAAATACGGCCAACCTTGCACTTTTAGTTTTATTCAGTGATTGGAGTTAATAGATCTTCATTATTTAATGCGTATTGAAATATTAATTGCTCCTCTTTAGGATGTTTGTTGCACATAACGTCATGGCCGTTCTTGTTAGTTACCTCCCTTAACCAAAACATTAATTAATCCTCTCTTCGATACCATTAACTAATTAATAAATGCATTCATGCATGATCGAATTTATTATTTATCTTTTGTACAGCGATATTGTTCTCTTCGTCTGCTGCAGTCATCCGCTTATGTGCTTCCTTTGACAACGAATGGGTTATTACATATAGAGACTATAAATATTCATATATATAATTAAAATTCATATCTAATAATGTAGCGTATTGTATTAGTTTTGCTATTTGAATTTAGTAATACACATAACATATTAAAAATTAACTTAAAATAGAGTCTACATTTTAAGTGAGGATGTGCGAGGGCTCTCCTGGTGCATGACTCATCTGCAAAGAGGTTTCAGCTATTCGCGAGGATGGAAGATTGCGAAAGGAAGGTGGGCAGCCTCGAGGCATGGGCAAGTGCAAACGCTAGTCAGGCTCGAGGAGGGGTGGTGGTTGTGTCGCGATCGGGGAGGAGTGAAAACAGTATGCCCTCTGATCCAATGTGTTGCAAGAAAATCTTATGCCTTCCGCTTCTCCTATGTCCTTGGGCTTCATTCCCTTGCAGACAGTTCCGTCTATAGTGAAAACTGATGTTGTGTCAATGCCTCCCGTTTTGGACCAATTTGTTCTGGTTGCATGCAAAAATCAATCTAACCCTTATCATGTCTACACAACCTTTTTCCCAGAGCAAATTCAACGAGAAAACCCTTGTCCACCCCATCCCACACCTCCATCTAATTCAGCTCCCTCTCCCATTGAGGATATTGCTCCACAGGATGGTGGCGCAGCTCACTTGCATCTCTATTGGGGATATGGAAGTGGTTTTTTCTGACGAACCATTGAATTTTAGCATCTCTAACAGTTGCATTGAGGAGGTTGTTGAGGACATTGGTAGTCATTCTCTAGTTTTGAGATGTCTGCACAGGCATCCACCTTTCACTTTCATCCTTGAGTGGATCAAATCTACATGGAGTAATCTGGTTACCCCAGTGATTGAATCTCTTGATTTTGGCTTTTTTCTGCTCACTTGCAATTTTTTTGCATACTACAACTTTGTGGTGCAGAACAGTCCATGGTTTTTTGGGCACTTTGGCCTCTACATCTCTCCATGGACTCCCTTCTTTGACCCTACCACTACCAAGATTACAATTATTCCGATTTGGGTCAAGCTTTACAACATGCCCATGGTGTTGCGGAATGAGGATCTTATTAGCAATATGATCAGTCAAGTGGGTTCCTTCGTTAAGCTCAATCCGGTTGCGAAGGCTTCTAATCGCAAATTCTACAAGGTATGTGCAATGGTTGATATTTCCAAACCCCTCTCACATTCTATTCAGAACCATTCTTCTCGTGGCATCTAGACTCGGTTTTTAATTTTGAAGGTCTACCTTTCCGCTGCTTTTGTTGCAATATGTTAGGCCATAAAATTGAGGCTTGCTCTCTCCAACGTTAAGTTGGGTCTAGGATTTTCAGCCTTAAAAAGTGGGTTAAGAAGGTTGGCTCTCTAAATGATGATTTTATTTGGCGGAATCATGGACAGTTTTTTTATTCTCACCCAGGTTTGGGGCTAGATTCGGTGCAGCCTTTGGCTCCTTCTCTTCCTATCTTCCATGTTCAAGACAATTTACCTGATTCCTTACATGGTTCGGAGGAGGATGGCTCAGAGTCTGATGGCACCTTCCCTTTCAAGGACAATTTGGTTGATCTAAATCATGAATGTTTTGATCACAACTTAGCTTTGGATCTGCCTCGAAAACTTGGGATCTCTCAGGCGGCAAGCAGTAAACTAAAACTTGATTGTGGCCTAAAGTGTAAAGTGGGGAGGAAGTTTGAGGCCGAAAAGCTTCACATTGAAGGAAAGGAAGTTGTGGAGGAGGGTCTCAATGGACCATGGACACTCTCCTCCTTTGGAATAATAGAAGGGTGCAGTTCCTATTGTGTGGTTTTGAGCCAGTCATTATGCTCTTTGGTTCAGCTTATTCTGTAACTGTAATTCTTCTTTTTTTCTTAGCTTCCTTGTAGGCCTTCCCTAGATTCTTCTTCCTTTTCTAAATTCTCTTGCTTCATCTTTGTGCCTACTCATCTACGTGGCAGATTTATTGTAACATTTTGTCTATGTTTTAATAAAGGGAGTGGGCTCTCAGCTTACAAATCAAAAAAATATATATAACTTAAAATTATATAATATTTGAATATACTATTTAATAAATTATACAATATACTATATTTTAATTTTTTCAAGTTTGTATTTAGTTTTTGACTAGATCTTATTATATTATAGTATACTATTTAATAAATACATTGAAATACTATGCCCTATCCCAACTAAATATTAACTATTTTTTAATGTTACTGTTTGCCCTATCCCTAATTTTGACTATCTCGACTGGTTTTGAGTTGCAGTTCACAACATTAAAAAATGGCTTGAATCATATTAAATTTGAAACATATACATTGAATATGGATAAAAAAAAGGAACTTGAATTGTCAACCATGTCATTAACACACTGAGAGGAGTATTGGCTTCCAACTGTCTACAAATAATGAAAACATCATCTTTGGTTTTGCAACGAAACTAAAAAAGATTTCCCTATTTGCATCTGTCATAGCATAAAAAAGAGGAAAACTGTTCAATGGGTTCATGAAATGCTTCATTTTAGGGGTTTTTTGATGGCAAACTGCGAACTACTGAGACGTTGCTATTTCACTAATCTTGAAGACTTCACAGGGGACAATTATCAATTTAATGTATACAAGATTAGACAACAAGCATATAGAACCATAATCAAAGGCGATTGAAAACAAAACCCCAAACTCATTCTTTATTGCCAAAACATTATTAACCAGCCATTCAATGGTTAGCAACCCACGCACACAAGGAATAGCAAAGAAGACAAGGTTTCCAGTTTCAATACGCTACGCCCAAACAAGGAAATCAGCTTTTCACAAGGTAGCAACCATATAAATAATCATTCCTTATTCGCCCAGCATAGAACAAAGCACACCAAAACACCCACGATGGGCAACAAATAGATATTATTGTTTTATCAAATGTACAGAAACAAAGCATAGCCAAAGGAAAACACGGGTTATATGGACAGCCAGTTCAAATTGTGTGATTAGCACTCTCCCCTCCTTCCACGCTAGCCATTCCTTGTGCTGTAACTTTTCCCATGTTTCCTCCTCCAAAAACCATTCCACTCTGCAGCTCACACCAAGATTAACTCAGCCTTGTTTTATCTGATGAATCGGCTCCTCCATTCAGTCGTCCCTGTCTTCCCAAGCAGCAACGAAAACCTCAACTGATTCAAGCAATCTCTTGTAATTGTCATCTTTTTTTCTCATTTAATCAAAAACCAAAATAATGCTCGATGGGAACAAGCAAGCAGTTTGTTGCCCCCTCATACATCCACTTGTCAATAGGAGAACATAGGCCCAAAACAAAAACAAAACCAAGAAGAAAAACCAAAATTTTCACACCAAAAAATGTGATGCCCCTGCATCATTTTTCTTTTTGAAAAGTCAACCTACACGTGAAATCGATCTAGCAATGGTTTGGAAATGCCGTGTCAATAATAGAATTGGACAAGCATGGGAAGATTTTGGCAGAATCGTTTTGGTGCAAAAAAAACCAAACTCTAGACAATTTTGTAGGGGTTTCGTGCTCAATTCTAATTTTGTGACATTTCATACCCAAAATTGACAGGTAAGTATGTTGATTTGGCAATGTAGCTAAAAGACATTATTCATACTTGTTCCATGTTGATTAAAGTTATGAAATTGTATGAAAATCTTAATGCTCATCTTTTCCAACATTGTAATAATTGGACGATATACCGTTGATAGCCATTTTAATTGTTGAAGATACTGCATAGTTCACCACCAAATCCCTGCTTCTATTATATAAAATGTCCTAGCCAGTTTATCCACTAGATCTATTTTATTTTGAATATATTATATGTTAATGATTGGCAGCTTCAGGTTCGTCCTTCCAGCCACGAATGAAGACATAAATTAATCGGCTATTTATTATATATGAGATATTTAATGGCAACAATGTAATTCCTAAAAAGGGCCGACTTCCTTTGTATTTAATATATTTTAATTATAATATTCTTCTCTACATTGGCTGACTTTGTACATGAAGAGGTGCGACCTCTCTCTCATTGTGTATATATACAAAGTCATTTCCATTCCTTCAATCATCAAGCAAGTTCGATTTATTCCTTCATTCAAGTGCGAATTCCTTCAAGAGCAGATTGTGAATTCCTTCAAGAGCAGATTGCGAATTTCTCTAAAGTGCAGATTTAGATCACAAGGAAGAGCAGATTATCATCTGCTATTGCATCTAGAGTTGATGCTGGATATTGGCCTTGTATTGGCCTCATTGTAAAGAGAATTATTGCCATTACTTATATATAAAAGAGAGATCTTTGTTGCTGGGTTTTTCTCCCTCAAGAGGAGGGTTTTCCCAGGGTATATGCTGTGTTACTGTGTCTGATTTTTTGAATTAATTTTCTGTGCACTGATCTGATCACTAATTTAACATTATAATGTCCCCCAGGGGTCTCAAGTTTGATTTTTTCTTGAATTCTGATTATTTTGGTTTAGTGTCGGAAATGGTGTCAAAAAATTATAGAAATTGCAAAAACACAATAACAGAAAGGAATTTACATACATAAACGAAAACCCAGTAATCTTTATTAATTTCAATCATAAAGATGACATACCCATTTGCTGAAATCACATCTATAGTTCTGATTTTTTGTTATTAGCATTTTGGTGGCTCCATGTAAGAAGCCTTGGTAAATCTGCCCTCAAATAGCTGATTTCTGTTGACTGAAATTTTGTCAAACAGTTTGCTTGCAAACTATTCAACTACTGCTTGTGTTTACTTTTCGTGATTTCAATGTTTTGAAAGATGATATAAATGCAAAGGCTTCTAACTAATGACTGAAGGAGAATTAAATGCAATATCCCTTATTTTAATTTTTTCAATGCACCAATATGACTGAAGCTAATATAAATGTTCATCTACAACTATATGATATTTTGACAAACAAATAGTAGTCAACCTTGAAACACAGATATATTGCTGTCCAAGTCTGATTACACTGCTTGCCAAAATGTATGCAACCAATCTCCCTTATTGGAAACAAATTTACAATGACTATGCTAGTGAATTGATACAATATGAAAATATGCAAATGACGACCTACTGCAAGCTATAGATGATAACAATCTAAGAATGGAACCTGGACTGAGATGCCAAATAGGTGCAGCTGTAATCAAAGATCTTTGATGCAGACTCAATCCTCCTTCACTCCAAATCACCCCTCTCTGTGAGATAAAGCAGCGCCATGATGCTAGGATAGCCAGCGAACCATTACCAAGCTAAATCAAATTTATCCATGCTTCCTTTTGCAAAATCAAATCATGCTGGGATGTGTCCACATTTGTCAATAGAGGTCACCCTCAGTTACCACAAGAGTTGCAACCAATAAGATATGAAGACCACAATTTTTTGAGAGAGTAATACCAAAATCGAACTTCACTTGGGACTGTAAATCGACCTACAAACTGAACTTCGAATTCCTCCAAGAAAGCTGCAATTATTCTTAATAGGAATCGACCTCTTTTATAACTGAAAAATTGCTTAACCCAACCCGCAAGTAATAGCACCAAATCATACTTCACTCATACTCCAAAATTTGGCCAAAGGCCATGAAAGTTTGCTCAAATTGAGAGACTGAAATATCCCTCACTCCAATACAGCTAGGGTTGATATTGCACAACCGAAACTGGCACCCTAGAGTCTCCAAACCCTTGAGCAATGCAAGCACGCAGCTCTTCACCAAACAAGTGTGTAGTAGAATAACTCCAAACATAATCATAGTAACTTGCATTCAGCTCCTTATAAAGAATTCTCATTCACCTCCAAGAAGCTTCTAGAATAAAATATTATTTTATTCACTTAAGTGACTTTATGATATAATATTTATTTTAGTCACTTTTATTAAATTAATCAAATATAAAGCTACCTTATAATTTTTCAATATTGAGATAACTTTATAAATAATTAATTTAATCAATATTCCATTATTTTTCCATTTAGCCTTCGAGAATAAATAAGGCTAAATAATTATCAGGTGTGGCTAGTGTGAAGGGGACATTACACTCCAAACCCTAGGTGCACACCTAATTTGGCACTCACTTGTTTCATAAACATTTTCTGATGTAAGGCAAACTTGGACGCCTCAAAAAATGGCTGTATGCAACCTTAAAACCCTGGAAATCTGCATCTGCAATGACTCACATCCCAATCATGAACAGTACGACCTCCTGGAGACCCACGCATGCCGAAGAGATAAGGATATCTACTGCTTAAAAACCTATTCACCTTCACAGACCTATACAGCCTGCTTTTGAGAGTAGATCAAACTTTGCACAGCTTCCAATACTGATTCCCACATGCTAAGATAGAGTATGATTGTTCATCAATACCCACGTGCCAGGAAGAAGATGCTATTTGTTTTATTTGACCTCCAATTCCTCAATTTTTTTATCTACTGATGACACTCTAAAAAGCTAATTATTTATTTTTCTAAATCCTAGAGAAGCTCTGATAATGTCCTCTGATTGAGACCATTCAATCTAGAATCCTTAGACGATCTTTCACACCTGTAGATCCTATCCTAATCGAGGGTTTTCATCCTCTAATCAGCTTGAAACTTCATACCTGCAAACCTGTTGCTCAGCCATTGTTTTGTACATGATAACTTGGATTAAAAAAAATGTTCTTTTCTCTCTTTTAGCCTTCTCCAAATCCCAACGCCCAAGTTAGGGCTTTGCTCTTTTAATAATAAAATGTTAATACTGCTCTCTTAAAAACCCACACCAACTTTGGCTTTGCACAATAAATTAATATTTTAACTTTGCCTTGAAAAGCATCCCCCTTCACTTAAATATTAATAAAGTGACTTAAAATATATTCTTTCAATAAAGTCACTTTATTACTTTAATAATGGCTAAGTTATAAAGTACTTTATCAAAGTAACTTTATAACATTAAATTAATAAGTCACTTTAATAAAAAAATATCATTAAAGTAACGCGACGTAATAATTCAATAACTCCTAGCAAAAGTCTAGCAATAATCTCCCGAGAGTGTCTTGTCACCATTACCAACTGCAGGTGTGCCGTCACTGAACCTGATATTACTTACTATAAATAGCAAGTATTAATGGTGAACTCTTGAAATTCCTTTGAACGGCCAATTGAAACTAGATCACTAAGTTGAATAAGCCGAAATGAAACATCAAACCTACTAAAGAACCTAAATTTCCCCAAATGGGTCCCCTAAACATCTCGCTAGCCTACAGGAGCCATAGTCATAGGCTAACACAAATCCCCAAACCACTAGCTAGAAAGGGGACATTACATATATTTTCTAGCAACTTGGCATGTATCAAAATTGGGTGATATAATCTATCATTTTGGCATTAACACATTTCCTCTTATTACCAATTTTGGCTTGATCAGAATTTGCATATCACAATCTACCATTTTGGCATTGATCGATTCTATGAATTTGATTTTAATGTAATTTAGTTGGCTAGTTACCAATATCTTACTAGTTAATTTCATTAACCTCATTCTAGTCACCATAGGCTCTCATTTTGCCCACATTAGGAACTTACTAATCAAAAAGAGCTAGGATTAAGTAATTGTAAAAAAGTTTAGTGGACTTGAGCTAATGCCCTACAAGGGATATTACAAAAAATCATATTGCAGATTCATGTGTCGATCTACTATTTTTTGTTGTGGCTATTTATGGTAGTAGCCATGTCCAAAGGTTCTATTTTTGAACGAAGTTAAGGGCCTATTTTTAGGTCACTTTAATTAGTTATGTTTTATTCTTTAGTTAGATTATTTTTTCTTTAAACTTTCTTTCTTTATTTTTTTTTGGAATGGTAATTGATTATTTTTAAACAAGGAGAGGAATATTCCTTTAATAATAGATTATAAGATGATGTTTCTAAAAAGAAACAGTCGTGAACTAAAACAATTAACTGAAAGTAGCTAAAACTAACTAAAGTAAACTAACAACTAAGATGACAATTAAATATTACAATAATACTTTAATAACCTCCCTTAATGGTCATTCTACTAACTACACCAAGTCTACCCATAATCTACTAGTCTTCTAGCCATGAATGCATAAAAAGCAAACTCCTTCTGCTCAAAATGCTCTACAACATGGGCCTTCTACTAAGACCCTTCCTAGTTGGATTTCTAATCAGCCAACCGCTTCCTGCAATGTTTCTTCATATGGGCAAGCTTACCACAGTAGTGACATGTGATAGTCTTCTTGGAACTATCCTCCAACTTGCCTTGTCCTTTCTGTTGAGTGGACTTTCCTTTTCCATTGTCTTTGGCAGTAAACACTTGTTCAACACTGGGTGTGTCATTGTTGCTCCCAAACTACTTCTTCCACCTATCCTGCTACAAGAGCTTGTTGCACAGATCAATCTTCAAGTCAACATTGGTGGCGGTAATGTTGAGAGTTTTGATGAAGTGCTTGTAGGATCATAGTAAGCTTTTCAGCATGATAACCATCATATCCTCTTCTTTCATCTTGCGACCAATGGCCTAGAGTTGATCGCGAATGTTTTTGATCTTTCATGAGATGATCTTGCAAAGACATCTTGTCATCCATCATAATGGAGAACAACATATTTTTAAGGAAGATCTCCCTACCCTTGTCTGAGGTTTCATGAAGATCCTTCAAGTGTTTCCAGATCTTCGCAACAATCTTACCAGATGATATTTTTGGAAGCATCTCATCAATGACTAATAACTTGAGAAGCATAACCGCTTCTCAATTACTACCATCATATTTGTCCTGGTCCTTTCCCACAGTGGTGGGACAAGCTTCTGTACCCAGAAAAATCAAATCTAGACATCGATATTCAAAGATAGTGAGCATCCTCTGCTTCCAAGTGTTCTAGTTTTTACCATTGAACCTCTGGCTACTTTCCAACATGATGTTGGTCAAAGATGCCATCCCTCCCATTTTCAAAAGGCCCAAAAATGAGGTAATCAGTTGACATGGATACCAAGGCAATAAGCTAGCACAAGACCCACAATTTTTTAAAAAATATCAAAAAAATCAGAGGCTTAGAAATCCTCAATTTTGTCCAAAAATCGAGAAAAAAAATGAAGTTCTTCAACTTCAGCCACGAATTTTTGAAAAATTTGTCAAAACCTCATGATATTCAACAGAATAGGCACACGATTTTTGTTGTCAAGAAAACGTCAAAAATGCAGACTTACCTAGAAACCCTACCTAGGCGGCACGAATTTTCAAAAATAATCATCAAAAATCAAGGCACAATTTTTTTTACAAAAAAAATGTAAAACTTACAGCAGAATAGTCACGATTTTGTCCAAAAAAATCATCAAAAATTGATGAAGACCTTGCAGAAACCCTAGCCATGAAGTGCAAAAATGCGATCTGCAAAAAAAAGAACTCCCAAATCGCGTAAAGATGCAGACGCAGGTCACAATTTTCAGGAAAAATGCATTAAAAAGATGCAGGAATCTTCAAAAAATCCCGTCGCATAACCAGAAAGTCACATGGTTGTTCCAGACATGGAATGTAGATGAAGAACCCTCAAAATCGTGCAAAAAAAGCCCACAATTTCCAGCGAAAACTAGTCAAAAAAACGTTGCCAAAAAAGTCCCAAAAATGCATCCACGAAATCAAAAGAAATTGCGAGCAGAAAGACTCGGGTTGAAAACTTAAATGCAAAAGCAAATCGCAATTTTGTTTCAAAAAACCACGAACCTACCGCAAATCTATAGAACAAGACCATGAATTTTTCTTTGAAAAGAATTTGTGATTTTTCAACAACAGAAACCCTTGATTCTCAAAAAATAAACCCACGATTTTTTATTTAAAAAATCAAACCAAAAAAGTTCTAAAAATTGTCCAAAATTTAGGTAAAACAAGCCATGAATTTTATTACAAAAATCAAGCAAAAAACTTCTAAAAAAAAGTTTCAAAAATTTCTTAAGAAAACCACAAATTTTTGTTGCCCCAAAAATTTGCCAAAAATGAACCTCTACTCTGATACCATGAAATGGTAATTGATTATTTTTAGATAAGAAGATGAATACTCCTTTAATAATAGATAACAAGACGATGTTTCTAAAAAGCAACAGTCGTAAATTAAAACAATAAACTGAATGTAGCTAAAACTAACTAAACTAAACTAACAACTAAGATGACTATTAAATATTACAATAATACTTTAATATTTTTAAGGAGCTTTTAAGCATTTGTAATGTCCCCAATTTTTTCAAGTCAGCATTGTGAATTAAATAATTAATTTATAAGTTGTCCAAAAAGCTAAAATAAGACAACTTAAAATTAATTATTTATTGGTCCAAAGTAACTTAAGTTAAAAAGGTTAAAAGTATTAATTTATTTTTTAATGAATTCTCAAAAGGAATTAAAATAAAAAATGAAAAGATGAATAAGATGAGAATTCAAGAAGTCCGAGGAGCTACGGAATGGAGATGAATAAAAGATTGGAGAGAGCCTTTTGGCAGCCATGTTGGTTTTGGTTTTTGGAACAGGTTTTTAGCTAGATAATTTCCAAAACTTTTTGGAGACGGAAACCTTCAAAAAGAATATCATCTCCGGAGTTGAGAGACACTCCCTGCATGATTGCTGATAATTCCAGATCAGGCATTATGCAAGTGCTTTAATGAATTCATTTTAGAATTTCAAGATGTTATCCTTCAGTCTGTAGATGTCAATTTTGATTGAATATTTTACTATTGTTCTAAATGTATAGCAGCAGAATTAAATTAGAGGAAAATTATGCTCCCTTTCTTTGATGCCGAATCATTGTATTATGAGTCATGTTTTTTTGATGTTAATCAATCTTTACTCTGAAATCATTATTTTCTGAGATGGGAGCCCTTTGATCATTTACAGAATATTTAATGAACTATAAATACACAGAATCAATACACTGTGGGATAGTTTCAGAAGATGTTGAGTACTGGGGTAATCATGCCCTTATTTATAAATTTTTGGGCCTTCGTCTCTCTCTACCGGTGTTGTACTCCTGGGCTCGTCGGGTTTGGAATCCTGAAGGTGATATGGAGATTATTTTGGCAGCTAATAGCTATTTTCTGGTCATCTTCTCTTGCATGTCGGATAGGAATAGGGCTTTTGAAGGAGGCCCTTATTTCTTTAACCAGGTGGGGCTTTTCATCAAGCCTTGGCACATGGGTTTCAACTCTGCTGAAGAGATCCCCTCGCGGGTACCTGTGTGGGTTTGTTTGCCGAGACTTCCTTTGGAATTTTGGAGGGAAGATATCCTTCATTCAATTTGAATGCTTCTTGGAAAACCTGTGGGATCGGCTTCACAAACTCAGGATCATAAGGTAATCTCTTTTGCTCGTATTTGTGTAGAAGTTGATTTAAATAATCCGCTACCAGACTCTATGGAAATCCGCATGGGATCTTCTTCTTGGATCCAACAGCTAGATTATGAGACCCTCCCCTTTAGATGCCGAATTTGTCATGAATATGGTCACTTACACCGCAAATGTCCCAAATTTAAACCCTCACCCTTGGCTGCCTCTGGACCCTCTAGGGGGGACAAGGGGAAGGATCCTGTGCCTAATGAACCTACAGATAACGAGGGCTTTACTCAAGTTAAGTCCCGAAACAAGGGCAAGGGTAAGAAGAGAACTTGGTTGGATGGTCACAATGATGGCACTTTTAATAGATTTGATGTTCTGGAAGATTTGGCCCAGGAGGAAGGTATTCCAGTTGAGCTCTCTTCTGGGGCTAAGGGTATGCATGAAAGTCAGGATGAGGATGCAAAGAAGGTGGACCAGAGTGTAACTTCAGGGGACCTTCTGGTTGATCAGATTGCTCAGGATCTACCTTCTCAGGTTCAGGATATCAGGGATCTACAGGGGTCACAAACTCCGAAGGGAGCTGTTGTGGTGGCTCCTGACCCCCCTGCTACTAAGGGGGCCTCAGACTCTGTGAAGGGTAACAAAGCTCCTCCTATTTTAGGCTTACTCCAGAAATCGTTTAAAAAGGGGCCTCTTGACAAACCGTTAAGGGGTGGCAGGAAGACTGATCAAGAGAAGGTCAAGATTATTGGGGATACTTTGGTTGAGTCTGGGTCTGTGAAACCCATTGATTCCCACTTCTCCCTCCCCCATAAATGATTGTTTTATCATGGAATGTTAGGGGGTTGAACAGCATCCCTAGACAAAAGGTTGTTCGCAGATTAATTGAATCTCAATCTCCTGATGTGGTTTTTATTCAGGAAACAAAGCTTACAGTGGATGGTTTGGCTAATTGTGCTTCGCATATCTGGCCTCAGGGCAATTGGCAGGGGGTGGGTGCATTGAATAATTCAGGGGGGTTGGCTTGCTTCTGGAATCCGAGGAAAGTACTCCCGTTATGGTGGATTTCTAGTCGGTCTTCTATTTCTCTGGTAGCCTCTTGTTTTGTGACTGGAGAAAGATGCCTCTTATCTAATATTTATGCTCCTACTCATCTTTCTGGTAAGTCAAATCTTTGGGCTCACATCAGTTTCATTCGGGCCTTAGACCCGTTTCTTCCATGGATTATGGCTGGTGATTTTAATGCTGTTACCAGCCTGGATGAGAAACGAGGAGGGTTAGCCAAGTTGGACCCCTCGGCAGATCTTCTTAGGGATATGATTGGTTCCTTGAATCTCATTGATGTGAAGCCTTCCAATGGTGTCTTTACATGGAATAATAGGAGGTGTGGTGTTGAGGCTATCTCGGAAAGACTCGATAGATTTTTGGTTTCCTGCTATTGGATGAACAGTAGGTTGACCACCAGTTCAGAAATTCTTGATTGGAGAGGCTCCGACCATTGGCCTATAAAGCTCTCTATCACCATGTATGGAGTCACCAAAAACCCTTCTTTCAAATTTCAGTTCATGTGGTTAAGAGATCAGTCCTTGCATGATCTTATGTTGGATTGGTGGCATGAGGGGATGCCTGCGCATGGGACAGCCATGTTTACCTTTTGTAAGAGGCTTCAACATGTGAAGTACAGGCTTAAGAGATGGAATAACCAATGTTTTGGGAACCTCCATGCTCAGAAGATGGCTGCTCAGTCTAAGTTGGATAACATCACTCGTATGATTCGAGACCAAGGGCTGACCTCTGATCTAAGTATAGCAGAGTCCTTGGCTCTTAAGGGTTTAGAAGAGTGGGAGCTTTGAGAGGAGATCTTTTGGAAGCAAAAATCTCATGTTGATTGGCTTCAGGAAGGGGATAGGAACACTGCATTCTTTCATAATTCGGTTAAGGCTCGGAGGCAAGGGAACCCTATCTCTTCGTTGGTTTCGCCTGAAAGGGCTCATCTCTCTTCTTGTGTTGATATGTCCAAGGCTGCGGTCAATTATTTTTCAAACCTTTTTTCTAGAGAGGATCTTGCAACTTGGAATGAGGAGAGGTCCATCTTGGATTGTATTCCCCACCTGGTCTCGGCTGAGATGAATGGGGCTCTCTTATGTCCTATATTGTTACCTGAATTGGAGAAAGTGGTGTTTAACATGAAAAAAGGTAAGGCTCCCGGCCCAGATGGATTTCCTATTGAGTTCTTCCAAGAGTTCTGGGAAATAATAAAGTTTGATCTCCTCGCGGTGGTTCAAGAATCTCACAAGAACAAAAAGATGCTCAAGGCCATGAATTCCACTTTCTTGGCTCTCATACCTAAGAAGGAGGGGGCTAATCAGCTGGCTCAATTTAGACCTATTGCACTTTGTAATGTTGTTTACAAGATCATCACCAAACTGATTGCGGATAGACTCAAACCACTCCTTGGTTCTCTGATTTCTCCTGAGCAAGGGGGTTTTGTTGAAGGAAGACAAATTTTGGATGGTGTTGTGATTGCTATGGAGGCTATTCATTCTATGGCTAACTCTAAGGAGAAGGCTATGTTTATGAAACTTGACATGGCTAAAGCTTATGATCGGGTGAGCTGGGAGTTCTTACAGAAAATTCTCTTGGCTTTTGGCTTCGATGTGGAGTGGGTGAATTGGGTTCTTAGTTGTGTGACCTCATCTTCCTTCTCTGTTCTCATTAATGGGGAACCTTCAGATTTGTTTAGTGCTTCTCGGGGACTTCGGCAAGGGGATCCTTTATCTCCTTATTTATTCATTATCATGGCGGAGGGTCTGGGAAGATTCATTAAATCTCAGGTGAGGCAAGGTCTTATCCAAGGTTGGAGCTGGAACAATTCTCTTCCTTCCTACTCTCATCTTCAGTTTGTGGATGATACTGCATTGATGGGCATGGCTCGAATTAGTGAGGCAGTGAACTTCAGGAGTGCCTTAGACATATATTTGAAGGCTTCAGGTCAGTGCATTAATGATGACAAATCATCCATTTATTTCTTTAATACCCCTCAGCTTATTCAAAGCAGGATTGCTAGGATCCTTAGATTTCAGATTGGTTCTCTTCCCTTGATGTACCTTGGGATCCCTTTGGCTTTGGGATCTCAACGTAGAGATTACTGGCAGGGAATTTTGGAAAAATTTCGGAGTAAGGTTAGTCATTGGACTTTCAGATGGTTATCTGCTGCTGGGAGAGTGGTTCTCCTAAAGACTGTGGTGCAATCTTTCCCCATTTATAGGTGTTGTGTGCAAGTTCCCCCTTCCACCTTTGTGAGGGAGTTTGATGCCCTGTCTCGGCAATTCCTTTGGTCTGGCAACCTTCTCTCCTCGAAGTGGAGTTTAGTCAAGTGGGAGTGTGTCTGCAGGCCGAAGCATGCTGGGGGTCTTGGTCTTAGGTCTATGGCTCTTGTTGTCACGGCCTTGGTGGCCAAGCTATACTAGAGATGGTGCAACAATCAGGATCATGACTGGGCCAAAATTCTTGCTCACAAGTATCTTCCTGGTGCTGATAGCCTTGATGTGCCGCGTCTTGCTTTGTTGGGTAAAGGTTCTTGTATTTGGGATACCCTCAAGAAGGGCGCTCAGTTGATTAAGGAGGGTCTCTTCTAGATTTGTAATAGAGGCTCTGATGTGCTATTTTGGCAGGACTCTTGGGATGGCCACCCTCCCATTCTTTCTAGTTTCCCTCAGCTTTGGCCTTTGTGCCATATTTTTTCTGAGGCGGGTTGGACTAAGGTGGAGCATTTTAAAACTGTCAAGCGAATTGGTCAGGCGATGGTGGCTTGTTGGAAGGACCCGCAGGAGTGGCCCATGGGTGGTTCAGAGGAGGATCGTGCTATTCTTATTAGAGTTTTGGAGGGCAGGCTCTGCAGCTCCCTTAACGAGAGGGATGTTTTGGCTTGGAGTCCGAGCCCAAAAGGAAAATTTTCAGTTGCTCAAGGCTATGCTATGCTTGACAAGAATTTACATGGTCCCACTGAGGTGCACTGGTGGAAGAAGGTTTGGGACAACTTTTCTTGGCCCAAATGTAATTTCTTCTTATGGTTGGTTGCTCAGAAGAAGTGCCTCACTTGGGATAATCTACGCAAGCGCGGCTTTCAGGGACCGTCTATCTGCTTCCTTTGTTCGCACAGTGAGGAATGTACCTCTCACTTGTTCTTTCTTTGCCCTTTTTCTAAAGAGATATGGCATAGATGGTGGGAGGCTTGGCATCATGGCTGTATTCATGCTACCTCCCTAATTGATTTTTGGGAATGTCTTGGCAGGTCTCCTGCTAAGACTTCTTTCTTGCAGGTGGCTTGGTCTATTGGGCCTGTTTTGATTCTTTGGAACCTTTGGCTGGAGAGGAACCGTAGAGTTTTTTGTGGTTCTAAAGTGGGAAGTTTGCAATTGTGGAAGAAGATAATTAGTAGGCTCCAGGAGACTATTTCAGCTAAGTGCAATATGACTGATAATATTGATCAGGGTGATCTTGCTGTTGTACAGAACTTGAACCTGGGAGATAATAAAAGGGGAGACAGTGCTGGGAGAAGACCCCGTCATGCTAGACAACGGATCTGTCGAGAAGGGAGGTGGTCACCTCCCCCTGAGGGGTTCCTTAAGATTAATACTGATGGTTCGTCCCGTGGAAACCCTGGTCATGCTGGGGTCGGGGGTATTGGCAGAGGTAATGATGGTGGTGCGGTCTTTTTCTTTTCTATTTACAAGGGTCAACACTCTAATAATCTGATGGAGGCCCTTGCTATTAAGATTGCCATTGAGCGTGGTTGCTCTTTAGGTTGGAGGAGGATCATTTGTGAGTCTGATTCTCAGATTGTGGTGGATATGCTAAACAACCAGAGGTTGGATGATGTTAGTTGGCAGTTAGCCTCTGTTGTCAGACAGATTTTGAGTCTTTGCAGTCCCTTGGTTTCTGTCTCCTTTTGTCACATCCCTAGAGAATGGAACAGAGTGGCTGATTGTCTGGCGAAGTGGGCCTTTGAGAATGTGGATGGCTGGGATATTAGTGGAAGGGAGGAGTTACCTTCCGATTATCATGAGACCTTAGAGAGGTTATTAGTGGAAGATAGGAATATGTAATGGGGTGGTTGGTTTTTCTGGTGGTGGTCTTGGTTGGTGGGCCTCTGGCCTCTGCTTTGTACTTCGGTTTTGATTGAATAAAATTATTACCCCTTCCTTTTAAAAAAAAAAATACACTGTGGGATAAAGAGAGATTTAAAGAAATTGTCTTGAATTGTATCTTGCCACCGTATTGTGAAAAGGGAGTTCGTATTTTATATCAGAGCACCATATTGTTGATAAAGGGAGTCGACGTTGGACCTCATGTGGCGTCCAGGAGCTATCGATAAAGACAAATAAAAATCGTGAATACCACCATCACATATTCTAGTTGCCGTCAGGTCTGAGTTTCCGTGGAGGGAAGTCGGCCAAGTTCAGATTTAAATTGGTTATGTATCTGGGCGATATTATCAATATCACTCCATAGTTAAATGAAGCTGAACGGTTTAAATTTAATATTCGGAGATTGAAAGGAGGTTCGATGTTTTTTCAAATTATCAATATCACTCTATAGTGTTGGCGCACCTGCTATTGGTATTTTTCAGAATATTTCGGAGTTTATGGTATTGGAATCGCGATTAATGAAGAAGCACGTCGGCGTATGAACATCCCATTGAATTCATATTAAATCACTTCAATAAAATACACCCAAGAAGTCACCGTGAAGGCGGATTAAATCGATTATTAGTTGCTAAGAATCAAATCGTTATCTTTGGAAGCCGCTGGAAATGTCTATTAAGCTTGTGAGTCATTAATTAAGTGGCCAAGTGAAGTAAATTCGTGTCATGAAAGGGTAAATCTGAAGTTTAGCGGCAGTCTATTCCGTGAACGTGGAGGAGTTTGATATTGAGAGGAAGATGAACAGACTCCCGGGGAAGCCTATCAAGCAATTTGAAAACATCGTAACCATCAACCGGTGTCATCTAGCATCGGATTCGTTCACAAGTTTGGGAAAGAAGCGATGAATATAGGTGAAAGAAGTAATACTGACGGGTGAAGTGGATAGCATTAAGCAGTTGCCCTGTCAAGTAAATGACAGAGTCACACGTGCCAAGCATATCAGAGGGACCAAACATTGAATTCAGGAATTAATAATTTAACAGGGTCAAGACTCCTAGTTTTCACCGCTGCAGTGAATAGCATATTAATTCAGTTTGGTTTGAAATTCCTCAGGCGTCAGGTTGTTAAAAGTGGGTCGTAAAAAGATAATTCACGGAAACCAGGAAGAACGTGTATCCTATATCCTTCCGAGGTTTACTGTGTATATGGACGGTATGTGCTTCCTATCGCAATAAGCAATTGAGATATATGGCGTCAATTGGTAGGCTTTAATATTAAGGTGGGCCCTTCAAAAAGGGTGTAGCATTCCAGGAAACAGTTCTGGCCAGCGTAATTACCAGTAGCTGCGGCAAGGTGTGATATCTTTATTTGTGTATTGGAAGCTGGTTATTCATCATGTATGAACCCCTTCAAGCTATGGCAAGACGGAAGCGAAATTCCCAGGGCAAGGATACAAATTCTTTGTGTATTCGATGTGATGAATAAATAAATATATTTTCAAAGATACTGAAAACCATATTGTTAATTGACATAATTTGTTATTCTCAAATATTCTGAGACTGAATCTTGGGTTATAGCCTGAACTGGTAATTATATTCCTAAGGAGTTTATTGTGGAACTTCCATTACAATGCTCTATGTTCATGAATAGATATTGTTGTCAAATTGGAACTTGGAATGTGATATTTCTGAGGTGGTCAGCAGTGTCAAAATCAATGAAATAAATGTAATGTACAAAGCAATTGCAAACAGTGAAAACAAACACAGAACATCAGAAAGACAACTGTATGACGAAATGCCTCAACAGTTCTATTGGTGAAAAATTGAAAAAAAAAACTGTGTCCAATTTGGGGTAGGACGTTACAGCATTTTAACTCTAAAACAATGATTTTTGGGATGACATATAATTATTATATTTCTAAAGTCCCCAAAATTTGGTATCTTCTAACCTTATACATAAGTGCTTTGAGCATAGAAACTCTTAATGATGATCTATACTATGCTTATGTTGCTGAAATTATTATTCAATTTACTTTGTAATTTCATAAATTGAATTGAACATAGATCAAATTGAGTAAATCTTTATATTGATGATATTTGTCTATCTAGGTTATAGCTTTGCATATAACTTAGACTTTCAATTCCTATAATCGTATTTTGTTGTTTTTCCTATTTATTTTTCTTTGAAATTGTGTTCACATTTGATTATTGGTCTTCACTTTACCTTACGAAAGGTGTTTTCATTTGTGTATATTTAGATAGTTTGCTTTCATTTCAATCTAAGAATTTGGCTTGTGAGGCAAGAGTTGTTATCAATCTTGTGCTCATAGTTTGGTTTCTATGGTAGTTTTGAAAAGAGTTGTTATCAATCTTGTGCTCATAGTTAGGTTTCTACGGTAGTTTTAGATCTCAAGGAGCTTCCCCTCATAATTTGAAGACAAGGTCAACCTCATATACTATTTAGGTTTGAGTTGTCTTGAAAGAGACTTTCAAGACAAATTAAGACACTAACAAAAGCACAATATTTCTTAATGATAGTTAAACCTCATATACTATTTAGGTTTGAGTTGTCTTGAAAGAGACAAATTAAGACACTAACAAAAGTACAATATTTCTTAATGATGGTTAATAGAAGGCTGCTGCAGAAATTATTGTTTAAATGATTTTTTTTCTGTTTATGTGTTTATGACAGTTTCATTTAATATTTAAGGGTTGGACTGAAAGTAGGTATTAATATCAAGCTTTTTATTGATATTATTTATCTATATATCTAGGTTGTAGCTTTGTATGCACCTTAGTTGTTTAATTATTGGAGTTGAGTTGTTTTGTTAAAACAATAAATACCTCAAAATCTTGTGTACATCAACTTATTGGCTTCTTATTTTAGCCAGTAGGAGATGGTTGTGGTATTCAATGCTAGTTGATTTCATTCTTAATGCGGAATCATCAAATTCATAAAATCTCATTTGTAAGAAAAGAATTGTTTCAGGTCTTGTGCTCATATATACAAGGCAAAAATATTAGGCAGAAGTTTATTTCGTTTATTTCACTATTGCAACTATCTAGAAGAATACTGTGGCTGGTGTTAGTAATTTTATAATTTGTCTATAGCTTTGTGTCTAGAATTAATATTAGTGTTTAGAAAGTTCCCCCTTACAATTTGATGAGAGGTTTCACTTTGCAAATTCTTCTGGTTTGAGTTGTCGTGCAAAAGACAAACCAAAATGGTAACAATATTATTGTTTTCTACTACAACTATTGTCTAATTTCTTTTGAGAAGCATCAAAATATTCTAATATATCTTCAGTTGGACAGTGTTGTGATAGAGCATAGAAAACTGTTATGTGACTATTTTTGTGACAGCCTCATTTTCATGTGAGGATTTTCCAAGCTTCATGACATCGACTTTCATTATTAATATTCTTTTTCTTAGTTTTGCAGACCCAAAAGAAAAGCTTATACACAGAATGTTAAAGACAAAAAACGTAGAGCAAATGATGAAAGATGGTGTGTACATAAAACAAGTTAATGATGAAAGAAATTGTTTGAATTTCAAAAATGAAAAAAAAAAAATCAACAGCGCAACTTACATTTTCATCAAGAAGTGCGAAAGCTGCTTCCAATGTTCTATTTCGCATTTTGTCCATTTCTGCAACTTGTTTTGCAAGCTGTGACAGTTACACATCAGTTCTTTTTTTTTAATTAGAACATTAGCACAATGATTGAATCAACTTGGGGAACTGATTCCAAGAGAACATGGATCTATAAATCAAAGCAAATCAAGTACCAACTATTCTATAGAATTCTGGCAATCATCTACGTGTCCAGTAATGTGTAGCGGAAGGAAAAAAAAGTATGCAATTGCAGTATCAAACAAATGTACTTATTTGTAAGGGATACACATTCTATTTAAGAATGCTCACAAGCTTATTACCTGTTTTTTAAAACTGTCATAAACAACAGCAAGAATAAGATTTGTCACAAAATACACACCAAATAGTATGTATAGTATGAAGAAGAGGCAAGATATTCGAGATGACCTGCATCATGCATTTGACATCATAAGTTTCAATGGAGATAAGAAGGCACCAATTGTTGAAAGATTAAATTTTAATCATTACACACTATGAATCCCACAATATAACAATTTTCTCCATTAGGAGATATTAAATATATTATCTAATAGAGCAATGATTTTGCAAGATACTTTAGTCCTAGTTGTTCCTGGTATGAGAGATGTTGATTGAATATAACAGAAGCAATTAAATTAATATTTTTTGCTTCTCTACTCAATAGAAACCCCTATGGCAATAGGATTTGATTTTCAAATAATATCTAACCAATTGACATTAGTTAACAGAACTTCAATTGATAATATTGTCTGAGTTCAAGCCAGAAGAGTGGAAAAATAGATATTTATTTGAGTTCTAATTATGCCAACTACAGGCATAAAATTATTGACAATTTTAGGAAATGTATACATGAAACCAGATTGTGGTAATACTGATTTCCCAAACTTCAAGAATTTCTAAGATCTTTTAACTTCACTAAACTCAGAAAGTTATAAGATCTAAGTGAAACAACAAAGTTACCATTCAATGGTGCACTGCACCGCTTTTACTTGTGCACTTTATCTTATTTTCTCAATGTGTTTTCATGCAGTTTCAAGAATAACACAATTTCTAAAAATTGAGTCCCACTACCCTCATAGATATCATCGACATAACAAGAAAATGAGGATCTTCATTAAACTTCTAGCTAGTTACATGCTCCTGATAAAGACCGAAACACTTCAGAATTTAAAAATAGGTGAAGAACAGAATCATACTTATATGCAGGTATCCAGACGTCTGGGTTGTTTGATGTTGTGAAAAGCACAAACATTTGACATAATGTTTCACCATAAGATGTGAAGATAAGTTTTCCTTGCTTTGTATCTTCAAACATTATATACGCTAACCAGCTTGAAAACAAAAGGAACAAAACCAAAAGGGCCTGCATAAGAAGGAAACACTTGTTTGTGTCAAAGCCAACAATTGATGCTAAAAAACAGTCATAATTTTTTGTGTTTTTTAAAAATCTACTCAATACATCTTTAACCTATTTCTGCTCTTGGAATCAAAAAAATGTGGCAACAACCACCTGGATGGTTAAAATCATCATATAAATAGGAATTTAAATGCTTTCCTAACTGCACGAACTCACCAAGACATCAAGATAAACTGCCACCATGCCAGCTAAGGACCAAATGCAGTCCCGCAGTTCTCTAAATACAACAGACATATTCCTCACTCAAATTCAGCTTGCAGTGCATTTTACAAATCATCAAAAAACAAATTAATACACAGACTAAGTACATATACAAATTAATACAAAACTAAATTAATAACTAGGCAGCATAAACCAGTTTCAGAAATTCTGACACTGCAAGACTTTCTAAATATTACAATTGCAGTTAAAAACATAACAAAAACTGTGTTATGAACATAAAACAAACAAAAATATCAAGATATCATTTATGATACTTTAAAAGCTCTTGAAAGAAAATTAATCGTTCTTTTTTGGATCTGACTTACAAGATCCTGTTTGCCCTTACTGTCATTGTTTCCTTCACTTTTTATTCATTCTGCCATTCCTTTGAACTAACCCAAGTCTTCTTTTGCTTTTGAAGGGGGTTGCTTTTCACTAATACATAGGACAAATGAATAAAAATTTGGAAGACATCTCTTGTAGTGTCTCTCATAGTGAAGATGTCTAGAAATATCAAGAATGCACACTTGGATCTGTCTCTCAAGTGACAGATTTTTTCTTCTTATCTCTCTCAACAATTGTGTCAATGATGCTATTCAAGAACGAAATCATTACAAATATTCCATAAATATTGACCAGTCAAATGAATCTTATGACTTTTGCAGACAAAGGAAAACTTACTTATATTTTCTGGGTTCAATAAAAACTCTAAAATTATACAGCTGAATAGTTTCCCTTGTATAAGGCCATTGGCGTTTGTGTCTTTCTCGTCGTCTTGTTTTGGAGTACTGGAGTTATACGATACTATGATGTATTATTTTGTATTGTTAAATTGATGATCACTTGAAGATATCAATGTTCTACTTTCAATATATTTGGATATAAGACTTTTATATGTGTGTGTATGTTTATATTGATTAGTGTTTCTGCTTCACTGCTTTCATTTAAATGATGTGTTGGATGGGTAGACCTAGTTACTTCAGTATTATTCATTAAATGATTAATTGCATGTGATCATTACTGCTCGAATGAATGATTTAATTCAATTATGCCTATTAAATGTTTATTATTTAATGGTGCAATTTTATCATTCACTTCGGCTATTGTTACGTATTGGACAAATGAACAGAACATTTGATTGAGTGTGCAAGAATTTCCAAGTGTTTGACCAATGGCTAGTACATGGAGAACATTGACATGGATATTACTAGCCATCTCACCTTACTAGTATTTGTGTTGTCAAAATCCATAAAAACCAAATCTGAATCGACTTTGATTCTAGATCCCCATGTGTTAGACCTTGAATGTGTCTTCTTCAGAGATTTTAATAATCGTTTATGCATTTGCTTGGTATGTGCAGAAAAATTAATAATCCTTTCAAAATATTATGTGATTAATTAGTAGAAATAAGAAAGGTAAATTATTGAGTGGATGTTAAGTTAATTTAAATGGAATTAGGAACATTTCATATTGTGTGAAATGCATTTCTAATTTAATTGATAGTAAATTGGGATATAGAATTATTTCATAAGGAATATTTATTTTGCAATATTAGCTTTAAGTGAAAAAGTGAATGGCAAAATAGGAAAACATGCGTGTTATTTTGGTTATTATGTCATGTTAGAAAAAGGTAAGCAAAACGGGAGAAAGAGCAATTTTCAAAACCTTCCTTGAAAAGTATTAGATTTACATTTACCTAGAGATTGCTTGGGTGAATTGGATTGCTTGTAGAGGGAAAAAGATTCATCTTGCAATCGCCTTCAAATTCATTGAGGTATTTCTTGTTTTGGTTGGTTATAGAGTTTTATTTTGGAATTTCAAAGTTGAAATTAATTTTGAAATTTTGATTTTTCCTACCAAAACTCTGGCAAAATCTTCTAGAATTGTGTGATGTCCCCTTCTCAAGCCAAGTCAGGTATTGCAATAGTTAGCCTATTCATGAGTTCCTGCAGGCTATTTGGCAGTGGTTAGGGGACTCCAAGGTTCTTGGAGAGCTCTGTGGTATTTTTTCTCAATGTACATTGGTGTGTTAGCGTTCTGATGGCCCTCGGGATGGTAGTGATGATCTTCGTTGCATTTTTGGCCATATGGGTTGTTCTCCACATTTCTTGGAGAACATTGCTATTTTTAGTAAGTGTCCATTTTGGCACATGGCATCTTCCCTCATCATCAATAGCTACTTGGCACGATCAGTTTCCATACCGGTTGCCTCGTCGTTACTTCTCATAATGTGGTTGGAAATACTTTAATATTTACACTAAAGTCATAAAGTAATGTTTAAATATTAATTTAATGTTAAATATATAAAGTTTTAAAAAAATATTTCCCCAAGTTGGACGCCTAAGGAAATGTGTTGGCGACTTAAAATGTTTTAAAATTAAAAAGGGGCCTTTGAGGGAAAAAAATATTTGAATTTTGTAGTGTCCCCATTTTCAAAAAATAATATTAATTAATTTAATTATTTAATGTTGCTTGGCAAAAAGTGCAAATTATAAAGGTAATATTAAATAATTATATTAAAAAGGTTATAAGTGACATTGGGGAAAATTTTAAGGTTAAATTAGTAAAGTCGCTTTATAATAAAGCATTAAGTGATTTTGGCGGGAAAACCCTAAAAGGTGTTATAAAAGGACATGAGAGCTCATTCCCTCATTATTCTGGATTATTATTTTATTTGGGGTTTGTATTTTAGTGGATCTCTTTGAAGTTTGAAACCATAGGTGGGTATTCCTACGAGTTCCTGTTTCGGTGGTGAAAGATTCCTCCCTAGCCAACGTTGGCAGATTCATTCAAGATTCACAACTGCACTTCAATGGTTGGGTTGATCGATTTTGATAATTTGTGAATCTTGCTAGGCAAGACAAATTATCAAAGATAAGTTTGTGTTACACCCCGATTGTATAGCTACTATTTCATAGGGCAATTGGTTGTAATGATTGAATCAATGAGATGAATAAAACATGTTGTTTCTTGTTATCAATATGAATGTGTCTCCATTTAATGATTGTCAAATTTAAATGTTAGTTCTATTGATGTTAATCTTGATGAATGTTGCATACAAAGTTAAGGAGTAATGTTTATTCTAACTTTTGAGATGTTTTATGTATACTGTTATGTTGTGAACATATGACTCCTGTTAGCATGTTATTGAATGCAGGGGTGCGAACCATTCCTCCAGGCTGCGTCATGTAGACTTCTTCCTGCAACTCACCATTGAGAAAGGCACTCTTGACATCCATTTGATGAACTGTCCATCCAAATTGGGCTGCAATAGCGAGAAGAAGATAAATTGTGCTCATCATGGCAGTAGGAGCAAAAGTCTCCTCGTAGTCAATGCCCTCCCGCTGTGTGAATCCCCAAGCAACTAATCTGGCCTTGTATTTATCCAAAGTACCATCGGCATGATACTTGACCTTGTAAACCCATTTGCAACTGATAGGTTTCTTCCCAAGAGGAAGATCAGAAAGAACCCAAGTGTGATTCTTCAGAAGACTATGGTATTCTGTTTGCATAGCCTTTTCCCACTCTAGAATTCCTTTAGCCTTTGAATATGTATGAGGCTCATAGATGTTGTGGATGTTGGCCATAAGAGAAAAATTGACTGTGTTGTTGCTTGCTCTTGCTACGAGTTGATCTACCCTCAATGAGTTCATCATCATTAAGATCCCCAATAGTCTTGGGCCACCATTTAGGCCGACGAGTAGAAGTGCCAACATCTGAAATAGGAGTAACAGCATCTCCTGGGATTTTTGGAACAAAGTCATCTGGATGTGAGTCCTAAGGAAAATCACGTGGTGCTAGATCATGACATGTAGACTCCTCATCTTCAGAGTCAGAATGCTCTGAAGCCCTCCCATCATGGGAACCAAGAGGAAGACAAACACCCTCATCAGAAACCTTCATAGGCTGATCCGCAAGACTGGGAGTAGGAACAAATGGACCAATAGTCTCATCAATCACAACATCACGACTGAATATGAGACGATCTGTCTCCACATCAATTAACCTATATGCCTTGTGATTGTCGCTGTAACCAATAAGCATAAGTGTCTGGCTCTTGGAGTCCAACTTGGTACACTTGGCGTCTGGAATCCATACATGAGTTGTAGAACCGAAGACTTTCAGATGGCCCACCTTAGGCTTATGTCCTGACCAAGCTTCTTCTGGAGTCATCTTCTTAACGGCTTGTGTAGGTGACCGATTCAGGAGGTAGACTGCAGTATAAACTGCTTCAACCCAGTATTTTTTAGGTACATTTCTATACTCCAGCATAGAACAAGCCATTTCAATAATGGGGCGATTCCGACGTTCAATGACACCATTTTGTTGAGGGGTGTATGGTGTGGTAAGTTGGCGCTTAATGCCGTGTGTAGCACAAAAAGTAGACAAGTCAGCTGAACAAAATTCCCCCCCATTATCTAACCTTAAAGTGACAATTTGAGAACCTGATTCCTTCTCAACTAAGGCCTTAAACTGCTGAAATGTGTTGAACACATCTGATTTATGTTTCAAAAAATACACCCACATTTTGCGACTTAAATCATCAACAAATAATAAAAAGTACCTAGACCCAGTAACAGAAGGAGTATTCATTAGCCCACATACATCAACGTGAACCAATTGAAGTACCTTAGAGGCTCACCAAGAATCACCATCCAAGAATGGTGTCCGATGCTGCTTCCCAGCTTGACAGGCTCCACAAACTCCATGATTTTGTGTTTGGATCTCAGGTAGACCAGCAACCAAACCCTCCAGAGACAGTTGAGAGAGATAGTGCACATTCAAGTGCCCATAACGCTGATGCCAAAGTTTGTTGATGGTTGTACTCCTAGCGGCCAGAGCGTGCTCCTGAGAATCACCGGAATCAGCAAGCTTATACAGACCATGATCCTCAAGTCCCATAGTGATGGTAGTACGAGTCTCCCTATCAACGATGCTACAGGTGGACAAACTGAAAACAACATCCAATTGGGGAGAATGCCACATGATCTGGCTGACAAAGATAAGATTATGTTCCATGCCGGGAACATAGTAGACATCAAGAAAGAGTAAATTTCTTCCTCTTGAGTCAATCTGGACAGTGCCTTTACCAGCAACTGTGTACTCTTCGCCTCCTTCAAAAATGACAGAATTAGAGAATGGTTTGAATTTGTGAACCAATCCTAACGATGAGTAAAATGTCGCGATGCTCCTGAATCAATATACCAGGCTGAAGATTGTACTGGATATGTTGTTCTCTTGGCCATAAACGCATAGAATGCAGACTCTTTCTGCTCAGTGTGCTCTGCGACATTTTCCTTTTGTTGAGACCCTCCCTGCTTTTTTTGTTCAGAAGCTAACCAAATGCGACAGTCAGCCTTCATGTGACCGTATTTATGGCAATAATTGCACTAAACATTCTTCTTCTTGCTGTCCTAAGAAGAACCAAAGCCTTTCGGCTGAGAAGATTGAGCCTTCCCTTTGTTCTTAGCAGAGGATTTGGCAGAGAACGCTTGCTCTGTGGAGGTGGAACAGGTACTACTTCCAAACTGTTGTCTCCAACGATCCTGTTGTAGAAGCTTGTTACACAAGTCTGGAAACTTCAAGTCAACATTTGTTGAAGTAATATTGAGCGTCTCAATGAAATGCTCGTAAGATTTTGGCAAAATTTTCAAACTAATGAGACCATGTCCTCTTCCTCCATCTTTCAACCAATAGCCTCCACCTGGTCGCGAATGTCTTTTATCTTTGTCAGATGCTCTTGGAGAGTGGTCTTCTCGTCCATCATTATCGAAAAGAGCATGTTCTTAAGAAAGAACGCACGACTCTTATCTAACGTTTCATGGAGATCCTTCAGTTTCGTCCAGACCTCAGCAGTTGTTTTGCCTGATGGCACTTGTGGCAGCTTGTCATCAGTGACTAAAAGCTTAATGGAGCATGGCAGCTTCCCGGTTGCGTTCATCCCATTTGTCCTGGTCCTTTCTGGCTACAGTGGAACGAGTTGAGTTCCCCAAAACGACCTGATCGAGACACCGATATTCAAAGATCATAATCATGCGCTGCTTCCAGCTGTTGTAATTCTTCCCGTTGAACTTCTAGCTACTTTCGAGCATTATATTTGTCAGAGATGCCATCACGTACACTAAGGTCAAACTGGTGAAGGCAAAACGAAAACAAAAACTGCAAAAATTCAAAGCAAAAACCCTAGCACGGATTTCGAGGCACTTTGATGACAAAACCTAGAAGATCTGAAGAGTACCCAAAAAATGTTGTTGAAAACCCAAAAAAAATTCTAAATATCCAGAAAATTTTGTCAGCACCCACTTGCACAAATTTCGAGCCACAAACTTCGAGACACCTAGAAAATCTAACGACAACCCAATTGAGATCGCGAAAAACCCACAAGGAATCTGCAAATGAAAAAAAAAATCGACTTGAAAAAGAGGGTAAAAACCCTAGTCGACCTTTCTAGAAATCCTAGCTGCCATGAAAGACCAAAAAAATTGCAGAAAACAGCTCGAAGCCATACTACATTATCATATTGGTTGAAATTTCTATTATTGCTTTTGGCACGTTTGGATTGTCAACCAAACATAGCATTTTGTTTCTATTTTCTCTTGTTTTGCTTTGCAGTCTCTTTCCCTTGTGTTAGGGAGCAAGTATTGCTTTTCTCCTTGTTCCTTAGGATATATGCCTTTAGGAGGCTCTCATGTGGCCAAGTTGGTGCACCCCTTGAGCGTTTGCCCCAAACCATAATAACTCGTAAATCAAGGAAGTTATGCCTTGTCGAGTGAAGAAGTTGAACCTTATTGTTTTCCTTGCCTTAGAGTTCTTTCTCTTCTTTGGTTTTTGGAAGTCAAGCCCTTGTTGGGTTATCAAGGTTGTGAGAAGTTTGATGCCTTGTCAAGGTATTAGAGAAGGACGAAATCTAATATCAAGTATTGAAGTGGTAGAAGTTTGATACCTTGTCGAGGTATCAAAGTTGAAAGAAATCTAATAACATGTATTAGGGTTGTGAGAAGCAAAGTTTGAAAACTCGAACTCGGCGCAAACTTGACAGCCCAAAATAGGACTTGGACTCAGGACTCGGCAAAAAACTCAGCTAGGACTAGACAAAAAAATGAAAAAAATCATGTTTTAAAGCTGAGAAAGCAGCCTCCAGCCGTCGCAAGAGTCCAGGCACAGGACTCAGGAGTCTGAACCCAAGACTCAGGAGTTCGTGCCAAGTTGACTCGGCCAGGCTTAGGACTTGCGATAGACCTTCTAACACTTTAGGATTTTCAACCTAAAAGAAAGGGATAGACCAAAATGTCAATGTTCACACTTCTTAAACCACTCTAGAAAATTCCCTTCAAATCTGGCCTAAGTTTTCCTCAAGGAATTTTGTCAAACACTTCACTTGCAACCTCTTAACTAGTTTCTAAGTTTTCAGTTTGTTTGCTTGTCTTCAATTGGTCACGAATGAATGTAAATGCTTTGCAAATCAACACTACAATAGCTAGGCAATGATCTATGATGACAATGCAATTCTTTTTTGTTTTTTGAATGCAATACATGAACATCTACATAAAAAATGTGCACCTACAACCAAGTAGCATTTTTACAAACACTTGGCATGCATACTATTAAATTGGTCATGAATGGTATAAATATGCTCAATTACAACAATATCTGACCAGCAACTTACAACTCCTTAATTGCAATATAGTATTTGTAATGTCCCCAATTTAGCCCTACGCTCTTCATTTGGATTTAGCCTATTTTCGAAAATTCGTAGGCTACTCAGATGTGCAAATTTGGGGTTTCCATTTTCAATAAGTCTTACTTCCAGCTCAGTTCAGCTTTTTGTTGGTTTTGAGGTGAACTTACTATTTTTGGCATTGGCTATTTTTAGTAAGTATAATTTTGGCAGTGGCATCATCAACAGTTCAGCTCAGGTCATTATTTTTGGCAATCCATCAATTTCAGTATTGGCGTTGGTGTTGGTTATCTCCTTGGACTGAGTTTTATACTTAGTCAATTTCATATTTTTAAGTTGTACCCCACGCCTAGACTTGATGACTTCAAGTTGTTTTAAAGATGGGACATTAAGGGGTCAAGTTGAGCATTTATTGATTTAATAAATGCTTTATTGTTGCATTTTGAAATGGAAGCCAAAAAGGGAAGATGAATAATATTTTATTATTTCAAAATAAAGTGAATGGTTGAAGTGGCGTCCCTTTTGGAAGTTGAAGTGATTCGACTTCTTGTAATTCAAAGTGTTTCATTTGCCATTTGAAACTTATTTATTGAGGCCTTGCTCATTCATTCTCATCTTTGGAAAATTATAACAAAATACTGATAAATTATTTGATGTATTAAACAAAGGAACGAATGTTCCTTATATAGATTTACAAGAGACGATGTTTCTAAAAGAAACGATCGTAAACTGAAGACAAATTTAGAAACTATCTAAACTAACTAAATACGACTAAGATGACCATTAATATTACATTATTTAATATATTTAATACCCTCCCTTAATGGTCATCGCTCTAACTACCCACAGAAACAAAGAACGTTCTACCACAAAAGACAAGAGCCTGCCACTGACTCTGCCACTTGAGATGAGTCTGCCACTAACTCTCTCAGAAACTGCAGAACTTCTGAAAACAACCAGAAAAGATCACAAAACATCCAACCTAATGTTGGGTAACAAAGTTGTCCCTCCCTGTAGCTAGAGACTCCAAAGAAAACAACGACCACGATTTTGAGGAAAAATCGGCAAACCCTCCAAACTTTTGCAGATGAGCACGACGCTCCAGAACAGACTACAAGAAACCACGATTTTTTAGGAGAAAATCGCAAAACCCTAAATCTGAAGTTTACAAAACATCTTTTTTTTTTCTTTTTTTCTGAAAAAACGGTAAAAACCCACAAAGGAAGCCAAATAGCTGGCACGAAGTCCAAAACACGGATCAGCATACAAAACATCGTTTTTAAGGAAAAACGTAAAACCCTTTCATGATTTTTCAGGCAAAAATCAGAAAACCTCACAAAATTTTTCAGGAAAAAATATTAAAAAACCCTCCAAATAATTTTAAGGAAAAATTATAAAACCCTCAAAATAATTTTATGGACAAAATTATTAAAACCAAATAATTTTTAAGGACAATTATAAACCCAACAAATAATTTTTTAAGGCTAAAAATTCTAAAACCCAAATAATTTTTCAAGCAAAATTTAAACCAAAATAATTTTTTTTCAAGGCAAAATTATAAACCCACCAAATAATTTTTTAAGGGCTAAAAATTATAAAACCCCAAAAAGCTAGAAAAAACTATTTAAAAAACCCAAAAAACTTTTTCAGAAATCTGCCCAAACAAGGCATCAGAAAAACCACGAACAAAGGACGCCCACATACAGGAAGAAACGTGCTCAGAATCGCGTCAAGACAAAGCAGATCGCGCAGCCACAGGAAGCTTTAAGTCGTGGTAGAAACACGCCCAGAAATGTGTGAGATCACATCGCTCAAACAAACAGAGAAAACGCGGCAGAAAAAGAGAGGAAACAAGCCCAGAATGAAGATACATTGCGTGCCAAGCAAATGACAAAAAACGCGACCAAGACCTCACGAAATCCGCCACGAAATACCAGAAATGCATGAACAAAACCCTCGCCCATGGCTTGAAAAACGCGAACAGCAAAAAACGCGCCTGAGAAAAGCACGTCGCGCGGCCAGAGACTAAAGAACGCGTCTCAAAGAATGAAATCGTGCCACAAAAATGTTTCTTCAAATCACGCATTTTGTGCCCAGAAAAACAAAGAACGCGGGCAATCTCAGAAACGCATCACAGAATCACGCGAAAACCCTCATCAAAAAATGGCGCTTCAAGAACACGCGGCTGACAAAAAACGCACCCAGATCCAGATGCAACAAACCCAAGAGCGGATTGAACACAGTCCCAAAAATGATTTCGAAAAATTTTAAGCAAAATAATTTCGAAAAGAAATTATATATTTTTTTTTGAAAAAATTTCCCTGAGCCCTCCCGTGAGGGAGTCAGACCCAGACCAGCTCCCGCTCTGATACCATGATAAATTATTTGATGTATTAAACAAAGGAACGAATGTTCCTTATATAGATTTACAAGAGACGATGTTTCTAAAAGAAACGATCGTAAACTAAAGACAAATTTAGAAACTATCTAAACTAACTAAATACGACTAAGATGACCATTAATATTACATTATTTAATATATTTAATAAATACTGCTAGATTGAATTCAGAACCCGACTAAGGGGAAGCTTAGCAATTTGACTCTATTCTTCGAGCCTAAAACTATGGTTCCCTAGATGGTGGATTGAGAGTTTGTTTCATCCAGAAGTACACATTGAGCTTCAAAGTTGAAGATTTTGTAGTTTTTGATAATAATTTTCAGAATTGTGTTTGTTGGTCATATCATGGCTGAAAAAGGTTTTCATTAACAGCTTTTTGTATGATTTTTATGTGCTTCTAGGTATTGAAGAAATTGATTCCTAGTATATGGGCGCCCTTCTCACAGAAGATCAAAATTTAATTTGAAGTACTTTATTTTATTTTGCAAAATTGCCCCTCTCAGCCAAGCCGTACCATTTTAGAGGGCATTGGAGTTTGTGCCAAATAAACAAGGGAGTTTTGATGCTGTTTAATCATTGCAAGTTGGGCGCCATGTTGGAAATTTTGTCATTGATGTCAAAGGTACAAAGACGAAGCTTGCTAAAGGAAGATTGGTGGATATTGCCATCATTGAGTCGAGGTAAAATGAGAAGATGAGCACAATTGAAGATAACACATTTGAAAGAAAGAACTGTTGGAAATGTTGTCACTGATGCCAAGGTAAAAATCATTGTTGAAATATATGAATCAGAATAGAGCATCACAAGATTTATTATGCAAGGCTTAAACAGAACGCTCAGAAGATAATGTTCAGAATGTGCGCCTAAAAAGAGTGAACTCAGATCGATGGCTCTTGATTAGTTTATGAATCAGATATGAACACTCAGATCCTTCTTAAACGGATTAGACAGAGTATAATCAGATTTTTCCTCCATAATAGTTCGATCTGTATTAAGGGTAAGCAGACTTTTAAAGAAAATAATCTCCAGATTTCATTAAGAAGATTATTTTATGAAGAAGTTATCATTCAATGTTAATGAACAAAAGACAAACAAATTAGGAAAGAATCATGTTGAAGCAGTCACGTCTTTTCATGAAGGGACGAAGTTAAAATCTGAAAAGACACAATTTGATAATTGAAAACAAACTAAAAATGTCTAATGTAAAGAGTCAACTAATTCAGTCTTATGAAGAGATGCGAATGATGAGTAAGAACGCCTTTCAAAGGATCTCTTGAACAAATGCGAATTAAAGGAGACGTGTTTTTTGTTATGAACCGGTTTGGGATGATTTGGTCTTCATGGTATGTTGCATGATCATTCATTGTAAAATCTGAAGGATGCGTCTTAGTTGATTTGTTTGAGAGATATTCCTTCACACAAATTTAATAAAGAAGTTATCAAACAAAAATGAACTAATACGTTTTAGTTTTATTGAAAGGGAAAACTCAGATTAAAGAGGTGCGATATGAGTGTAAACAATTAAATATTGTAATGACACATTAAGGGATGTGTCTGTAGAACAAAGGATATCTCCTATGAAGAATATATAAATATTAAATGGAGATACGTTTTTAGGAGAGAAGTGTGTGTGCAATGGAATAAAAGGATATATCAATTAAAGTGCAGATTAAGAAAAGTGAATGGCAGAGTAAAATCTGAACAGTGTGCAGTGTGAGTAGTATGGGCGTAAAAATGTATATCATCTAGAGTTGTGAATGTTGTGTGAAAAATCGATATATCATCAAAACACAAATGTGTGGGGTGCTGTGAGTGAAATAAATGTTTTATCCTTGAGTCACAATTGGGTGTAGAGCAGTGTGTGTAGAATAAAGATCATATCAAAACCACGTGCTGTATGTGATGGGATTTAATTGAAGATTTTCTGTGTGGTTGTTAAGGAGTTTATTGAACATTACTTGTGATAAAGAGATGAAGTAGTCTGAATTGGAATTGTACAAAGTGAATATCATCTGAAGTAAAATAAGACAGTTTTTGAAAGAAGAACTTGTTCCAAAGTTCATGCAGAAGCAAAGAGAAATACATGCAGATTGAAGCAGAGCTTTGTGAAGATATATTTACATGTTGAGCAGATTTATGAAGAGAAGTGACTTGTGAAGGTAATTCAAAGACAGTCCAAGAGGAGTTTGTGCAAATTTGTATGAGGAGAATAAAAGAGGCAGATCTGTAAAGTAAATTCATCATATACTGATTTATACAGACATCATTCAAGAAAGATAAAGTCAAGTGGAATATAATGCAGATTTGGTGAAGTAGATGGCATTATCATGAAGTAAATTTTTTATGTGAAAAGGAAAGTTGTGAACAAGACATTTTGATATCATTCAAGGAGGATAATTTCAAGAAGAGTGTAAAGTCCATCATCCATTGAAGAAGCAACATTGAAGATGGAACACAATTCATTCAAATTATAATCTTTGCTAAGTAGGTGCTTGGCAAGTAAGGGTTGGTGCACCTTGTAGGTTGGTGCCTACTAAATCAGCATTAGGGGTTGAAGCTCCTTGTAGGTTGGTGCCTACTAAATCAGGATTAAGGGTTGGTGCTCTTTGTAGGTTGGTGCCTACTAAACTACTTATTTGGTGATTCAAGTAAGTTGGTGCCTACATTCATTGTAAAAGTTTATATAATTCATAAAGTACATTGTTTGTACCGTGGTTTTCTCCCGTAAGGATTTCCACGTAAAATCTTGGTGTCAACTTGTTCATATTGAGATACTCTTGCATAGTTGATTTGTATTAAAGTTTGAAGTTGATAAGAGTTGAGAGGGAAAAAGTTAGTTGATATACTGATTCATCGCCCCCCCCCCCCCCTCTCAGTATATCTTTGTGCTCTTCACGCCATCCTTCTTGAGAGCCATTGCACTTTGTTTCAGCTCATTCGGAGGTAATTTGCAAGAGTTATGAGTATTTTATTGATGTACAGTTTGCTGGTTGACATTTTCAGTATGCTGGTTTTTGTTATCAGACTTCAATAAGCTCAGTTTTTTGCTTCAATTTCAGTCCTTGAGAGATTTAAAACTTGAAAGATACATCCTTCACATATTTGCATTGATTCTATCATTGTAATACTAGTAACTTGCAGATTTCTTAATTGTAAGGTTGTGAATTAGTAGTATTAATCCAACCATTGTTATTACTGCATTTACTTGTGAATTCTAATGCAAACACTATAACCCCTGGACGGTTTACCGCCAGTGTGGAGGAAATTACTTTGTATTTACATCTATCACCCACTGTTAAGTAGAGAATTCCCACTGTTGAGTGCATGCCCACCGCAGCGGATGAATTAATTTGTTTTGAAATCTCTTTCCCCCCACTGATTTAGTGGAAGTGCAGAATTCTTTCATGGCTGGTTCACCGCCTAGCTCCATTCAATTGTAATTTCATTTCAGTTATTGCTTAGTTTTTTCCACCATATGACAATACCTCTCCTTCCTTGGAATTGAGTGTGCATTCTTGGCGTTGAGATCCTTTTAATTTGGATTTCAATTTTGGAGCTAACGCTAATTCATTTGGCGTAGTGTTGACTGTTTGTGAAATTCTTGGAAAAAATTGAAGGGGCATATTTCAATATCTAATACAATGCTGATATTAAAAGGCCAAGACTCTTGGCATTACAACTTATGCAATTTCTACAATTTCTGAGTACAAATGGCAGCCATGATATTAATACTAGAATGCAATATTTATATAGAAAATGACAAGAAGAACCTGATACAAAAATTGTAGATGAGTTGAAGACTTAATAGCAATTCTTGTTGATGAAGAAGACACTCTAAAATGATGAAATCGACCTCCTATAAGTGTCGCCCCTGTTCTGGATCAGATTGCTTGAAATAAGTTATGAGCATCTCCTTTCGTCCTTAACAAGCTCCAAAAATCATTGATGAACATCAAGGAATGGTGCACCTAGGTCCAAGAAGGAAATCAATGCCAACCAAGCCCTCCATGAACAAAATCGTCCCCTTCCAATAAGCTGGTATGTTAACTGGAAATTTATATCAGAATATTATTCTATGCAAATCGACCTTATAGCTGGAGATGTGAAGTGATCTCAAACTGTAAAATGATCTCCTTCAACTTCCAATCAAACCCACTCCAAAATTGGTGTTTGGCCACAAATTTTGATGCAATGAAAAGTCTGAAGTAACTCCTCCAATCAGTTGCAACCCTTCAATAGATAGTTTCACTACCTCAATTATGCAAATCAATGGGATACTTCGTACCCAAAGACCTTCAATTGTATTCTGCAGAAACCTTAAGGCTCCAACAAGCTTATCGAAGTCAAATGTCAAATATCCTAGATATTCACAAATGAGCCCCTTAAGAGCCTTTTATTCTTTTCTTGTGAGAACTCAAACACTTTCCTTGCCAATGTGGGATAAAATATATATTTCCCTTTTTATTTTATTTTAGTGACTTTTATGTTATAATATTTTATTTAGTCACTTTAATTAAATTAATTAAATATAAAGTCACCTTTTAATTTTTTAATTTATTTGATGACTTAATAAATAATTAACTTAATTAATTTCTCCTTATTTCTCCACTTAACCTTCAAAGAATAAAGGCTAAGAAATCCCACTGAGATGGCTACGAAAAAGGGGACATTACATCCAACCTTGGTGAGAAGTATGTTACCTTGCCAGGGTATCAGCCCAAAAGGTATTGATAGAAACTCAATCATTTCTCTTCAATTTGTAGTTATTTTTCTACATAAAAAGCTATTAGGGTTGTGAGAATTCTATTACCTTGCCAAGGTATCAAAGTTGGAAGAGATTTGATATTGGGTATTGGAGTTGCAAGAAGTTTGATAAAAGGTATTAGATAAGGGTGAAATCTAATACTTCACTAGGGTATTGAAGAAGGGTGAAGTCTGATACTTCATCGAGTTTCAGAAAAGGGTGAAGTCCGATACTCCGCTGATTACTAGACATGGTCAAAGTACGATACCTCTATCGAGGTATCAGGGATCAAGGCAAAGGGTGACCTCCAAAAAAAGGATAAATTAAGTTGTAATTTTTGCTTTTCTATGTCATGACCCAATGGAATTCAAAGGGTTCGAAGGGTGGTTTGGTAGAGATATTAGAAGGGTAATTTAGTGGTTTTGGGAATCCTACCTCTCTCCCATGTCTTGTTTTTTGTGCCAACCTTGGTGTCTTGTTCCAAGGTAAAATTAAGCCCTTTGCATGTGTCCTCATATTGTTGCATTGGTGTGCATGACAATTGTGTCATCATGGGTTGCATATGATAGCTTGTGACTTTATTTTGTGGTTTGGTTATGTATTACCACTATTGTTTTGCAAAAAAAAGTTGTTCAGTCATCTTTTATCTATTAATGTCCTAGTGTAAAAGATGGGGCATTACACTTCCTTTCTAAAGAATTCGTATAACTATCACCTCAAAGAAATGTTACTTGTTTTGCTAATATTTCTGCACGTCTTCCCTCATTCTCACTAAAAAGATGCATGCAATCTAGAAAGTCACCAACAAATTTACAAAGTTGTCTTAGGCATGTCTTCAGAATTTGAAAAAAGAAATGAGGTTCACATTTTAAAAAGACACAATACAAGTCATTAGACAAGGACCAGCACTAAAACAAGGTGGCAGCATAAAACATTAGAGTGAACTAGAAAAAACTGTAACAGCTAGATTAACCCTCCAAATTGTACTAAACACATTGGTTTAGAGTGGGACATGTATCTCACATCAAAGAATATGCAAACCCAAACGACCCAAAAACCTTAGTACAAGGAAAATAATAACTATAAGAGAGAAATAATCAAAATAAAATAGAACACAATCAACTGAGGAAACAAGGTATGGCATTGCTAAGAATTAAAAAAGTTGTTCCAACCATGATAGACATCACACCAAACTATATTGGGTACCAAAAGAGGTTACGAATCAACTCTAAAACAAACAAAGAGGACTACCAAACATAGTTAGCAAAGACAAAACAACTCAAGAAATTTAATCTCAAGGAGCCAAATAGACATTCAGAAATTTCTAACTAAACTCTTCCTCATTATAGGAGATCTTAAAGTATTATATGTCCAACTCCTAAGTTGTTAAAAATTTTCCCATTCAATTGTTTTTAAATTCTAATACCATAATAGTTATTTATTGAAGCAAACAACAAAATAAATAGACATAAAAGAACGCCATACCTAATGTTCACAAGAAGAAACAACACACGGATATATGGAGCAATTCTTAAAGGCAAATAAGAAATAGGCCCTGAAGTGATGTAGAGAATATCAAATATTAAGTCTATCACCAAAAGTCCCAATAATATGACCTGCAAAAGTTGTCATTTGGTTACCAACAAGTGAAAAGTTTTATACGAGTGGTCCAAATTGAAATTCACACACTATAACAGACTTGAACTTACATATGATATTTAAGAAAAAATGATCAGACATTTTATACGTGTGATGCAACATGTTTAGGAACAATACCATGCAAGATCTACATTTGTTTACAAGATGATCAAGCACACATAAATGCTCTATAATAATCATAAGCACAGATTCTTTATATTTTCAATAATAAACTTGTGCTCCAACGTATGCAGAGATGTATTTATGAGAGTTGGACATTGTTTAATCATAGATGATGAAATTCAAATCTTTTAAGTTCTGCTGACTATATACTTTGCTAGAATCTCTGGTAAAATGAAGCCGCACACATGGAGTATAATACAATCTAGATTTTTTATGATATTATTTATCTATTTAGCAATTTATAATATTAATTATCTTAAAAGAGTAGAGTTAGATAGCTTATTACAGACCTACAAAGGAAAATCCATTTCTGCTTTGCTTGGGATTTTTGTCTAACTAAATCCAAATAAAAACATGTCTTACCTTGTAATGCAACTTCCCAAAGTCAACTTGGGACATCCGAAACTACAAGGAAGAATGAGCTCAACAATTCTGCCAGTTGGCTTCATTGACTTGATTTGGACTCCCAGTTCTCAGAAGTACAAGATGCTATTTCTCTCAACCTATAAACAATTTCATCTAGCCAGTTTACCTTTCAATGTTTGCCCATAGGTAGGTGATGTCTTTTTCAATATTCATCTCTTAGAAATGTGTTTCTATTTTCTATAAGGCGTTTACTTTCATCATTTTTGTTCAGGTTAGCTTAGACTGACTCTATTCCCCCAAATAAGACACTAATTAGAATGTTTTTCTAGAGATTGTGAAGTTCTCCCATTGCCCAAATATGTTTCAGAATCCCCATTATAAACCAACTATTACACACACATGAAACTCAATATTTGTATTTACCTTTTTTCTGTTTGTCATCACAAATGATTATCAATGTGTTAATTCCAATTCTATTTGCGGTTTTCTCTATCAGTTTGCAAGGTCATTGTGTTGTAGCCTTGCTTTTCAACTAAAGATTTTCATAGGCTGATGGAGGTTGCAGTTATTCTAAAAATAAATAATGATGAATTTCAAAGGATTGTTGCATTATTGAAGGTGCAATTTTCCAATGGTTTGGCCCTTTAATTTCTCCACCTGGCTATTGAAATTGGCTTAAGTGATGAACACTTCCACTGAAAGCATAAGAGGAAAGTGGTGTGATGTAGTGTTCCACCACTCTGCTGATTTGTTTTCACTAAGTTCGTAGGTCTGATTTTTTGTTTGGTTTTGTATTCTGCCTTTTGTGTTTTGAGTTTGCTTGCTAATAATGCTAAATAAGTACTAAAGAGCATGTACATGAAGTAGAAACTTCTAATAAACTAATCTACTTGGATACATCGAGTAAAATGATCATGTTGGAAGCCAAATATAATTTCTTCATTACATAATAAGATGCATACAACATATAGCTTACATTAGATTTAAAGCTAAATATATCGTGTACTAAACTTTAACTTACAGCCATATAACTCTGTGAATAGTAACTTGCTACAGTACCAAACCCCAACAAAATGCTCACACCAGCTGAAATACAAACTTCTCCCACCAAAAACCAAAATGGGAAGCTTCCTAGGGCTGGGGCGCCCCTTTTAGGAGTGATAGCAGCCTCTTAAGAGAGGCGTTTCTTTTCTTTTTGATGATGAAACCCTCATGAATGGGACGGCTGGCTGTAGCTGCACAAATCAATCCAAAAACTCTCCAAAACGCGAACAACTCCTGTGAAATGAAGGATGGAACTTCTATGGTAGCAATCTCTACTCAGAAAATCAGCTCTTAACTTAGCCAATAGCTCCTAATGTCACCAAAATTTGCATACAAATTCAGACCAGCAACCTTAAAGTGGTATTTCACACCCTCAAGCTGCTCATAAACAAAAACTAAGCCCCCTCCAGGCTCACCCACTGTAGAAATCAGGAAACCCTAGTCTCCCTCTTCCCCAAACTCCCAACTCACAAGCCAAAGCAAGAAAATAATTCAATGCATGAGAGGGTCGAACTTCTCCACTTGCTTTTTATAATTTTTCATTGAAAAACACTATTCATAAAAAGTGAGCACTATTCACTTAAGTTATAACTTTTTTCACTTTATGGATGAATAGTAACTGAAAAATATAAAGTGACCCCTTCATTTTAAAGACACATGGTCCCTAGGCCAAGGATGATAAAATAAAAGGTGAGTATCATAAATTTAAGCACAAGTATTATGCCAAACGCAACAATTCACCCTGCCACCATACTCCGGTGATCAACACTGCAAGTTAACGACCAAGTGCCCATCCAAGTGACCCTCTATCCAGAACCTCATTAGCCTACGAGGGTTAGGAAATAGGCTAATTCCCCAACTTTGATGCTCGTGAACAAGGGGACATTACATGTGAGTGTCTAACCTCTCCACCTAGCTTGATGGTCTAAAATTCCACCCAACATCAAGTGTAGAAGATGGCATCATGACTTAAGTATTCCTATAAATTAATTGGACACACAAATGCAAGGGCTGATCCATTTAACTTTTCCACACAACTTGGGAAAATGGCACAAGTAAAGGTAAATTCCACCCACGTAAAGAGAAGTTGAGAAACATAAAAATAGGCACACTTTTGTAGTGGTTGGACCACACCAAAACTCAACCTAAGTGGTATAAGTGGCTCATGTATTTCTGCCCAAACTTATGAAATTGGCTTAAGTACACTAAATTCCACCCAAATCATCATCAACAAAGTACACTTCTTAGATGGCTGAACCATAAGAGAATTCCACTTGGCATAAGTGGAGTGGGGTTTCGCTTTGGCTCAAGTACTTAAAATCTAAGTTACCGAATCGAAATCGAAATCGAAATCGGGTACGTGGGTACGGTACGTTGGTACTGCAATTTTCTTTTGGGGGTTGGGTACGGGTACGGGTACGTCTGTACAAAAAAAAAAAATAATAAATATATACATATTCCTTAATAATATAAAATATAATAATTGTATAATATATTAATAGTATAATAATATACAAATTTAGAAATTAATAACATTTTGAAACATATAAATTAATTATAATAATTAATGTATGTTACATGTATAATTATTATTTTACTAAAATTAATAAAATTATAAAACAATAAAATATAAAAGTTAATTTAAATTATATAAATTAAATTATTAATGTATTTATATTATTATTTTAAAAAATTAATGAAACATTGAACAATGAAATATATAATTTAATATAAATATATTATTTCTAAATTTATAATTTACAATTTGAAATTTCGAATAGTAATAACTAATATTTAATATTTTACATTTTGTCATTTATTGTTAATTTATATTTTATATATTGGTTGATTATATATTATTATATATTAATATATAATTTATATTATAAATAAATTTATTAAATTATATATTGATAATTTGATATAAATAAGTACATTAATATTAATACACATAAAGAAATTAATATAAATTATTTATTTATATATATGATTTAAATATATTTCAAATTTGAAATATAATACAATTGAATGGATTTATTATTAATTCATTTATATATATTAATATATAATTTTTATTATAAATGTAATATTTAAATTTTTTAGTTTTAATCAATAAATTAAAATATTTAAATATTCGAACTGAAGCCTAGGTTAAAAATTGCAGAAAAAAAACGAATGCCTTCTCTGTCCGTCGCTACTTCTATTCTGCCCGTCGCACTCTACCTGTCGCGCCCTAGACTCTTCATGACGCGGAATGCAGAAATGAATCATCACACTGTTTTGTCTTTTTGCCCGCCCTTTCTTTCGTGCCCCTAATCGCATTGACATCGGCGGCAGAGGGAAAAAGCGATGAGGAAAATGACACTCAGAATCGATCCAGATTTGCCGCATCATGTTTAAAAATGGCCGAAATCGAAACACCATTCATGGAATTGTTTCTGCAAGAAAAAAAACGAACCTTGTGCGCACCAAGAGCGATTTGATTCTGATTCCGATTCTGGTACGTTTTGAATCCAGAATCGTGGGGGAAATGGAGCGATTCGGCTACTTAGCTTAAAATCTACACCCATCATTCATAAAAGGTGGTAAAAAGGCCAAGGTGTACATTTAACATAGTCTAGCCAACACAATTTTCGACCACAGGCATAAAGAGGTGGCATAGATTGTCATGTCCCTTTCCTAATTGGTCAAAAAAAACTCAATTCTAAGGCCCAATTATTGCTTCACTTGGGCAGCTCAATGTAACTACCCACACACATTAAAAAAAATAGAAATTTTGACCTTCAAGTTGAAGTTGATAGCTAATTGAATTCCATTGAGAATTCACAATATAATATTAATATCTGCAAAGTCCAGAAATTACATCATAGACTACCCATGAAGAGTTGTACAGCCCTATCTTTCCTTCACCAAGAGTTGCAACCACCCCTTAATATAATATTTGATCCTAGAGGAAGATACAATTGAGGTAATAGTCACCAATACTTGATCTAGAATGATATGATCTAGTGTATTAGATCATGTGTTTCTTGTAAACATCACCAAATCTCCAATCAAGAAGCATCGGATGCATATTCCACACTTGACATAGACCAATCTTTGGGAGTCAACTTCCATAAACCTTGCATCAAGCCCACCCACTACTAAGAAAATTGTAATGACTACTTTTTTGGTGACGGATAGAATCAGAGCATGGTTATTTTGGAACCAAGCAAACAAACCATTTCAATAGAAAAAATAGTAAAAATTAACTTCATCCATGTCTAGGTCCATTTTTTGCCTGCCAAAAACACTTGTTTCAAATAGAGCTACCAAATTCTTGTGTGCATTTTAATATTTGTGTAATGTCCCCTTCTCAGTCCTAGGCATTTCTGTGACTGTTAGCCTATTTCTAGAGACCCGTAGGCTACTCGGAGGCAATCTTAGGGTTTCCAAGATTCATGGAGGTTTCTTATCTGCATTTCAAGAGTTTGCTGCAGGAGTTTGCTAGTATACTTTATGGGTCTTTCTGGGTTTTTTGAGAACCTTGGTGGGCAATCACTGCTATTTTTAGCAATGTCTATTTTTAGTACTTACTATTTTTAGTAAGTCACGATGGCTACCCGGAATGTGCTCATTTTGAGTTCGGAGTCACTATTTTGAGCAATATGCTATTTTTAGTAAGTGTTATTTATGGTAGTGGTGTTAGAAGCATTTCAGGGCAGGGTTTCCAGTTTTAGCAGTTGTGGCAGTTTCAATTGATGAGTCCAGTTACTTTTGGCACTTTTGACTTCCACCGTCCTTGGAGTTTGGAAAGGGCAAAATTTAACTTAAGTTCATTTTATAAGATTGAGTTGGTTTTTGGCGCGCACGCCTAGGTTGATCAACTAAAGTTGTTTTTAAAAAGGGGAATGTGTGCTTGGATGCCTACTTGAAGACTTAAGCAATTTTAATGTTAAATTTATGCATATCAAGGGTGGACGCCAAAGTATGAAGATTAAGTCTTTTTAATTGAATATTATATTTCTCCAAAAGGTAGCGTCCCTTTTTGGAGGGAAATGCTTTTCAAACTTTTGGGTCTTTGAGCCTATTTATATGCCCTCCTTTGCTCTCATTTGGTCATGCTATCTTGATATAACAAAGTACTGTCGAAATGCAAAATGAACTCTTGGGGCTTTGAGGATGAAATCCCTCCAAGCTAGCTTCAGTTTGGAGATTGAGAGATATCTCCTAGCTGAACAATGTTGTAGCTTCATCTCGAGGGTTGCAATTGAGCGAACATTGGCGATGGTTATCCCATTTACTTCAGTTTTGATTAGCTTTGATGTCTTCTAATGATATTTTGGTGTGTTTGTTGGTGTTGTTTATTTTCTGTTTAAATATTTTTGGAGTGTGTTATCAAATATTTTATGTTGTTGGTTTATGCTTAGCTGACCCATGTTTATGCTCACGCTAACTAGAGGAGTTGGAACTATTTTGTGGGTGTTGGCTCAATATCTATCTCATGCTAGGGCGACCCTCTTGTAGACTATGGTGATTTTAGAAGGTGAATCTAATTTTTTAAGGTAGGTCAATCAACCTAGGATGTCATACCCTTGGCTGAGGGGTGCATTGGAATGTGTGTTGGTGGAAATCATTCTTGAAGATGGTGGCTTACTATCCTACCTTGGACGCCTAGCAATGAGGGGTTGTTTGCAAGTGGTTTGGTTTCATTCAATTAAGTATTGTGTTTGTTGTTTGTGCATATCAGATTGTTGCATCAGTCATATCAAACCTGATATTCCTTTGTCCTTTGTAATGTCCCTAATTGGGAATGCCTAAATTTTTCCCCAAATCCTTAATTTCCCAATAATAGAATGGATTAGAGAATACTTTTCACTTTGATTGAAGTCCTGCACATAGGTTGGAAATCACCACCATAATCATTTTGTTTAACAAATTATAATTATTCATCACAATAGCAATACTAGCAAGTAATCATAATCTAAGTATTAACAAACTCATGACAACATGGTAGGGTAAGTGAGGTTGTAGCGGGTGTCCTGGTAGCCAACTCTTCTAGACCCAAGGGCAGCATCTATTGAGGCAACGTCAAGCACCCCCTTGGCCCATGTGGGCTCATCTTGTCCCCTCTCGGGTGTAGTATCTAGAAGATGCCCTCTCGCTGTACTCCCTCGACAATCCTTGTAGGGTAAGTGAAGTTGCAGTGGGTGTCCTGGTAGCCAACTCTTCTAGACCCAAGGGCAACACCCGTTGAGGCAACAACAAGTCCCCCTTGGCCCATTTAGGCTCATCTTGTCCCCTCCCGGGTGGTGTATCTAGAAGATGCCCTCTCGTTGTACTCCCTCAGCAATCTTCCTTCCCTTATCCATGGTGTGGATATGTATTAAAACATGATTACACTATGAGGGGTGATTAGGAGTTGCAAGAAAGTGTCTTGGCGGCTCAACTCCCCTAGACCCAAAGGCAATACCCATTGAGACAACGACAGTACCCCTTTGGCCCATGGGACTAATCTTGTCCCCTCATTTGGGTGGCGTATCTAGAAGAGTACCCCTTGATCTACCTTCTTGGCAATTTCCCTTTTTCCCACCATGGTTAAGGCATAAACAAAGTGATGTAGTTCTCAAATAGATATATCAGCAAATAAGGACTAAAAATACCACACATGGCTTGCTCTTCCTAAGTGACATAAAGGAATAACTGGCATCCACAAGACTGTATATATATCATAAACGTATCATTCCTAAACATCCATAATTAGTACCCATAAAATGTATTTTCTAAGTTATCACTCATGAACAGCATAGTAAGAACATTAATATCAACAACATTACTGTATATCACAGATATGCATCCTAACATTATCTTATTAATAATGAATGACATTACCATAATGATACTCTAAATAATATTCTGTACCTAACATTATCTTATTCATAATAATGGAATGATATTACCATAAAGATATCCCAATTAATATTATGCATCTAACATTATCTTATTAATAATAAGGAATAACAATATCATAAAGACATCCCAAATAATAATAAAGAAATACATTACCACACTGTTCTGATTTTTCACTATTACCCAGTGAAGATGGCAGGCTGTGTCTGATCGATCTGCTCTTAATATTTCTGATGTTCTTAATACTCCTGATCTCTTCTGTATTGTCTTCTTGACCAAAATGATGCCCTGATGGAAGTTCATGAGTCTTCATTAAATATCCCACAATTTGGAAGATTGCACCCCTTCCCAAGCCTTGGGTCTTTGAATAGTCGCTGACTTTTGTTTTATTTGTTATTTGTCTTTTGTTATCTTTAATGCTATTCTGGCCCAGTGATGCTTTTAGCTATTTGTTGGTTTCAGTGATGTAGTTTAGGAGCTTCAGGTTATTAGTACTTGGTAAGTAATTAATTATTATTTGTTTTATTTATTGATTAACAATATCAACTTTTATAATATTTATGGTAATTATAATTACAATAATATTTAATTTAGTAATTTATTTGTATTGATATTTTTGTTATTTACAATTACTTGTGTGTGTGTGTATATATATATTGTATTTCAATTTTTAATGTTACAATTTTCGGGGCATGACATCCTTACACGTTTTATGATGCCTAATTGCTCTTATGTTGCAAGGATTGTTCATTGTTACCTTAGGCTATCATTTTGACTTGTTTACCACTTGTTATCTTGTACTGGACACTCATTGTAACGCTGAATTGGTAGTACCAATCAACTATTTGATTTCAGTTATTTTGGATACATACCCCACTGAATAAGTGGTTGCTCCCACTGAAAAGTGGTTGAGCCTTTTGCTTTATGTACTTCTCACTCTTGCTGAATAAATGGTCAAGTTTTCTATATTTCCTTTCTTGTTGCCCACTAAAAAGCGGAAGTGGCTGGCTTGCCTCCAAGTGCATTTCCTTTTCTTGTAATTCCCGCTAAATAAGCGGACGTTTACTTTTCATGCACTTGATTATAACTACTCACCCCATTGAAGAAGTGGTAGCATAGCAAAGTTCATTATTGTAAGCCAATCACCGTATGCTCTCACCTTGCCCATATTGGGATTTGGGTGATCAGAAAGTGGAAGGTGTTATTTCAGTCAGCTTGTTACTTGCAATATTTGCAAGATCCCCTTTTCACCGTATGCTCTCACCTTGCCCACTCTGGGATCTGGGTGATCAGAAAGTGGAGGGTTGTTATTTAGTTACTTATCTTGCTTTTCATCTAACGCTAACAAGTGAAAATTTGTGAAAAAATTGGGGGTTGTTATCACACTTTGGCTCATGATAGATAGGAACCTGACGAGGTCAACAACCTTTCATAAACAAACAAATAGGCAAACTAAGATCGTTAATCACAATCATTGTATTTTTTTAATAATGTACTATTCAAAGCATCCACACCCTTGTAAAGAGCTTTTTCTGCATACAACATAATTACAATGGAGCTTTGCACAACTCAAACCAATCACAATTCATTCCCTATGCACCTTAAGTTCTAACCATTGGCAATACTAGCATTGCTCTTCCAATTGCACCAACAAAAGACTCATCTTATGCTCAAAAGGAATTAAATAAATCAATCAATTCAACATATCTAAGAAGTTCATGTACTCTATAGAAAACCAATTCCAAATGTAAGCAATCACCATGACAAGCATCAAATATCACACTAATGCAAGGTTGGAGACAAGTTATGGTTACATTTACAATAGAATGGTCCTAGTAGAATTGTAACCTCCCTATCTGGCATGTACCTTAATGGAATAATACATATTGTATCAACTATTATAAACTGCTGTAATTATCGAAGTTATCAACTCCCACCATTTGTAAATTTCAAATCTGTATATAGAACGACTGGAACACATGCCCAATGCCCAAATGATCTCATTCCCAAAGTGATTCTCCCTTCATACTCACACTTTCTTCAATGTGGACAAAGACACAAAATGCCCACCAACCAATCTTCTCCACATCAGCATAAAGATGAAAGGAATGCTAAATGACAAACTACTTTCAAAGTTAAAATGAAATATTATCTACCTTCTTTTAGAATACTCATTCCTAACGCAAAACAAACAAATACTATGCTATGGGCTTCACCAATCTTCATCGCTTTGCTTGAAATCCCATAAATCTCCATCCTTTAACGTAAAAAAAAAAATGTTTTCTTCTTCACATGTTTAAAACTTTAATGAGGATAGCATGGAATTTCAAGCTTGGAATCCTATGGCACATTCTTGGCAAGATTATGTCCCTACAAAAACATTCATTTTCTTTATTTATGATCATCTAGTGATGAAAGATTTGCTGCATATTTAGATATTAGATTGCAAGGTAAATACCACAAATCTATTACATGTCATCAAAAGTAAATGCATTAGCCAGCTAGTATGCACAAGGTCCATGAACAGGCAAAGATCAGCACTTCAAGGGTTCATTTAGAATCACAAGAGAGTGATGTCATCATATACTGTCTACTGTGGGGATCCACATTAGCACATTGGGGTTGAACCTTTTCTTATTACTCCCATCAAAACAATCCACAACGAATTTTGTTCTATGAATGTCCTTGCCATTAATGACTTTTGTCAAGTTCTAGGAAATAGATTCTTTTAGTTGGTATGTGAACGATGATGCCACATTAGAAACTCTTTTCACCTCAATCTCCTAGCCTTTGGCACACTAATCTCTGTCCCCAAAGCTATAAAGGCCACCAAAAACAATGCAAATGCAAGCATTTTTATGTTTCTTTTATTCCTAGTTGCATGTCTCAATTTCAGCAATTTTTTCATGTCACAGCATATATTAAGTCATCCCAACACTGACATAGTTTAAACTAATTTTCAATGTACACAATATACATTAGTGTGTCTCAATGTGATATAACATACTTCAAAAGGAGGATGATAATTACTTGAGATCTGCAGCATGAAAAAAGTGATTAGTGCAGCATACTAGCTGAAACAATACTGCTTCAAAATTATCCCTTAACAAAAGCTACAAACTACATATTTTGGATCTTCTTTACTCAAAGATGAACCTCTATTTAGTACTTCAAAAGTCCTTCATGAATGCAATCCACTTGGTACATAGTTTAAAAATAAACATTCAGTGTAAAAAAATGGTTATCTAATTTTGGCTACATTTACTAAAAGAAATAGAACTTTTTGTCTGAAATTTACCTTTAAAATATTCAGTGAATTTTTCCGGAAGAGTTCAAATCCTGTATAGCTGATGGGAAAAACCGTTTGTACAGCAAGAATGCACAATGTGACTAGCTGCAGTTACAATATAAAAAGATTTAAAACACCAAAATGCAAGGATTATTATTCAGCTAAACAAGTAATGTACTTCTTGTAGTAAATAAATTCACCAGGGCTGAATGCTAATGCTAGAGAGCAACTAATGAAGCAATCACAAAATCAAAATAATCAAGAATTATCTTCAGCTAAAATGTGTTAATGTTTAACCTATAGTAGCACTCCATATACACATCATGGCAAAAATATAAATGGAATTCAATTACTTTGGTTAACAACATGAAGAAACTAACAAAAATTCACAAAACTCAAAAAGATATAATATTTACAAAAATAAAAAATAAAAACTAAATTTGTTATTTTGTGTCAAATATAGTTCATAGAGATTAAAAATAGAGCACATTTAAAAATGGAAATTAATTATATAAATAAGTATAGTTTCAAAAAAATTGTAATGTCCCCTTTCTAGCCACCACCAGGAAATTGATTATTTTAGCGTTTATTTATTCCCAGGGCTAAAATTGGAGAAATAAGAGAATAAAATATTAGATTAATTATTTATAAAGTTATCTCAAAATTATAATATCAAAGGTGACTTTATATTTAATTAATTTAATGTTAAGTGGCTAAACAAAATATTAAATCATAAAGTCATTTAAGTGAATAAAATAATACTTTATTTTGGAAGCTTCTTGGAGACTTGGTGAAAATTCTATATGAGGAGCTTTTGTCTTGCATTTGGGCATCTTGGTTGTTGACATCTTTTCTACTACATTGGTGAGCTTGAATGCTTAGCAATTTTCCTGAAGGTTTGAAGACTCTAAGGTGCCGGCGGTTGTGCAACATCAACCCTAGCTGGAAGGAGTGGAAGATAATTTCAGTCTTTCACATTGAGCCCAAAATTTAGTGGCCATTGGCCAAATTTTGTCATTGAGGAGAAATCGATTAGGGAAAAAGTTTGGTAGATTTCATTGGAGAAATTTCAGTCCATTAGGAGGACGATTTTGTTTGAATAAGACGACTTATTAAGGAGGGTTCGATTTGGTATTTGCTGGTCAATAAAAATCAGTATTTTGGCTTATGCTGGGCGCACCTAGTGAAGGGCGATTTTGTGAAAGAGTGGAAGATAAATTCTGGAAAAATTCCTAAGGCATCGATTTGCATCTAGGAGGCAAGGCGCTGCACTTTGGAGGCCTAAGACAGCTTGTGCAAGGAGGATCGAACCATTTTGTGTTGGCAGCAAGTTTATATCAGGTTCCATATTTCATTGTTATATTGCATTTTGTGGCACAAATTCATATAGAGATCATTTGCTGACTTGATCAGCACCTTGGCAATGTAATTACAGTCATAATATAGTCTTCATATTGCATATGTAATGCTGTCCTTCATACAGCAGATAGGCAATTTGTTTCAGTCATGTTCATGTGGGAAGTTGAATGTAAACTCAAGTAGTCTAGGTCTTATTGCATCTCATTTTCAGTTTGTAAACACTTTCATATTATTGCAATATCATATTGGAGATATAAGGAGTTTGGATGCAAATTGTATGACGAAATGTTTTATTGCTGTAGGGTGCACATTTTCATAAGTAGTTGTCATGTATATGCATTTAAAAATACAAAAACATCTTGCATTTCATTTCTATTCACTTAGAAGTTGTTTAGCATTTATTTTCAAGCTATTTGCATCATTGGAAAACATCAAAAACAAAAACATATCAAACTGAAAACAAAATCAGCAAGTTCAGACTTCACATGCCAACTGTTTGATGAAATGTCCAAGGTCTGAAAATTAGAAAAATAGATCAGAATTTGCCAAGGACATTACAAAAATACTACTTTACAAGAGTGACAATCACTTCCTCACTCCCAAAAATTCCCTAAACTACTTCTAAGGTTTCAAAGCACAAGAACATGTTTGGTTTGTTTGTTGGGAAGGGCACCGAGTTCAAAGTTTTTGAGAAAAGCTTGGGTGATTCCTTAGGGCAAAGATGCCTTTCTTCATGTGCCCTAGCTTTGGGTCTTGGCACTGAAGATGCATCCCAGACTACATTAAGGAAAGGCAGTGCTCTCTAGATTAGAGGTCATTGGATTACATAGTGTCACTCTCAACACAGGAGAGGGGGGCAAGGGGGTAGTTAAGGACCATTTTGAGGATGAGAGGAGATCAAAACTACTTTCCTACCCTCCAAAGTCTTTTGCAGATGCTATACAATGGGAAGTGGCATCTTCTAGGAATGATGACACCAATTTTAACAAATGCATGTAGGAGTTAAACAATGAAACGATAAAAACTTTAAATTGCTCCAAGACATCCCCTATTCTAGTCTTTGGGGATAAAGTTTTAAAAGAAAAAGGATACTTCTCCAAAGTGGGTTCAATTGGTCAATTCAACCATTCATGGCCCAAGTATTGCAAATCTAAGTTGAAGAAACAAAATACTTCTCCTAAGTGGTTCAATTGGTCAATTTGACCATTTATAGCCAAGTACTGCAAATCTAAGTTCTAGAAGGAAAAAAAATACTTCCCCAAAGTGCATTCAATTGGTCATTCAACCATTTATGGCCAAGTATTGCAAATCTAAGATTTAGAAGGAAAAAAATACTTCCTCTAAGTGGTTTCAATTGGTCAATTCAACCATTTATGCCCAAGTATTGTAAATCTAAGTTTCAGAAGGAAAAGAATAATTCTCCAAAGTGGGTTCATTTGGTCAATTCAACCATTTATGGCCAAGTATTGCAAATCTAAGTTTTAGATGGAAAAAAATACTTCTCCAAAATGGGTTGAATTGGTTAATTCAACCATATATGGCCAAGTATTACAAATCTGCACAAGTGGCTATCAAGTAATTGGCAGCCTCACATGGAAAGAGATTTGGAAATCTACCCTTGTGTGCAAGTTTTTATTGCACCTTTCAAGTCCACCAAATATCCCAATTTTATTCTCAAGAATGAAAGAAAAGTTGAATAAAATTTTATATTACTAACCTATGAGGAGAGTAGTGTAGTAAAGAGAATTTGTCAATTCTAAACCAGAAAACAATATGAGCACACAAACAACTGAATGACACAGTGTTCACCATAGGAAAACCCTTTCAGAAAAACTCAACATCCATTTATTAGTAACCAATATATTATCAATAAACTCAGTTACAAAACAATCAAGCTCAAGCCTTCACAAGGAATTACACAATCATACAATTTTGAAGACATTCTAAAAGCATTATAGTACTTGCAATACAATATGATAATACATCCAACCAAAGAACTCAATATATAGGCAAGATCAAAATCCCAAATGGTGAGTGATTTCTATTTCTAAAGCCATGTGATGGAAGCCAAAGGCACCTAAATCTATGCAAATATCCAATGCCCAAAAACATGCTAATTTAACTAATGGTAAAATAGAAACTATCATCACCAACTAGAGCACTTCATTTGGTCTTATCCTGCTTTTTGAAGAGAGGCTCCATGATTTTCTCCTAATTCATACTTAACTACCTCTCATCATGCACTTTTTATAGCAGCAACTCTTGTGTAATGTCCCCTTCCAAGGGGTAATTCGGAGTGACTAATTAGCCTATTTTATTTCCATAAGATAAAGTTACACAAAAATGGATTATTTTAATTTAATTATTTAATATAATCCAATCAAGCTCATTTTATAGATAATATTATTTAATTAATTTAATAAGTTTCATGAAGTGACTGACATGGAATATTTAACAAAGTTTAATAAAATTACTTTATTTCCTCAAATTAGAATGAAATATTAAAAGTGTAGGAATTTGAAAAGTTCTTCTAGCATGTCATGCCCCCTGATCACAACTTGCACAGGGATTAAAAATAATTGCTGACCAAGAAGACTTCAAAAGGGCCAAAGGAAGTAATGCAGCGATTCCATATTAATATAAGGTAGCACTAATATAAGGTAGACTTTAATTAAACTAAAGCCAGCGCTTGGATTAAGGAGAGGGGTATCCTTTGTAAGGGGTGCAACGATTATAAAGGTTGTGACTATTCACCCCACCATGAAGGATATATAGGGAGGTGAAATCATTTTGTGAAAGACATGAAGGAAGTGGACTGGAAAAAGGAAAAATAAGAAATTGGAATATGAGAGATCTATTGGCATAATGATATTTTAATACCAATTAATAAAGTGGATTCCTTTAGCAATCTATTTGGAATTTATAAAAGTGTTTTGCTAATTGGGAGGCCAATCAACCTTCCGATTTCATGAGAGTCGAAGTACCGGCCTTTCCTTTATCAAGTATGCCACCCCTAAGATGGAGCGCTTGTGGGCCGGGAGGCGTATGAGTGCTCTTGGGCTTGTTAAGGGAGGCAATCTTCATGCATCTTATCAAGCATGCCACCTCGAGATGGAGCACTCGTGGACTGGGAAGCGAATGAGTGCCCCTAGCTTGATCAAGAAGGATGGAGTGTAATGAGCCTTGCTAGTTCTGATCACAATTTGCTCATATAAAGCTCAAGGAATATTGTCAAACACTTGTCATGTAACCTTCCAGCTCACTGTTATAATTTTTTGAGTGTTTGTTTGTTGTTTGTTTGATCCCAAATGATATGTATGAATGCTTTAGAACAATGCAAACTAACTACTATCAAGGTAGAAATGAAATGCAAGTATGTTTTGGTAATTTTGAATGCAATTATATTAATCTTATATGCAAAAAGTGCATCTACAGCCAAGGGACATTTTGTCAAACACTTGGCATGCATAATAATATGTTGATCATGTAGGATATGAACATGCTTATTTACAACAATATTTGACCAGCAACTTATAGCTCCTTTATTGAGAAATATTGTCCAATACAATGCTGATATAGAAAGGCCAAGACTTTTGGCATTACAATAGACTTCCAATACATGATAATGCTGGTAATGACATGCACCTACAGCTAAAATGTAAACTATTCTATAAATTGTGATGGATGCAATCAAATGTAAAGGAATCTGGTTACAAGTTGCGCCCTTGAAAGAAAATGAGGTAGCAACCACTAGCAATACAAAATGGACTTCCTTCAAACCCAATCGTAGTCTTCAATCAACCGCCCCTGTCCTTGCCTAGCAAATGTTTAAATAATTAATTGCAACACCAAACTCCTTCCAATTTTCCCCTAAAACGATTGTCTCGACGATAGGAATTGAATGCAACAATACCCAGAATGATTGGCCTCCTCAATCAAAAGATATGAGCAAAAACATGAGACTCACATAGGCTGATCGACCTCCATGATAGCAGATTATGAAGGTCTGAAAATGCAACTGAAACTTTACAAAATATCACCCAAAATACTCCCAAAGGGAGCGCCCTTATTCTCCTCAATGAATCAATGCAAAATTGGATGTCAACAAACAATCTTCTACATACTCCAAACCAAGTCGACCTCCATGAAAGCTGAAGTAAGATGCAATAAGCTCAAGTGAAATGACTGAAATGCCACCTCCAACAAATGCAACAATATCAGTTGATAGTTTCACAACCTTAGAGTTGCCAACCAAAGAGAGTTTTCGGTCTCAATGATCGAATGAAGAAACTGCAAAAAGCATAGGCTTCCGCAATGAAGTCAATCAAAACAATATTCAACAACTAGATGATTAGAAGCCCAACCAACCCCTCTATTTATTCTTTTTCTCCAATTCTTCAAGAACCTTCTAGAATAATATTTTATTTTTATTTAGTGACTTTATGATATAATATTTTATTCAAGTTACTTTATTAAATTAATTAAATATAAGGTCACCTTATAATATTGATTTATTTGATAACCTTATAAATAATTAACCTAATACCACTTTTTAATTTAATTAAAATAATCAATTAGTTATCCTCATGAAATATCATTATTTTGGACAACTTAATTAATTAATTAAATTAAATTAATCTACCTCCAAAACAGGGACATTACAGTTCGCCTCTCCTAAAATTGCTTGTCCTCAAGCAATTCAATCACTCCACCTGGATCCCACAAGAAGAACTGCATAATGTCCCTGTTACCTCCAAACAATTCTCGTAACACCATCACAAGAACAACTAACTGAACCAGCTGAATCAAATCCATCCCACCATCAAGTGTCACAAGAATATGAGTCTCAGAAGGAAGCAACTCAAGAGACTGATCATATTTGCTTCCAATCTTTGCGCAAGATAAGCTATCATCCAAACTGTCCAACACATGCGCCACTGAACCGTGCATCTGAAATAAGTCATATACATGAGGATCAAAAGTGAAGTTGTACACGCTCCTCAACATGTACACCTCTAAAATCTTCTTTGTGAGTTTTGTTTGCAATCCCGATGCACTGGAAGGATCACAAATGCTACCATCAATGCTCATCTCAAAACTAGAATCAAGTGAATGATCAACATTGATCTCGAAAAGCGGATTGTCATATGACCATGCAACATCAAGCTCGAACAATGGATTGTCGATCATCACATGCTCCTCCTGAACCGCCTTCATCTTTCTCTTCTTCTCCATGCTCCCACAAGAAGAGATAGAGTGCAAGCTCCCCTTTGTGATTCCCCTCAACATATATTTCTTGCCATCAATCTCAAATTTCATCTCCATATTAGGTACATTGAGGGTAAATACACCTAAGTCCTAGAGCCATTTCATGCCCAACACTATGTCCATCTCACCCATGTTAACCATATAGAAATCAATCCGTAACTCATAACCACTCATCAGCAAGGTGAGATTAATTACCCATCTGGTGCATGGAAGGGTGTATCCATCAGCAACTTGGACTCTGAATCCATCAAAATCCTCAGTCTAAATTCTGCATCTAGCCAAAAAGCCCTCATCAATAAAGTTATGTGTTGCTCCTGTATCAAGCATGGCAATGCAACTATGTCCCCCAACTGATCCTCTGAATCTGAATGTTGTCTCATCTTGTACATTAGCAAGAAATGCTAAAGGAGCCGAATCACCAATCTCTGAAGATGCCCTCACATCCTAATGATCCTCTAAACCTGGCTGATCTAAATCTGAATCCTTATAATATGCCCACATGATACGATTTGCTTTGCCCTTAGGTCTCAAAGGGAAATTATGATCCTTGTTATATGGTTCCTTACACCAATAGCACAAATTTTTTTTCTTAACTCCTCACGTGACTCCTCATCCACCATGGTTGCTGATTTCTCTTTCTTATCAGCAATTTGTTGAGAATCCTCATTGTTGGTTGAAGGAACATCCTTATGTGAGCTCTTGCTTTTTGGTGATGCAAACTCCATACTCCTAGCCTTCTTCATAGCCTCCTAAAGTGAAGGGGGATCAAAGGCTTTGAAATATGCCCCTTAATTTTTTCTCTTGATTTTCAATATCAATTACAATGCACATGCACCTGTTAAGGTTAACTCCAAACCAAAACGATGCAGAAAAGAACTCTAACCAAGAATGCGCCCTAAAACCACTTAAGGAAGAGGGGCGGGCATATGGTCAGAGGATCCCTAGGATCTAATAATTCAACAACTATAGGATGATTACAACTGGAAGTACAAAATAAACTCAACGCCAAGAATGTGCACACAAGATCCCTTTGAAGGCGAGGTGCTAACATATGGCGGAGTAAGTATTACAAAACTGAAAGAACTTAGGCGGTGAACCAGCCATAAAGATTTCCGCTCAACCACTTAAACAGTGGGGGGAATACTACAAACAATTCAACTAATTCATCCGCTGTGGCAGGCATCCACTTGAGAGTGGGAATTCTCCACTTAACAGTGGGTGGTAAATGAAATTACAAATCAAATTACTCCACACTGGCGGTAAACCATCCAGGGGTTATAATATTTGCATCAATTAATCACAAATGCAGTAACAAAATGGTTGGATTAGTACTACTAATTCACAACCTTACAATTAAAGAAAAACTGCAAATTACGAGTATTACAATGATAGAATGATTGCAAATATATAAAGGATGATTCTTTCAAGTTCTAAACCTCTTGAAGACTGTAATTGAAGCCAAAAACTGAACTTATAGCAATCTGATTTTAAAAACCAGCAAACTGAAATTGTTCAACCAGCAACTGTAAACTAATAAAATGCTTATAACTTCTTCAATATACCTCCAAATTGAATGAAAGAAATTGTTGAAGCTCCTGTGAAGGTTGGCGCCCAAATTGCTACATTGAAATTGCATCAAAACTCAGCCATTTATTTTTGCATGAAGTCCAATGCCTCCTGAAATGGTACGGCCTCCTTGCTGGTGCGATTTTGGCAAGATAAAAATAAATACTTTGAAATAAATTCTGATCTTCTATGGGAAGGGGCGCCCATGTGCTAGGAATCCATATCTTCAATACCCAAAAGCATATTAAAATCGTACAAAGAGTTGTTAATGAAAATCACCTTCAGCCATGAATGAACCAGCAAGCTCAAAACTGAAAAATACTTTAAATTCTCCAACAATGAAGCTCAATCTGCACTTCTAAATGAAGCACACTCTCAATTCACCATCTAGGGAACCATAGTTTCAAGCCCGAAGAATGGGAGACAAATTTGCTAAGCTATCCCTTAGCCGGATTTTGGATTTCAAACTAGCAGCATAACGTTATATTTTTTCCAAAGATAATCAGCTCTTCAAACAACAGCAATATATAAGTTTCAATTGGCAAATGAAACACTTCAAATTCCAAGAAGTCGAATCACTTCAACTTCCAAAAGGGATGCCACCTTTAAGCATTTACTTTTTGAAATAATAAAACATTATTCAACTTTCCTTTTAGGCGTCCATTTCCAAATTGCAACAATAAAGCATTTATTTATATCATTAAATGCTCAACATGACCCCTTAATGACCCCTCTTTAAAACAACATGAAGTTATTAAGCCTAGGCGTGGGGTACAACTGAAAAATATGAAATTGACTAAGTATAAAAACTCAGTCCATAGAGATAACCAAAACCAATGCCAATACTGAAACTGATGGATAGCAAGATGACTTGAGCTGAACTGAAGATGATGCCACTACCAAAATTAGACTTACTAAAAATAGTCAACTGCTATAAATAGTAAGCTCACATCAAAACAACAGAAAGCCAAACTGAACACTGAACTGCAAAGGATTGAACTGCTGCTAAACAGATACTGCCAAAAGATAGACTTGGTAAAAATAGCAAACTGCTATAAATAGTAAGTCTACACAACATCCTCTGAACGCCAACTGAACAGTATCTGAAAGAGGAAACCCTAATTTTGCACAACTGAGTAGCCTACGGATTCTCGAAAATAGGCTAAATCCAAATGAAGAGCGTATGGCCAAAATGGGGACATTACAGGCTTTTATCCATCCTCTCATAAGCTCCAATAAGCCCTCAATGAATAGCACCACCAATTGTCTCTCTGAAATATTAGGAGCCATCACTGACAATTTTTGAAAATCTCCAATGTAATTCTCCAAATTACCAACTTGCTTAAGCTGGGCCAATTTTCTGAAGTAAGATTTTGGGTCCTTCCTATCAAAGCACTCAACTAGCCTGTCAACAAACTCCTGATATGAAGTAATGCGACTATACTGCAGTGTGACCAATCCATGATACCACCATTCATGTGCTACTCCCTCCAAATGTAAGGTGGCATACTTGATTGCATCTTCTTTTGTCATGGGTCGAAGTTTCAATAATGCGTCTAACTTGTGTACCCATGATTGAGTTGTCATCTTCTCACTACCATCAAAGGTAGGCAATGTGAGTTTGCTAGTTGCCTGCTTAAGTTCCTTGTTTTGGCCCCTTAGTCTTCGATTTTGTCTTTCCCTATAGTGTTCTCTTCTTTGGCTTAAAAATCTATCAAAAGTGATGCATTCTCTAACTTTTGGTGTCAACAATTCCCACTCATCATTTGCTGCCACGAGATTATTAGCAAACATTGGTTCACCTTCTTCTTCCACATTTTCCTCTTCCCCTTCATTTCTCAAGAAAGTAGGCCGTGTAGGTTTGTCTGCAGTGCGAGAATGTGTTCGTTGGCCTCTAGGTGTACCGACTACACTCCTGTTATCTTCAATGTCACGGTTGTGTCTTCCTTGATTGTTCATTTGTTGTAACTGTGTCATAAGTGCTTGTATAGCCATTGCTACTTGCTGCTGCCCTGTAGCCATTTGTCTGAATATCTCCCGTGTTTCTTGTTCCTCATCATTTCTTCCTCTATTTCTGAGGGGATTCTCTTCACCTCTTTCCCCCATGGTGCTAGATGAACCAATCTCTCGCTACCTTGCTGCTATAGCAGCTGATAAAGTGTCTTGTTCAGGATGTTGTGGCCACTGTTTTTGTTTCCTTTCTTCTCTAGCTGTATACCTCTTGTACCGGTCACTTTGGTTCATCAATGGAGCTGATTTCTAACCCAAAGGATGGCAGGAAACCGCTCTAATACCACTGTAATGAGCCTTGCTAGTTCTGATCACAATTTGCTGATATGAAGCTCAAGGAATATTGTCAAACACTTGTCATGTAACCTTCCAGCTCGCTGTTATCATTTTCTGAGTGTTTTTTTGTTATTTGTTTGATGCCAAATGATATGTATGAATGTTTTAGAACAATGCAAACTAACTACTATCAAGGTAGAAATGAAATGCAAGTATGTTTTGGTAATTTTGAATGCAAATAAATGAATCTTATATGTAAAAAGTGCATCTACAGCCAAGAGACATTTTGTCAAACACTTGGCATGCATAATAATATGTTGATCATGTAGGATATGAACATGCTTATTTACAACAATATTTGACTAGCAACTTATAGCTCCTTTATTGAGAAATATTGTCCAATACAATGCTAATATAGAAAGGCTAAGACTCTTAGCATTACAATAGACTTCCAATATATTATAATGCTGGTAATGACATGCACCTACAGCTGAAATGTAAACTATTCTTTAAACTATGATGGATGTAATCAAATGTAAAGGAACCTGGTTACAAGTTGTGCCCTTGAAAGAAAATGAGGTAGCAACCACTAGCAATGCAAAATGGACTTCCTTCAAACCCAATCGTAGTCTTCAATCAGTCACCCCTATCCTTGCCTGGCAAATGTTTAAATAATTAATTGCAACACCAAACTCCTTCCAATTTGCCCCTAAAACGATTGTCTCAATAATAGGAATTGAATGTAACAATGCCCAGAATGATTGGCCTCCTCAATCAAAAGATATGAGCAAAAACATGACTCAAATAGGCTGATTGACCTCCATGATAGCAGATTATGAAGGTCTGAAAATGCAACTAAAACTTTACAAAATATCACCCAAAACACTCCCAAAGGGAGCACCCTTATTCTCCTCAATGAATCGAAGCAAAAATGGATGTCAACAAACAATCTTCTACATACTCCAAATGTAATGTCCCCATTTTTAGCACCACACTTTCCAGTGATTGATAGCCTATCCCCGGGGTGTTGTAGGCTAGTCAGAGGCAGAATTAGGGTTTCCGGCCGCTAGGTGGTTTCTTTTGAAGATTCAGAGGTTTGCATGTTGAAGTTTGGTTGTTTGCATTCTATATTGCTTATGGGTTTTCAAACAGCTTTGCAATGATATGACACGCAACTGCGTCGGTGTAATGTCCCCAATTTTTGCAAGCATCAGAGTTCCGGGGATTTAGCCTATTCCTAGCCCTCGTAGGCTAATATGTCTGGTTAGAGGGTCTTGTTGGAGCTTGGCTTGGCTTCGGAGCGGCAGAATTTACCAGTTGCCTTTCATTCGGGCTCATTCGGACGTCTTTTGCCTGACTTGCTATTTTTAGCAGTATTTGTCATTCAACGAAGCACCCCTGCTATTTTTAGCAGTATGGTTTGGTCATGTGCAGAATCAATCACTTATTCACCAGCTTCAGACGGTTCGTGAATCGGACATATTTTGAGGGAGATATTAATATTTTAATTGTTAAATTAAATATTAATTATCTGGAGCTTATATTATAAAGTTATAATATTATTAAATATTATAACTTAAGTGATTTTCTAAAGGGGTCGACCAACATTGAAGAGGGGCCACTTTTTAATTATAATTTATAATTAAAAGTGTTTTCGAAACTATTGAAAAATTAAAAAGAAAAGTTCGAATTTATTTAAATGATGCCTTTTTGAGAAAAGTCGAACTTTTGATGGATATAAGGGTTTTTCATTGGGAATTGAGCTCATTATGATTGAAATCGAATTTTTGCTGAGTCTTTCTTCTGAGAACAGAGCCAAGGGTTCTAGTTTTCAACTTGCATTGGAGAACGTGCAATCTTCAGTGTGTGCAGTTCAGAGGCTGTGAGATATCAGCTGATTTATTGCCAGCCAGAGAGATATCTTCATTCAGAAGTTATCACTGAACATTCACGAAGATTAATCATTCAGGGTTTTGATCAGAAATTCTTCTTGGAAGTGATTTTTCATCTTAGGCGCCTATTTCTACATTCCAGATCAATCTAAATAAAGCCGTACAGATTGTCTTTACTGCTAATACAGATCCGTACTGTCATTTATTGCTGATAAAAAGGCCGTACCATCTACAAAGGAAGGCGTGTTTGCATCTGGGTCCAAATTGCCTTGGTTTTCAGCTTCTTTCATTCACAGAGAGGGACACCTCAGCAAGTGGAGGGATTCCAGTTACTTTCAAGCAAGGGAAAGGCATTCCAGAGATCTGGCCGTACCATTCCAGTCTTAACCAGTCAACTGCAAATCAGGTTTTTGACTCAAAATTTGTCTTACCTTTGTCTAAATTTCAGAGATCTATTATTGAAATGGCTGTAGAACAATAATAAAATCAATATCTATCGTTTTCAGAGTCTCTTAATATTAGATCTGGACTATTTGTATTTATTAAAGATTATTTAGCAATTTCTTTCAAAATCGCATTGTTCACTATTGCATGCAAAAACCCAAAAAAATCAAAATACACAAAAACAAACAAAAAACATACAGTTTCAGAGATCGGAGAGAATAGGGGTTTCTACAGTCGGGCAACCTTTCCGGACTTACTATTTTTAGTAAGTTACGACGGCTACATCTTGGAGTTTGGGATTTTGGATCACGGATTCTTTCTGGGTTTTCAGAAAGCTTCGCAATGGTTTGGTTTGCACATTGATCCAAGCAACTTGTTGAATTTACTATTTTTAGTAAATTCTATTTTTGGCAGTGGTCCTGATTGGCCTCAGTACAGTTGGCTTTCCTCTTCAAGCAGTTTAGTGGAAATGTTGATTTTTGGCTTCATGATGCAATTTTTGGTTGAGATGAGTTATTTTAAATTAATAATGTTATATTTTCACTTTATCCCCTTAGCCTAGCATCACAACTTCAAGTTGTTTTTAAAAAGGGGGAACTTGAGGGGTGGACACCTCATGAGGAGTTATTTTTGATATTTCTAAAGTGAAAATGTCACCTTGGGAAATGGACGCCAATTTGGAGAGGAGCATTATTTTATTAAAAGAATTACTTCATTCTTGGAAAAGGACGACTTGGAGAAGTAATGAAATTGCATTTGAATTTGGATTCCATTTCAAGGGGGAAATTGAAGTCAACTTGAAATCTAAATTTGGGCGCACTTTCTAAAGGCTTCTAGAAGATCATCACAAATCTATAAAAGGGAGTAACTTGTTCTTCATTTCTCATCCATGAACAAATTATATTGTTATGCTGCCAAAATGGTGAGTGAATGCTTCGAGGGATGCATACCTCCTAGCTTGGGGCTTGACTTCTTGCTTAAAAGATAGCAACTAGTTGAGATATTGTTGTTCTTATTCTCTCAGAGCAGATTGGAGCACATTGTAGTTGAGTTTCTTGCATTTCAGTCAGTTTTTGGAGTTGCTGGTCTAATGTAGCTGATTGGGGTTTTAATTCATAAGTCATTGAGTAAATTTTATATGGTTCTAGGTAGTTTACTAATCCATTTCTCAGCTAGGGGTGACCCTTCTTGCAGGTTTGCAGATTTTATTTTGAAGTCCTTGATTTTATCTAGTAAAAATCGCCCCTCTTGAGGTTGTACCATGTTGGGCTGCCTTGGGAGTTGTGCAACAAAAATAATATCAGATTTTAGTTGTTTCTTGTCATGAAGTTGGGCGCCATCATCATTAGAGTCTTCTGCATCAAGTTTGAAGTCATTTGGTGAGGTATTGGGAGTTTGGTGAGCATTTTAGTGATTTGTTGTGTTGTTGGTTTATGCATTTCATCCTGGTCTGTCAGAAATCAGATTGTAGGAGTTGTCTTTGGGGTTGGGATTCAGTGTGGTTTGAGTCATTTAAGGATAGGAGAGTCATATTTAATAATTGCAGCCTTGCCTCCTAGAATTGCTCAAGACTGCCATATGGATTTGACATTGGTAGCTCTGCAAACCTATTCAGAATAGAATGATCTGGGATGAGGTTGAAGAGGACAGCCCTGAATCTCTACAGAGGTGTGCGTTGGAAACCATTTCTCTAAAGCTAGTGTTGCAGGCAATCTTGGACGATGAGGTTAGAAGGTTGATGCAAGCTTGAAGATTCAGAGGGAGCCTACTGAACCCATAGAAGATAATCGAAAAAGTACCTCTGGATGTTGTTTCAGGTTGAGGTCTGCGATGATATCCTGGTGTAGTAGGAAGCAATCTTTTGTGATACATGAACCTGACTCACATGTATGCAGACTGAAGAAAGCTCTTTATGGACTTAAACAAGCTCCCAAGGTCTGGAATGAAAGAATTGACAGCTATCTCTTGGGATTAGGATTTCCCAAGAATGAGGCCGACTCCAATCTCTACTTCAAGGTAATCAAAGGTGATAAGCTAATAATTATTTTATATGTTGATGACCTGCTGATAACAGGAGAAGATCACCTCATTGCTCAAGGGAAGCAGGATCTAATTTCTAAATTTGACATGAAAGACTTAGGCATTCTACACTACTTCCTAGGTTTAGAAGTATGGCAGAAATCAGAAGGCACTATTGGATATGATCTTCTTTACAAGAATGATCAACTAGATCTACATGGGTACTCTGATTCAGATTGGGCTGGAAGTGTAACCAATCGAAAAAGCACATCAGGATGTTGCTTCAGTTTTGGATCAGCTATGATCTCCTGGATTTGCAGAAAACAATCTTCAGTTGCACAGAGCTCAACAAAAGCTGAATACATTGCAGCCTCAATGGGAGCAAGGGAAGCAGTTTGGCTTCGTAAATTGCTTATGGGACTCTTTGATCTAAGCACATTGAGATCCCCTATCATTATGTAAGAGATATGGTGGAAAGGAAAGTGATTCAGTTGGAGTATATCAGTACAAATGATCAAACTGCAGACATTCTCACCAAGCCTCTGTCCCGAATCAAGGTAGAGCACTTCAGGAAGAAACTTGGTATGGTTGAAATGTAAATTGTTATTTATGCTTGAAATACAAATTGTTTATAAATTGTACTAATATATAAAGTTGTTTAATGTGTAAACTCTTTTGTCATGTGTGTGACTCCATGACCTTATGGGCCTACTCCCCCTGTGTACATTATTGAAAGGTGATGATCTTTCTAATAATGAACACTTGTATGTGACATTGTAAGGTGACGACTTTGCAATGTTTAACTATCATGATAGATATCATGTGACTTGATATATGTGGACATGTCATGATAGTATCTCTTGGACACTTTGATGGATGTCATGTAAATTGATGTTTTTTGAAGATCATTGTGATTCCTAAGAGATAATCATGGTGGATATTTATATCCATGGATATGCCATGAATTATTATGGTAGACATCATGTGACTTGATGTCAGTGCACATACCATAATGAAGATGTGATTATGAAGTATGTCATGTGACTTGACAATCTTGAGAAAACATATCATATCTTTGATATCACGTGTGAAGGTGATATCTCTACTTATTTGATTTGTAATATCTTCTCTAGGTAAGAGGGAGTGTTGAATTAATATCGCATCGATCAGATATTTTTCATATTCGATCTATCTATCATTATTAATATCAAATAAGTCTTGAGGAGTTCGATTAATTATTGAATCTTGCATTTATGAAAACGGATCTTAACTAATGGATAAATGCGTTTAAACTGTCTTTGTTTTCACGTGTTTTAAGTAAAAGGGACACATACCATGAGTGGACGTGTCTCCACGTCCTCTCATGAGACGTGTCTCATCCAAGAGACATATCTTGCATATATTTGTGAGATCCGAATTTCTTATGCAGATAATAGAAATCGAAAAATTAATCTGCAATAGTCGTCTTTAATATCTAACCTTTATTCCATCTTCTTATCCCTGTTCAGATTTTCAGGGTTGTTCTTACTTATGTATTTAGGTTTTCAGTCTCAAATCTGCTCAAATTTGATTTACAATTACACATCTCAAAATCAGATTTGATGTTGAATCTTGATGGCAAAATGGTGAATGATTCAATCATCTTCATCATTTTTCCCTCAAGATTCAACATCAAATTTTATTATTTATTAATTTAATATTTTTATTTTTATTTTTAAATAATATAATAAAATTAAATCTGATTTTTAAATTATAAATTGTAAATTTTGTTTTCAAAATTAAAATTTCAAATTTGTAAATGTATTTCATTTTGTTAAACTAGGCTGATTTTATTTTAATTTTGTGAAATGCAGTGTCACTTTCACAATGTGCACCAAAGACATGAGTGGGGATGACATGGAAATCCATTCTCATAGTGAACATGATTCAAATTTTGAACCTGAGAATGAGGGGGATGACCATGGGGTTGATCATACAGCCCAATCTAGTTCCATGGCGAGTGCACCAGCTAGTATAGGTTGCCCTTCAGAGTTGTTGGGGATGCAGGTGAACCTAACCTTGGAGAGGTGTATGAGTGCATTGATTCTATGCTTGACCAGATCAGGATTGTTGTGCGAGAGGAGGACCCCACATTAGCATTCTACAATGAGCACATTCAGCCAATCATTCGTCGAAGATGGGAGAAGATCAACACTCCCTTGCACATGGCTACCTATGCATTGAATCCTAAGTGGTACAAGACTAGGCCTAGTAGAGTTACACCGATTTTGGATGCTAAGGTGAAGGCAAGGTTCTTTAGGACTATTGAGAAGATGTATGATCCTATAGATGCCAACACGATTCACATTGATTGGACCAAATTTTCCACTCTTAAGGGTTAGTCTGATGTGGCCAAGATGGATATGGCAACTATGGCACAGGAGGACCCAATTTTGTGGTGGACTTTCCATGGATCGGAATCTTTGACTACCACTCTAGCCATTTGATTGCTACCTCAGGTTTCTAGTTCTTTAGTTGCTGAGAGGAACTGGTCTACCTATAGCTTCATCCACTCTCTTAAAATAAACAAACTTACCTCTAGGAGAGCAAAGAAGCTTGTGGTTGTACATAGTGCTTTGCATCTCATTGACCGCAAAACACTTGTGTACAAAGAGAGTCTAGCAGCACAATGGGATGTAGAGCCAAAGGAGCCCGCACAGATTGATGAGGATGCTACGAATTCAGATGCAAGGCTGGTTGGTATTAGTTTGGTGGAGCTTGACCATGAGGAGTCCAATAGTTCCATTTATGAGGAGTTTGGGGATGATTAGAGGCCTCCCTTCACTACATTTTGACATTTTGCACTTATTTTGATATCATGCTACTCATTGTAATCATCTTTATGATATTTTGGATATAATAGAAATCTCCAATTTGACATTTACATTTGTCAAATTTTATTTAGTATTCAAGTATTTAAAATTTTAGTATTTAGTATTTGCAATTTTGCTATTTTACTAATTTGCCAAAGTTTCATTTGAAATGTAATTCTTATACATCTTTTTATAACTAGTTTTCAAGTACTATATGTATATTAGTGTCACCCCTTGCCGTCCCCAGACTTAGGCCCTTGGTCCCCTCGTCCCTGAAACCTGTCCTTGCATCCCCGCATCCCCCTGTCAGGATACTCTATGGAACATTGGGAAAATGTTCAAAGGAAATAATTATGCTCCCGATGAAAGGGAAAATATGGCATAAATCCATGTTAACACTAACTGTTTGATTAAAGAAAGTATTTAAAAGTTAAGACACAAACAAGAATGCCATTAAGTTGCTTGATTTACATATACAGTTATGATATTATTAGTGCTCCTGAATCTTGAATTTGAAATCTACTTTTATATATCATGCACTTAATATGTTTTGGATTTTCTTCATATGTTTTCTATAAACCTTCTATGCCACTCTGTGTGTGAAAGAAACATCTACTGCCAAACATAAGTTGACAATCAAGACAGTGAAATCTATGTCAAACCCTCATTCATTTTGATATTATATTAAACATCAATATGTTTTGGAATTTCTTAAAATGTTTGGATTTTCTATAATCCTCCTATATCACTCTGCTCATGAAAGAAACATATATTGCCAAACAGAAATTGACAATCAAAACAGCAATCTTCTATTTAACATATCATGGACTTAATATGTTTTGGAAATTCTTCAAATGTTTTAGATAAACCAACTATATCACTCTGCTCATGAAAGAATCTACTGCCAAACAGAAATTGACTATCAAGACAATGAAATCTGTGTCAAAGACTCATTCATATTGATATTCTATTAACCATCAAAAGAAGTGTCAATGAACTAACTTCGTATATTAGAGATTGCTCCGCTGTTAAGTATGGCAAATCCCCCAAGAAATAATATTTTCTGTCACTGCAAGGATTTGAACTGCACCACAGAGGTACCTAAAAGCAATAACAATCCAAACAAATTAATCGCATATACAGAAGTTCTGTAAAATAGCTATCTAAATTCAACAGTTTTAGCATGCAAGGAAAGAAACTTATTAGATGGTAAAAGTGTAGTCTCTAAAGGAAGCAGAGGATCCTATGTCTGACCAGTCATCTTCCCACAAAGCCATTCTAATTTTTGCTTTTAAAATTTTGTAATTCACTATTTCACATTCTCTTCATTATCTATAAAATAATGTATCACTTTCTAAATTATTTGTTTAATCACCGACTTATTTTTATTTTTATTTACTTTCTGGTATACATACAAACCTTCTCTCCATAACAACTACAGAAATAAAGAAAACTAGCGTTTCTAACCTCAAAAAAGTTCAATAGAACCAATGCTACAAGATTCAAGGACCATAGTAGATCAAATTTTATAAACATGAAATAGAACTTGGCAGCCTGTCCAAATTTTGTAGGGTCAATTACTTCCTCAGGCAATCCTATGCCATCTTCAGCCTGCAAGAAATGACATGTCATAAATTTAATTAGTGCCATTGTTATTAGCTTATGAGCCAATAATTGAAAACAAAACAAATAAAAAAAAAGCAAAACAGTTTGATATTGATCCATAATTGTCTTGATAAAACCAATATCTAATTCACAAACACAGATTCTCCTAATCAGTACTTCGCTTATGCCCGTACATTCATAGAATTATTCATTTTGCAGATTTCAATGAAGGAAATGAATATATAATGTGAAACATGGATATACATAACAGCAATCACACAAATAAACAACACAAGTTTTTCTTTGCTCAAACCCATTTTTCATAAGAACTCCATAAGTAGTCTTGTGCTTCCTACCATTTTCAGCAAAATTTGAGGTTACAGGCTCACAAGGCCATTGCAGGAGATATCCAAAAGCAATTTTTTTGTCTTCTACTTAATTCTATATGCTCTCTCCAAATGACCAATTGCTAGAACTTCTATAACTTTTGAAAACCAAGCTCTACATGCCTTCCATGAATGTCAATTACATTATAACTCTCAAACATGTTCTCTAACTTTACAGAGTTCTAGGTACCTGGAAATCCAATGAAGTGTTTTTTGTATCTTGTGTGACAGTTTAATTCCTTTTCCTGTGGAAGTGACAAATTTGGCACAGGGAAAAGTGAAAACCCATCACAATTAAATAGCTGACAGATTGGGCCAGGGTTTACACGTTCATCTTGGATTGGATTCATTACAAATGAATGAGACATTTGGTAAGTGTTTACACAATCAGCCTGAAACAAAAACGCTGCAAATGAATAAATGATAGATCTGGCCAGGGTTTCCCACTTTTCTTTGCAATCTTGTGGATGCCATAACTTCATAATATACAACCTTCATTTTTTGTCCCATTTTATGCCCCGAAAGCTATTGGAGAGCTCTAACCTTTGGTTAAGATTGAATCATGTTTTGATCAGAATTTACAATTTCCCAAGAGCATCGAGCATAGGTCCTCAATTTGGTACACAAAAAATTCATTTAGTTTGTTACAATTCATGCAATTAAGCAATTACAAATTACAACTAGTCCATTTCCAGTCATGAATGCCCCATGTGAGGGGTATTGGTCTCCAATAACTTAATTATTTAAAAGATAACAAAACAACTCTCCAACTTTGTCCTTGCAAGCCTGCTTTGCCTTTCTTGGAAGCTGACTCTTCCACTCAATCTTCAATGCTCCTGACCTCTCTTTCTAGTTGTTCTCATATTCCACTGCAGCAAAGTGTCATCCAATTCTTCATATGCACAAGGTATCAAATCTTCAAGAGGGGGATGTGCATTAAATTTTTCTTGGGACTTTTGATTGGTCAGAGTTAAGGAGGCCGATCTACCTTTGTCATATTATTGAACAGGAGGAGACATTATAGACAGAATTCAGCCCTAGATGTGGTTCCAGCCATAACTCCTATTGACCAATATGCCTATGCCTTCAATCCATTTTCTATTCCACCTAATCAATTAACTTCTTGGCTCTCTGGGATTTAAATCTTCTTAATTCACTCCATCCTTCTTCCCTTCTTCCCTTCTTACCAATAGCATCATCTGCCTCATATTATATTGCATATTGAATAACTCTACCACCATGTTTGCAACCTCACTATCACTAGTCATTCTATGTTTTTTCTTAAGATTTGCTACCCCCTAAACTAGATGGAAGAGTAGAAAGTCATGATTCTTGGAAAGCTCTAGTAATAGTAGGAGTAGGACCCCTCAATGGCATGGTAGCAGCTGCAAGTGTTTTTCCTTCACCACAACCCCGCAGTTTATTTATTTCAGCCCTTTATTTGAGTAACAACTTGTCATATACGTCCACACCTTTGCCTCAGACATGAAGGAGGGGTGCATTAACTCTTGTAAAGCTGCCTTGAAATTGAAGTTGACAAAAATGACACTTCCACAGCCTAGTTGCCCCTAATTTTACTTGTAGTTTGGATGCAAATTGTCTTAAAGGGAACTTCTTATCAAAGTGACCCTTGGCAAAATATTGCAATAGCAAAGGCAATTAAAATGTGCACTCCCAGTAGAACTAGTTGCCTCACCCCCCAATCTGTACTTCACGTATCAGATTCAACCCCTACAAGTTCATGTCTGACCCTCTTAATTACTCATGTTGTGAGAACTCATAGTGACACCATAAGAAACTAAATTTATGGCTTAAATTTTAAAACACGCATATGTCTTTATGCAAGGGCTCAATACATAAGGATTTTTTTTATTACTTCAAATTGTACGAAGCATAGAAGTAGAGGATACACAAATATTAGGAGCCTTGTTCTTCAACCTTCATCAAACAAGGATTTCACTTTTGTTTTTCTTACTTCAAGTCAAACAAAATGCAAAAGCAAAGGATGTAAAAAAGATGAAATCCTAATATGCAAATTTACAAATAAGCCTTTAAAAAATAACTTAATAAATAAATTTAAAAACCTAGAATACTGCTGCTATAAATGTAAAGTAAAAACTTAAACCCCTAAATGTCATTTTTAGGGTTGTCTAACTATTGTTTTCAATAAAAACAATAATTTAACAACCCTAAAAACAACTTTTTATAACAATATATAAAATAATAATTTTGATTTGTTAAATGGACATCATTAAAATTCTTTCCTTCATTTATTCAAACACAAATGTTATTTTATTTTAAGTTTATGATGAACATAAAGCTGCAAGTACACCGCATTACAATATGTATTTTTCCCAAAAAAATCATTCATTAGGGTAAATCGGCAGGTGGCGGGAATCAATGTGCCCCTCAAAGGCAAATCATCTTTGTGTAATGGATTAACTGATAATTAAATCACTAACACAGCCATGGGATCTCAAAAACTTGCCATTTTTGTCATTTGTTGATTAAAGTATCTGCACAGAATTTCTTCTATTGAAAGAATTTGCTCAGAAAAGAAATCAGTACATAATTTTGAAAATTTGAGGGACTATAGCTGTTTAAAGAGTTTCAATCTTCGATGTACTTAACTATTTACAAGCTAGGGTCAATTTGGTACATAAGGTGCATCCCTAGATTCCCTATCCATTGTGCTCTAAAACTTTCCTTCAAGTAGGACAGCCTGTGCCCCTTGGAACTGCTTTTAGTATTTAAAAATTCTCAGTCCTTGTACATGTACGGGGACCTTACAAGTTAAGTTATTGTTAATCTCTTTTTCTTTTTCAATGGAAAAGGACATACTCTGGGATACGAGACCAGGGCCCAGGGAAAAACAACTACGGTTAGATTAGAGGAAAAACATGCTGTGGTTAAATAAGGGGAAAAACAAGCATGATTCAAGAATGCAAATCTCCAAAATCACACAAAACGTCGACCAAAATAAAACAATCGCCATTCCTACTTAAGGGAAAATATTAAAGTCTGCGAAGGATTTGGTTGAAACCAAGCTATTATTAGAAATATAAGACCGAAATACAGAATTCAGACCGGAAATGAACAAAAATAGCTCCATCTTAACAGAATTCCGGTTTTTGTTTGCTATCATGTAAAAGAATTTCCTCTGTAAACAACAAAATAAGCAAATTATAAGCATTAACCAAATCAGAATTATTAGACTGGAATACAGAATTCAACAAAAATAGCCGGATCTTAACAGAAATTTGGCTTCCCTTTGCAATTATATAAACTAGTTACAATATAAACAACGGAATGAGCAAATCATGAAGAATAACCAAATCAACGAGCGCTGCAGCCCTCTGATATTGATTTCCATAGGCTATGGCATCTGCTCTTCCATGAAACACTTTGCTAGAGCTACTACTGCCAGTATTCGTGATCAGCGGATCCTCCATTTTTTTTTCTGCAAGCTTAAAATTTTCAGCTCTTTTTTCACTCTGTGTGCTTCTGTTCTGTCAGGCTATGAGACGCCAGGCTCTGTGTAAATTAGTCATAGACGACATTTTCGTTATCACAACGAGATCTAACCGGCGCTTTTTGGTGCGCAACAGAGCAACTCTACGGACATCTGTAGTGTAAAGCCCGCTGTAAACTAAAGGTAATATTAAATACAACTTCGCGAAGCCGTTATACGTGAAACTGTACAAGTTGATTAAGCAGTCTTCTCTATTACTAAGGGTCCTTTTAAATCTTGATATTATATTGTAGGCTCCACCTAATTTAATCGGAGGAAAAGAATTTTCTGTGTCACTTAACAAATAACAAATAAGTCGATCGAGAATATTTAACATGATTTTTTTCCCTATTTAACAATTTGTAATGATGTCATGCTCAGGTATGCGAAAAAAAAGGAAGGGCAAAAATACTCCGCGTCTAATCTGTGTGTCACGTTTTTGAGCTTTTGGTCGGCGATATGTTGAGTTCTATTACGATTTTCAGACGGGTCACGGGATCTTCATCTCTTTCAATGCTGCGCGATAAAAAGAATTAAACATGCTATAAGCTTCAAATTAATTAATTAATTTGAAATTGAATGTGTACAGTTGGATATTTAGACTATTTGGTCTTATAGAAGTCATTATAAATCTTTCATTTAGATATTTAGAAAGAGGTAATAGAAAATGGATAAGAGAAAATTAATTAGTAATCTTATTTATTGTGTAAAGGTATGTTGCTAGATATTGTAATAAATTTATTAGTGCTTGTTAATTAGTTATTAATAAGTTGATTTTTTTTTTTTTATGGGTAAGATAAGATTTATATTGATTTTCAAAAAAAAATTACAGAGTTCAAGCTTTTGATTGAGGGCAGCATATTCCTGCACTACTACACCAGACGCAACCTGCATTACAACTCCAAACACCAAATAGACCGCCATACAGGGCATATTGGGCCGAAACCCACCAACCCCCCGACACAAACACCTACAAATCATTGCCATTAAATTGAACAAAAAACATTTAGCCATACATAGACCCAAACCAGACATATATCATAACCACTGAAACCACAAAACCAACACCCACTACCCCATTACCAGACATTCTTCTGGGCGAACACGCGGAATTCATTCTTCCAAGCCGAGTCTGACACAGCAATCAAGCAGTATTTTTTCTTCAAATATCTGGCACCCCGCACTAGCTAGCCTACGATGTTCCTCCAAACCCAAACTGCTTAAATCCAAAAGGAAGGGATAGAATTTTACCAGAGCATCTGGGTCTTCCAACAACCTGAGATCACGAGGTCGAGGGATACCTTTACCCAGCAAGGTCGCTGCCAGATTTTTCTCCAAGCCCACCAACAAATCCATCCTGAAAAGACGCTTCATAATTACCCTAGCATCTGCCTTCGAAACCCCAACATCCAGGAGACCAACCAAAACGCGAGAGGAAATGTATAAGTCTAGTCGATAGCCTTTTGCCTCTGCCAGGAAACCCTTACCAACCATGCATTTCACCGTTGCAAAGGTTAAGTAATTTGGGTGGTGAATTATGTTAGAAAACCAAGATCACCTGCATGCAAGATGGATACCTATGTCACATGTAAAAGATATGAAGAACCAAAGAAGATGTTCTGTGAACCTCAAAGTGTAAAAATGCATTAAGAGAATCAATCATTACAAAAGAGATCAATCCTTATGAAGGAGATCAAGAAACCCTAAATGAAACCCTAGTGTGCACACTTAATAATTAATAATTAATTAATTATTAATGTGCCTAAGTTTAGCTTAAGTAACAAAGAGAAATAATTGACTTAATTAATTAATCAATATGATATAATTAATTAAGCATAATAACTTATTACTCTAACACCCCCCCTTAAGATGAACTTAGGAAGAAGCTAAAACACTAGAATAAAATGCATGAAAGCAAAGATGGGTCTCGGCAACTAGGCCTGATCAGGTACCCATTTACAAATGCAAGAAAGGAGTAGAGAAGGAAAAATCCAGTAGGACAAAACCCCCCTACAATGAGATGTCATGCTGCAAAGAAGCATTGGAAGAACTCTGTAGAGTAACACTGGAACCTGATACTGGCAAACAAGGAAAGATTCTTCTGTATACTATTGAAATCGGATGAGAGTCACTGATTGACTCAAGGAATCATGATAAAGCAACAACAGACCCGATGCCACGGAACACTCGAAAACTCCAAACGGGAACAACTCTGAAATCTATGAAGCAGCAAGCAATTATTGAATGATGTATTACTGAAAATGAAGTGCAAAGATGCAAGATGCACCCTCCCAACTGCCAAAATATCCAAGTAATCTCCAAACAACCCATCGGGCCAAATCTGGACTAAGCGATCAACCTGGGATAGATATAGAAAAATTGCAGGGACAGCAACATAGAGCTCCTCAATACCTTTCCAACACTTCAAACGAGGCAAAAAATGGAGATCATGGCAAAAAGTTATGAGTTCGGAAGCATAAAAAGTACATCTGACTTCAAACAGCAATAAATGCAGTAAAACAGAAAAATACTATTTCAATTTTTTAAAATTTTCAATTTTTTTATATTTTTTTTGAAATCTTTTCAAAAAAAGTGCCTCGAACTGCATGTTGGGGAGGCTGTATGGCCCCCCAGACAAAAAAAATTGCCTCCCGGATCAACTGCACCAAAATGGACAATTAGACAGGTGTTTCTAAGGTTTTGGGATGCTACGAACGCGATGGCGACGTTCGTTTGAGCCCATAGTGTCCCGAAAAAATGGCTACCCCTAGATCTTGCAGAAAAGATGCCTATGGAAACCCTTGCACTTGAAACTCACAAAGAGGCCATATCTTCATATCACAAACAAGCAGTTGCAGGTCTGGAGCTCTGATACCATGTTAGAAAACCAAGATCACCTGCATGCAAGATGGATACCTGTCACATGCAAAAGATATGAAGAACCAAAGAAGATGTTCTGTGAACCTCAAAGTGTAAAAATGCATTAAGAGAATCAATCATTACAAAAGAGATCAATCCTTATGAAGGAGATCAAGAAACCCTAAATGAAACCCTAGTGTGCACACTTAATAATTAATAATTAATTAATTATTAATGTGCTTAAGTTGTGCTTAAGTAACAAAGAGGAATAAGTGACTTAATTAATTAATCAATATGATATAATTAATTAAGCATAATAACTTATTACTCTAACAAATTATTCGGCTCAGATGAAGTGAGGTAACCGGGCCAAGAAAAGGCATTTGCCGCTTTGAGCTCCTCAATTGAATAGGAGTCACCATTTCTCCCATCTCCAATTCTATAGCTGAAACCAGAAGAATGAAGCATCCCATAACAACACAAAACTTGCCTCGAGAAAGCTAGAGGAAATGGCAATAAACCAGCACTTAGGGACCTTGGAAAATCATCCTATAACCATAAATGATGACTCGGGTAGCGAGTTGTAGCAATGAGAAAAGCTAGCAACAAGACTTGAGAAGACTACTCACATGTCGAGAGGGAATAATGGCATCACCCTCTTGAAAAAGCCTCTAGAATCCGTCGTTGAAAATCACATGTCAACACTTCCCCAGACCACATCACTCGCCGATGTGTCTACCACGACCACGTTTCTCTTGTGGGGTGGCACCCGGCCAACCTCCCACATTAATAAGTTTGTTTTGAACTAATTAGAAACTAGAATTTTGTGTTCTTCAAATATAATTTAATTTTTTTTAAGAGAAGATGTTAAATACTTAACTTTAAAAAAAATTAAAATTATTTCTCTTATAACATATTGGCTAAGAAGTTTGGGGTGTTATGGGTGAATTTGTAAAGAAAGCAAAGTAAACCTTTTTTTTTAGCAATT
>VDFB02072274.1:100459549-100523943 GCA_007258455.2 Sequoia sempervirens | reverse complement strand
TTTGGTTGTTTGCATTCTATATTGCTTATGGGTTTTCAAACAGCTTTGCAATGATATGACACGCAACTGCGTCGGTGTAATGTCCCCAATTTTTGCAAGCATCAGAGTTCCGAGGATTTAGCCTATTCCTAGCCCTCGTAGGCTAATATGTCTGGTTAGAGGGTCTTGTTGGAGCTTGGCTTGGCTTCGGAGCGGCAGAATTTACCAGTTGGCTTTCATTCGGGCTCATTCGAACGTCTTTTGCCTGACTTGCTATTTTTAGCAATATTTGTCATTCAGCGAAGCACCCCTGCTATTTTTAGCAGTATGGTTTGGTCATGTGCAGAATCAATCACTTATTCACCAGCTTCAGACGGTTCGTGAATCGGACATATTTTGAGGGAGATATTAATATTTTAATTGTTAAATTAAATATTAATTATCTGGAGCTTATATTATAAAGTTATAATATTATTAAATATTATAACTTAAGTGATTTTCTAAAGGGGTCGACCAACATTGAAGAGGGACCACTTTTTAATTATAATTTATAATTAAAAGTGCTTTCGAAACTATTGAAAAATTAAAAAGAAAAGTTCGAATTTATTTAAATGATGCCTTTTTGAGAAAAGTCGAACTTTTGATGGATATAAGGGTTTTTCATTGGGAATTGAGCTCATTATGATTGAAATCGAATTTTTGCTGAGTCTTTCTTCTGAGAACAGAGCCAAGGGTTCTAGTTTTCAACTTGCATTGGAGAACGTGCAATCTTCAGTGTGTGCAGTTCAGAGGCTGTGAGATATCAGCTGATTTATTGCCAGCCAGAGAGATATCTTCATTCAGAAGTTATCACAGAACATTCACAAAGATTAATCATTCAGGGTTTTGATCAGAAATTCTTCTTGGAAGTGATTTTTCATCTTAGGCGCCTATTTCTACATTCCAGATCAATCTAAATGAAGCCGTACAAATTGTCTTTACTGCTAAAACAGATCCGTACTGTCATTTATTGCTGATAAAAAGGCTGTACCATCTACAAAGGAAGGCGTGTTTGCATCTGGGTCCAAATCGCCTTGGTTTTCAGCTTCTTTCATTCACAGAGAGGGACACCTCTGCAATTGGAGGGATTCCAGTTACTTTCAAGCAAGGGAAAGGCATTCCAGAGATCTGGCCGTACCATTCCAGTCTTAACCAGTCAGCTGCAAATCAGGTTTTTGACTGAAAATTTGTCTTACCTTTGTCTAAATTTCAGAGATCTATTATTGAAATGGCTGTAGAACAATAATAAAATCAATATCTATCGTTTTCAGAGTCTCTTAATATTAGATCTGGACTATTTGTATTTATTAAAGATTATTTAGCAATTTCTTTCAAAATCGCATTGTTCACTATTGCATGCAAAAACCCAAAAAAATCAAAATACACAAAAACAAACAAAAAACATACAGTTTCAGAGATCGGAGAGAATAGGGGTTTCTACAGTCGGGCAACCTTTCCGGACTTACTATTTTTAGTAAGTTACGACGGCTACATCTTGGAGTTTGGGATTTTGGATCACGGATTCTTTCTGGGTTTTCAGAAAGCTTCGCAATGGTTTGGTTTGCACATTGATCCAAGCAACTTGTTGAATTTACTATTTTTAGTAAATTCTATTTTTGGCAGTGGTCCTGATTGGCCTCAGTACAGTTGGCTTTCCTCTTCAAGCAGTTTAGTGGAAATGTTGATTTTTGGCTTCATGATGCAATTTTTGGTTGAGATGAGTTATTTTAAATTAATAATGTTATATTTTCACTTTATCCCCTTAGCCTAGCATCACAACTTCAAGTTGTTTTTAAAAAGGGGGAACTTGAGGGGTGGACACCTCATGAGGAGTTATTTTTGATATTTCTAAAGTGAAAATGTCACCTTGGGAAATGGACGCCAATTTGGAGAGGAGCATTATTTTATTAAAAGAATTACTTCATTCTTGGAAAAGGACGACTTGGAGAAGTAATGAAATTGCATTTGAATTTGGATTCCATTTCAAGGGGGAAATTGAAGTCAACTTGAAATCTAAATTTGGGCGCACTTTCTAAAGGCTTCTAGAAGATCATCACAAATCTATAAAAGGGAGTAACTTGTTCTTCATTTCTCATCCATGAACAAATTATATTGTTATGCTGCCAAAATGGTGAGTGAATGCTTCGAGGGATGCATACCTCCTAGCTTGGGGCTTGACTTCTTGCTTAAAAGATAGCAACTAGTTGAGATATTGTTGTTCTTATTCTCTCAGAGCAGATTGGAGCACATTGTAGTTGAGTTTCTTGCATTTCAGTCAGTTTTTGGAGTTGCTGGTCTAATGTAGCTGATTGGGGTTTTAATTCATAAGTCATTGAGTAAATTTTATATGGTTCTAGGTAGTTTACTAATCCATTTCTCAGCTAGGGGTGACCCTTCTTGCAGGTTTGCAGATTTTATTTTGAAGTCCTTGATTTTATCTAGTAAAAATCGCCCCTCTTGAGGTTGTACCATGTTGGGCTGCCTTGGGAGTTGTGCAACAAAAATAATATCAGATTTTAGTTGTTTCTTGTCATGAAGTTGGGCGCCATCATCATTAGTCTTCTGCATCAAGTTTGAAGTCATTTGGTGAGGTATTGGGAGTTTGGTGAGCATTTTAGTGATTTGTTGTGTTGTTGGTTTATGCATTTCATCCTGGTCTGTCAGAAATCAGATTGTAGGAGTTGTCTTTGGGGTTGGGATTCAGTGTGGTTTGAGTCATTTAAGGATAGGAGAGTCATATTTAATAATTGCAGCCTTGCCTCCTAGAATTGCTCAAGACTGCCATATGGATTTGACATTGGTAGCTCTGCAAACCTATTCAGAATAGAATGATCTGGGATGAGGTTGAAGAGGACAGCCCTGAATCTCTACAGAGGTGTGCGTTGGAAACCATTTCTCTAAAGCTAGTGTTGCAGGCAATCTTGGACGATGAGGTTAGAAGGTTGATGCAAGCTTGAAGATTCAGAGGGAGCCTACTGAACCCATAGAAGATAATCGAAAAAGTACCTCTGGATGTTGTTTCAGGTTGAGGTCTGCGATGATATCCTAGTGTAGTAGGAAGCAATCTTTTGTGATACATGAACCTGACTCACATGTATGCAGACTGAAGAAAGCTCTTTATGGACTTAAACAAGCTCCCAAGGTCTGGAATGAAAGAATTGACAGCTATCTCTTGGGATTAGGATTTCCCAAGAATGAGGCCGACTCCAATCTCTACTTCAAGGTAATCAAAGGTGATAAGCTAATAATTATTTTATATGTTGATGACCTGCTGATAACAGGAGAAGATCACCTCATTGCTCAAGGGAAGCAGGATCTAATTTCTAAATTTGACATGAAAGACTTAGGCATTCTACACTACTTCCTAGGTTTAGAAGTATGGCAGAAATCAGAAGGCACTATTGGATATGATCTTCTTTACAAGAATGATCAACTAGATCTACATGGGTACTCTGATTCAGATTGGGCTGGAAGTGTAACCAATCGAAAAAGCACATCAGGATGTTGCTTCAGTTTTGGATCAGCTATGATCTCCTGGATTTGCAGAAAACAATCTTCAGTTGCACAGAGCTCAACAAAAGCTGAATACATTGCAGCCTCAATGGGAGCAAGGGAAGCAGTTTGGCTTCGTAAATTGCTTATGGGACTCTTTGATCTAAGCACATTGAGATCCCCTATCATTATGTAAGAGATATGGTGGAAAGGAAAGTGATTCAGTTGGAGTATATCAGTACAAATGATCAAACTGCAGACATTCTCACCAAGCCTCTCTCCCGAATCAAGGTAGAGCACTTCAGGAAGAAACTTGGTATGGTTGAAATGTAATTTGTTATTTATGCTTGAAATACAAATTGTTTATAAATTGTACTAATATATAAAGTTGTTTAATGTGTAAACTCTTTTGTCATGTGTGTGACTCCATGACCTTATGGGCCTACTCCCCCTGTGTACATTATTGAAAGGTGACGATCTTTCTAATAATGAACACTTGTATGTGACATTGTAAGGTGACGACTTTGCAATGTTTAACTATCATGATAGATATCATGTGACTTGATATATGTGGACATGTCATGATAGTATCTCTTGGACACTTTGATGGATGTCATGTAAATTGATGTTTTTTGAAGATCATTGTGATTCCTAAGAGATAATCATGGTGGATATTTATATCCATGGATATGCCATGAATTATTATGGTAGACATCATGTGACTTGATGTCAGTGCACATACCATAATGAAGATGTGATTATGAAGTATGTCATGTGACTTGACAATCTTGAGAAAACATATCATATCTTTGATATCACGTGTGAAGGTGATATCTCTACTTATTTGATTTGTAATATCTTCTCTAGCTAAGAGGGAGTGTTGAATTAATATCGCATCGATCAGATATTTTTCATATTCGATCTATCTATCATTATTAATATCAAATAAGTCTTGAGGAGTTCGATTAATTATCGAATCTTGCATTTATGAAAACGGATCTTAACTAATGGATAAATGCGTTTAAACTGTCTTTGTTTTCACGTGTTTTAAGTTAAAGGGACACATACCATGAGTGGACGTGTCTCCACGTCCTCTCATGAGACGTGTCTCATCCAAGAGACATATCTTGCATATATTTGTGAGATCCGAATTTCTTATGCAGATAATAGAAATCGAAAAATTAATCTGCAATAGTCGTCTTTAATATCTAACCTTTATTCCATCTTCTTATCCCTGTTCAGATTTTCGGGGTTGTTCTTACTTATGTATTTAGGTTTTCAGTCTCAAATCTGCTCAGATTTGATTTACAATTACACATCTCAAAATCAGATTTGATGTTGAATCTTGATGGCAAAATGGTGAATGATTCAATCATCTTCATCATTTTTCCCTCAAGATTCAACATCAAATTTTATTATTTATTAATTTAATATTTTTATTTTTATTTTTAAATAATATAATAAAATTAAATCTGATTTTTAAATTATAAATTGTAAATTTTGTTTTCAAAATTAAAATTTCAAATTTGTAAATGTATTTCATTTTGTTAAACTAGGCTGATTTTATTTTAATTTTGTGAAATGCAGTGTCACTTTCACAATGTGCACCAAAGACATGAGTGGGGATGACATGGAAATCCATTCTCATAGTGAACATGATTCAAATTTTGAACCTGAGAATGAGGGGGATGACCATGGGGTTGATCCTACAGCCCAATCTAGTTCCATGGCGAGTGCACCAGCTAGTATAGGTTGCCCTTCAGAGTTGTTGGGGATGCAGGTGAACCTAACCTTGGAGAGGTGTATGAGTGCATTGATTCTATGCTTGACCAGATCAGGATTGTTGTGCGAGAGGAGGACCCCACATTAGCATTCTACAATGAGCACATTCAGCCAATCATTCGTCGAAGATGGGAGAAGATCAACACTCCCTTGCACATGGCTACCTATGCATTGAATCCTAAGTGGTACAAGACTAGGCCTAGTAGAGTTACACCGATTTTGGATGCTAAGGTGAAGGCAAGGTTCTTTAGGACTATTGAGAAGATGTATGATCCTATAGATGCCAACACGATTCACATTGATTGGACCAAATTTTCCACTCTTAAGGGTTAGTCTGATGTGGCCAAGATGGATATGGCAACTATGGCACAGGAGGACCCAATTTTGTGGTGGACTTTCCATGGATCGGAATCTTTGACTACCACTCTAGCCATTTGATTGCTACCTCAGGTTTCTAGTTCTTTAGTTGCTGAGAGGAACTGGTCTACCTATAGCTTCATCCACTCTCTTAAAATAAACAAACTTACCTCTAGGAGAGCAAAGAAGCTTGTGGTTGTACATAGTGCTTTGCATCTCATTGACCGCAAAACACTTGTGTACAAAGAGAGTCTAGCAGCACAATGGGATGTAGAGCCAAAGGAGCCCGCACAGATTGATGAGGATGCTACGAATTCAGATGCAAGGCTGGTTGGTATTAGTTTGGTGGAGCTTGACCATGAGGAGTCCAATAGTTCCATTTATGAGGAGTTTGGGGATGATTAGAGGCCTCCCTTCACTACATTTTGACATTTTGCACTTATTTTGATATCATGCTACTCATTGTAATCATCTTTATGATATTTTGGATATAATAGAAATCTCCAATTTGACATTTACATTTGTCAAATTTTATTTAGTATTCAAGTATTTAAAATTTTAGTATTTAGTATTTGCAATTTTGCTATTTTACTAATTTGCCAAAGTTTCATTTGAAATGTAATTCTTATACATCTTTTATAACTAGTTTTCAAGTACTATATGTATATTAGTGTCACCCCTTGCCGTCCCTAGACTTAGGCCCTTGGTCCCCTCGTCCCTGAAACCTGTCCTTGCATCCCCGCATCCCCCTGTCAGGATACTCTATGGAACATTGGGAAAATGTTCAAAGGAAATAATTATGCTCCCGATGAAAGGGAAAATATGGCATAAATCCATGTTAACACTAACTGTTTGATTAAAGAAAGTATTTAAAAGTTAAGACACAAACAAGAATGGCATTAAGTTGCTTGATTTACATATACAGTTATGATATTATTAGTGCTCCTGAATCTTGAATTTGAAATCTACTTTTATATATCATGCACTTAATATGTTTTGGATTTTCTTCATATGTTTTCTATAAACCTTCTATGCCACTCTGTGTGTGAAAGAAACATCTACTGCCAAACATAAGTTGACAATCAAGACAGTGAAATCTATGTCAAACCCTCATTCATTTTGATATTATATTAAACATCAATATGTTTTGGAATTTCTTAAAATGTTTGGATTTTCTATAATCCTCCTATATCACTCTGCTCATGAAAGAAACATATATTGCCAAACAGAAATTGACAATCAAAACAGCAATCTTCTATTTAACATATCATGGACTTAATATGTTTTGGAAATTCTTCAAATGTTTTAGATAAACCAACTATATCACTCTGCTCATGAAAGAATCTACTGCCAAACAGAAATTGACTATCAAGACAATGAAATCTGTGTCAAAGACTCATTCATATTGATATTCTATTAACCATCAAAAGAAGTGTCAATGAACTAACTTCGTATATTAGAGATTGCTCCGCTGTTAAGTATGGCAAATCCCCCAAGAAATAATATTTTCTGTCACTGCAAGGATTTGAACTGCACCACAGAGGTACCTAAAAGCAATAACAATCCAAACAAATTAATCGCATATACAGAAGTTCTGTAAAATAGCTATCTAAATTCAACAGTTTTAGCATGCAAGGAAAGAAACTTATTAGATGGTAAAAGTGTAGTCTCTAAAGGAAGCAGAGGATCCTATGTCTGACCAGTCATCTTCCCACAAAGCCATTCTAATTTTTGCTTTTAAAATTTTGTAATTCACTATTTCACATTCTCTTCATTATCTATAAAATAATGTATCACTTTCTAAATTATTTGTTTAATCACCGACTTATTTTTATTTTTATTTACTTTCTGGTATACATACAAACCTTCTCTCCATAACAACTACAGAAATAAAGAAAACTAGCGTTTCTAACCTCAAAAAAGTTCAATAGAACCAATGCTACAAGATTCAAGGACCATAGTAGATCAAATTTTATAAACATGAAATAGAACTTGGCAGCCTGTCCAAATTTTGTAGGGTCAATTACTTCCTCAGGCAATCCTATGCCATCTTCAGCCTGCAAGAAATGACATGTCATAAATTTAATTAGTGCCATTGTTATTAGCTTATGAGCCAATAATTGAAAACAAAACAAATAAAAAAAAAGCAAAACAGTTTGATATTGATCCATAATTGTCTTGATAAAACCAATATCTAATTCACAAACACAGATTCTCCTAATCAGTACTTCGCTTATGCCCGTACATTCATAGAATTATTCATTTTGCAGATTTCAATGAAGGAAATGAATATATAATGTGAAACATGGATATACATAACAGCAATCACACAAATAAACAACACAAGTTTTTCTTTGCTCAAACCCATTTTTCATAAGAACTCCATAAGTAGTCTTGTGCTTCCTACCATTTTCAGCAAAATTTGAGGTTACAGGCTCACAAGGCCATTGCAGGAGATATCCAAAAGCAATTTTTTTGTCTTCTACTTAATTCTATATGCTCTCTCCAAATGACCAATTGCTAGAACTTCTATAACTTTTGAAAACCAAGCTCTACATGCCTTCCATGAATGTCAATTACATTATAACTCTCAAACATGTTCTCTAACTTTACAGAGTTCTAGGTACCTGGAAATCCAATGAAGTGTTTTTTGTATCTTGTGTGACAGTTTAATTCCTTTTCCTGTGGAAGTGACAAATTTGGCACAGGGAAAAGTGAAAACCCATCACAATTAAATAGCTGACAGATTGGGCCAGGGTTTACACGTTCATCTTGGATTGGATTCATTACAAATGAATGAGACATTTGGTAAGTGTTTACACAATCAGCCTGAAACAAAAACGCTGCAAATGAATAAATGATAGATCTGGCCAGGGTTTCCCACTTTTCTTTGCAATCTTGTGGATGCCATAACTTCATAATATACAACCTTCATTTTTTGTCCCATTTTATGCCCCGAAAGCTATTGGAGAGCTCTAACCTTTGGTTGAGATTGAATCATGTTTTGATCAGAATTTACAATTTCCCAAGAGCATCGAGCATAGGTCCTCAATTTGGTACACAAAAAATTCATTTAGTTTGTTACAATTCATGCAATTAAGCAATTACAAATTACAACTAGTCCATTTCCAGTCATGAATGCCCCATGTGAGGGGTATTGGTCTCCAATAACTTAATTATTTAAAAGATAACAAAACAACTCTCCAACTTTGTCCTTGCAAGCCTGCTTTGCCTTTCTTGGAAGCTGACTCTTCCACTCAATCTTCAATGCTCCTGACCTCTCTTTCTAGTTGTTCTCATATTCCACTGCAGCAAAGTGTCATCCAATTCTTCATATGCACAAGGTATCAAATCTTCAAGAGGGGGATGTGCATTAAATTTTTCTTGGGACTTTTGATTGGTCAGAGTTAAGGAGGCCGATCTACCTTTGTCATATTATTGAACAGGAGGAGACATTATAGACAGAATTCAGCCCTAGATGTGGTTCCAGCCATAACTCCTATTGACCAATATGCCTATGCCTTCAATCCATTTTCTATTCCACCTAATCAATTAACTTCTTGGCTCTCTGGGATTTAAATCTTCTTAATTCACTCCATCCTTCTTCCCTTCTTCCCTTCTTACCAATAGCATCATCTGCCTCATATTATATTGCATATTGAATAACTCTACAACCATGTTTGCAACCTCACTATCACTAGTCATTCTATGTTTTTTCTTAAGATTTGCTACCCCCTAAACTAGATGGAAGAGTAGAAAGTCATGATTCTTGGAAAGCTCTAGTAATAGTAGGAGTAGGACCCCTCAATGGCATGGTAGCAGCTGCAAGTGTTTTTCCTTCACCACAACCCCGCAGTTTATTTATTTCAGCCCTTTATTTGAGTAACAACTTGTCATATACGTCCACACCTTTGCCTCAGACATGAAGGAGGGGTGCATTAACTCTTGTAAAGCTGCCTTGAAATTGAAGTTGACAAAAATGACACTTCCACAGCCTAGTTGCCCCTAATTTTACTTGTAGTTTGGATGCAAATTGTCTTAAAGGGAACTTCTTATCAAAGTGACCCTTGGCAAAATATTGCAATAGCAAAGGCAATTAAAATGTGCACTCCCAGTAGAACTAGTTGCCTCACCCCCCAATCTGTACTTCACGTATCAGATTCAACCCCTACAAGTTCATGTCTGACCCTCTTAATTACTCATGTTGTGAGAACTCATAGTGACACCATAAGAAACTAAATTTATGGCTTAAATTTTAAAACACGCATATGTCTTTATGCAAGGGCTCAATACATAAGGATTTTTTTTATTACTTCAAATTGTACGAAGCATAGAAGTAGAGGATACACAAATATTAGGAGCCTTGTTCTTCAACCTTCATCAAACAAGGATTTCACTTTTGTTTTTCTTACTTCAAGTCAAACAAAATGCAAAAGCAAAGGATGTAAAAAAGATGAAATCCTAATATGCAAATTTACAAATAAGCCTTTAAAAAATAACTTAATAAATAAATTTAAAAACCTAGAATACTGCTGCTATAAATGTAAAGTAAAAACTTAAACCCCTAAATGTCATTTTTAGGGTTGTCTAACTATTGTTTTCAATAAAAACAATAATTTAACAACCCTAAAAACAACTTTTTATAACAATATATAAAATAATAATTTTGATTTGTTAAATGGACATCATTAAAATTCTTTCCTTCATTTATTCAAACACAAATGTTATTTTATTTTAAGTTTATGATGAACATAAAGCTGCAAGTACACCGCATTACAATATGTATTTTTCCCAAAAAAATCATTCATTAGGGTAAATCGGCAGGTGGCGGGAATCAATGTGCCCCTCAAAGGCAAATCATCTTTGTGTAATGGATTAACTGATAATTAAATCACTAACACAGCCATGGGATCTCAAAAACTTGCCATTTTTGTCATTTGTTGATTAAAGTATCTGCACAGAATTTCTTCTATTGAAAGAATTTGCTCAGAAAAGAAATCAGTACATAATTTTGAAAATTTGAGGGACTATAGCTGTTTAAAGAGTTTCAATCTTCGATGTACTTAACTATTTACAAGCTAGGGTCAATTTGGTACATAAGGTGCATCCCTAGATTCCCTATCCATTGTGCTCTAAAACTTTCCTTCAAGTAGGACAGCCTGTGCCCCTTGGAACTGCTTTTAGTATTTAAAAATTCTCAGTCCTTGTACATGTACGGGGACCTTACAAGTTAAGTTATTGTTAATCTCTTTTTCTTTTTCAATGGAAAAGGACATACTCTGGGATACGAGACCAGGGCCCAGGGAAAAACAACTACGGTTAGATTAGAGGAAAAACATGCTGTGGTTAAATAAGGGGAAAAACAAGCATGATTCAAGAATGCAAATCTCCAAAATCACACAAAACGTCGACCAAAATAAAACAATCGCCATTCCTACTTAAGGGAAAATATTAAAGTCTGCGAAGGATTTGGTTGAAACCAAGCTATTATTAGAAATATAAGACCGAAATACAGAATTCAGACCGGAAATGAACAAAAATAGCTCCATCTTAACAGAATTCCGGTTTTTGTTTGCTATCATGTAAAAGAATTTCCTCTGTAAACAACAAAATAAGCAAATTATAAGCATTAACCAAATCAGAATTATTAGACTGGAATACAGAATTCAACAAAAATAGCCGGATCTTAACAGAAATTTGGCTTCCCTTTGCAATTATATAAACTAGTTACAATATAAACAACGGAATGAGCAAATCATGAAGAATAACCAAATCAACGAGCGCTGCAGCCCTCTGATATTGATTTCCATAGGCTATGGCATCTGCTCTTCCATGAAACACTTTGCTAGAGCTACTACTGCCAGTATTCGTGATCAGCGGATCCTCCATTTTTTTTTCTGCAAGCTTAAAATTTTCAGCTCTTTTTTCACTCTGTGTGCTTCTGTTCTGTCAGGCTATGAGACGCCAGGCTCTGTGTAAATTAGTCATAGACGACATTTTCGTTATCACAACGAGATCTAACCGGCGCTTTTTGGTGCGCAACAGAGCAACTCTACGGACATCTGTAGTGTAAAGCCCGCTGTAAACTAAAGGTAATATTAAATACAACTTCGCGAAGCCGTTATACGTGAAACTGTACAAGTTGATTAAGCAGTCTTCTCTATTACTAAGGGTCCTTTTAAATCTTGATATTATATTGTAGGCTCCACCTAATTTAATCGGAGGAAAAGAATTTTCTGTGTCACTTAACAAATAACAAATAAGTCGATCGAGAATATTTAACATGATTTTTTTCCCTATTTAACAATTTGTAATGATGTCATGCTCAGGTATGCGAAAAAAAAGGAAAGGGCAAAAATACTCCGCGTCTAATCTGTGTGTCACGTTTTTGAGCTTTTGGTCGGCGATATGTTGAGTTCTATTACGATTTTCAGACGGGTCACGGGATCTTCATCTCTTTCAATGCTGCGCGATAAAAAGAATTAAACATGCTATAAGCTTCAAATTAATTAATTAATTTGAAATTGAATGTGTACAGTTGGATATTTAGACTATTTGGTCTTATAGAAGTCATTATAAATCTTTCATTTAGATATTTAGAAAGAGGTAATAGAAAATGGATAAGAGAAAATTAATTAGTAATCTTATTTATTGTGTAAAGGTATGTTGCTAGATATTGTAATAAATTTATTAGTGCTTGTTAATTAGTTATTAATAAGTTGGTTTTTTTTTTTTTATGGGTAAGATAAGATTTATATTGATTTTCAAAAAAAAATTACAGAGTTCAAGCTTTTGATTGAGGGCAGCATATTCCTGCACTACTACACCAGACGCAACCTGCATTACAACTCCAAACACCAAATAGACCGCCATACAGGGCATATTGGGCCGAAACCCACCAACCCCCCGACACAAACACCTACAAATCATTGCCATTAAATTGAACAAAAAACATTTAGCCATACATAGACCCAAACCAGACATATATCATAACCACTGAAACCACAAAACCAACACCCACTACCCCATTACCAGACATTCTTCTGGGCGAACACGCGGAATTCATTCTTCCAAGCCGAGTCTGACACAGCAATCAAGCAGTATTTTTTCTTCAAATATCTGGCACCCGCACTAGCTAGCCTACGATGTTCCTCCAAACCCAAACTGCTTAAATCCAAAAGGAAGGGATAGAATTTTACCAGAGCATCTGGGTCTTCCAACAACCTGAGATCACGAGGTCGAGGGATACCTTTACCCAGCAAGGTCGCTGCCAGATTTTTCTCCAAGCCCACCAACAAATCCATCCTGAAAAGACGCTTCATAATTACCCTAGCATCTGCCTTCGAAACCCCAACATCCAGGAGACCAACCAAAACGCGAGAGGAAATGTATAAGTCTAGTCGATAGCCTTTTGCCTCTGCCAGGAAACCCTTACCAACCATGCATTTCACCGTTGCAAAGGTTAAGTAATTTGGGTGGTGAATTATGTTAGAAAACCAAGATCACCTGCATGCAAGATGGATACCTATCACATGTAAAAGATATGAAGAACCAAAGAAGATGTTCTGTGAACCTCAAAGTGTAAAAATGCATTAAGAGAATCAATCATTACAAAAGAGATCAATCCTTATGAAGGAGATCAAGAAACCCTAAATGAAACCCTAGTGTGCACACTTAATAATTAATAATTAATTAATTATTAATGTGCCTAAGTTTAGCTTAAGTAACAAAGAGGAATAAGTGACTTAATTAATTAATCAATATGATATAATTAATTAAGCATAATAACTTATTACTCTAACACCCCCCCTTAAGATGAACTTAGGAAGAAGCTAAAACACTAGAATAAGATGCATGAAAGCAAAGATGGGTCTCGGCAACTAGGCCTGATCAGGTACCCATTTACAAATGCAAGAAAGGAGTAGAGAAGGAAAAACCCAGTAGGACAAAACCCCCCTACAATGAGATGTCATGCTGCAAAGAAGCATTGGAAGAACTCTGTAGAGTAACACTGGAACCTGATACTGGCAAGCAAGGAAAGATTCTTCTGTATACTATTGAAATCGGATGAGAGTCACTGATTGACTCAAGGAATCATGATAAAGCAACAGACCCGATGCCACGGAACACTCGAAAACTCCAAACGGGAACAACTCTGAAATCTATGAAGCAGCAAGCAATTATTGAATGATGTATTACTGAAAATGAAGTGCAAAGATGCAAGATGCACCCTCCCAACTGCCAAAATATCCAAGTAATCTCCAAACAACCCATCGGGCCAAATCTGGACTAAGCGATCAACCTGGGACAGATATAGAAAAATTGCAGGGACAGCAACATAGAGCTCCTCAATACCTTTCCAACACTTCAAACGAGGCGAAAAATGGAGATCGTGGCAAAAAGTTATGAGTTCGGAAGCATAAAAAGTACATCTGATTTCAAACAGCAATAAATGTAGTAAAACAGAAAAATACTATAAAATAAATTACACCAAATGAAAGTGCTCAGAACCAACTTTCCAACGATATCTTGTTTGCCCGATTTCAATATCATATGCCCAAGTTATGTCAAAAACAAAAAAATTGCTCATTTAGGGCAAACTGGACTAGGAGGGGGCAAAGAATGGTCGTACGGTCGCTGACATCATGCTGACGTCAGCGGTTCACAAGCATAAAATTGACGGCCGTCTGGCCATCGCCACAAAAAATCAGCCCCCCTTCAAAAAAAATTGGGCCCCTGGTCCTATGCGCGACCAGGGGCTGGCGGGCTGGTGCAGGGGCGAATCCCTTGGTTCTCCATAGAACCGCTGCTGCTGAGGAGGGGGCTGGGCGACTAGCCAAGGACTGGACGCATAGCGCCCGGTCCCCCATAGGGCCCCGGCCTCCGAGCTGGGTGCCCGCAGGGGCTGAGCGGAGGTGGGGCGGTGCACTGGGGCACCGCCCAGTGGCCGCCCGGTGGCATTGCGGTGGCCGCCTGCCTGCTGTGCGGGCGGTGCACAAGATTTTTTAAAAATTTCAATTTTTTTATATTGTTTTTGAAATCTTTTCAAAAAAAGTGCCTTGAACTGCATGTTAGGGAGGCTGTATGGCCCCCCAGACAAAAAAATTTGCCTCCCGGATCAACTGCACCAAAATGGACAATTAGACAGGGGTTTCTAGGGTTTTGGGACGCTACGAACGCGATGGCGACGTTCGTTTGAGCCCATAGTGTCCCGAAAAAATGGCTACCCCTAGATCTTGCAGAAAAGATGCCTATGGAAACCCTTGCACTTGAAACTCACAAAGAGGCCATATTTTCATATCACAAACAAGCAGTTGCAGGTCTGGAGCTCTGATACCATGTTAGAAAACCAAGATCACCTGCATGCAAGATAGATACCTGTCACATGCAAAAGATATGAAGAACCAAAGAAGATGTTCTGTGAACCTCAAAGTGTAAAAATGCATTAAGAGAATCAATCATTACAAAAGAGATCAATCCTTATGAAGGAGATCAAGAAACCCTAAATGAAACCCTAGTGTGCACACTTAATAATTAATAATTAATTAATTATTAATGTGCTTAAGTTTAGCTTAAGTAACAAAGAGGAATAAGTGACTTAATTAATTAATCAATATGATATAATTAATTAAGCATAATAACTTATTACTCTAACAAATTATTCGGCTCAGATGAAGTGAGGTAACCGGGCCAAGAAAAGGCATTTGCCGCTTTGAGCTCCTCAATTGAATAGGAGTCACCATTTCTCCCATCTCCAATTCTATAGCTGAAACCAGAAGAATGAAGCATCCCATAACAACACAAAACTTGCCTCGAGAAAGCCAGAGGAAATGGCAATAAACCAGCACTTAGGGACCTTGGAAAATCATCCTATAACCATAAATGATGACTCGGGTAGCGAGTTGTAGCAATGAGAAAAGCTAGCAACAAGACTTGAGAAGACTACTCACATGTCGCGAGGGAATAATGGCATCACCCTCTTGAAAAAGCCTCTAGAATCCGTCGTCGAAAATCACATGTCAACACTTCCCCAGACCACATCACTCGCTGATGTGTCTACCACGACCACGTTTCTCTTGTGGGGTGGCACCCGCCCAACCCCCCACATTAATAAGTTCGTTTTGAACTAATTAGAAACTAGAATTTTGTGTTCTTCAAATATAATTTAATTTTTTTTAAGTGAAGATGTTAAATACTTAACTTTAAAAAAAAAAAAATTATTTCTCTTATAACATATTGGCTAAGAAGTTTGGGGTGTTATGGGTGAATTTGTAAAGAAAGCAAAGTAAACCTTTTTTTTTAGCAATTTTTTTGAGAATGATTTTTTCATTTTTTTTCTTTATTAAGTCATTTCATTAAATCTTTCTAAAATAAATAAAATGAATAAATGCTACTTATTTTTTAAGAATGATTTTTTTAATGTATGTAATTGTTATTTTTTTATTAAAGAAAATCTCACAAAAATCAATTAACTATTTTATAGAAATTTGGATTCACACTATTAAAATAATAATAAAATAAAACTTAAAGCACATTCATAAATTAACATAAAGGATTTGATTTTACACAATTAAAATAAAAATTTAAATCAATTCTTACGCTATTTGACATTGCCACATTTTTTATTTTCCAAATTTTAATAACTTCAAAACATACATAAATACAAATAAGAATTAAATTGAAATAACTAAAATTATTATAATTATTAATTAAATCATAATTTTACTCATATTGTTATTAATTATTATAATCCTAAAAGCATAAATTATGGTTAGAACTATTCAAATATTAAAATAAATTATAAATAAAATATTACTAATTAAAATCACTAAAACGTGATTAATAGATATAATGCTCCAAAATTTTATTCATCTAATATCTTTATTCCAAATCTTATTCCCAATATTAATTCATAGATTTTTTTTTAATGTCACTTTACAATTCTTTATTGTTAGGGTTAGGGTTGCAATCATAGTTATAGATAATGTTACAACCATAGTTAGGGTTAGAGATAGGTCTAGAATTAGGGTTTAAAATTTATTGTTAGGGTTAGGGTTAAAGTTAGGGTTAGGGTTAGGGTTAGGGTTAGGTCATGCAAAAAACCAATTAAAAATACTAAAACACAATAATTAACAAAATTTACATTTATTTTTATTCACATTAATAAAATTTACATTTTTTTTTCAAATCTAGAAAACAATAATTACAATACTATAAAGGCAACTACTAGCCACTACGTGGCACTTGTTATGTAAATAAATGTGAACTTGTTTTAAATTTATTTTTTATGATAAAATATAGATTGCAAAGTGTAATAAGAGTTGAAGTATAATGTCATTTGAAATGTCTAGCAATATGAGGTTGTGATCAAATTTAGACAAGCATATTTATATTTAGAAAGTTTTATGTAGAAGACGTTGAGAGATATTTATTTTTGTTAATAAATTATTATATTTTTATTATAATACTATCTTATCTTATCTTTGCTTTTTATTTTATGTACACAAACTTTCAAATCTTATTTTCTCATCAACATAATCATCCTCCCTTTTCCTAAGTGAAACATATACATTGTCTTGCATGCAAACATATTGTTGTCAGCTAAAGGCTAGTAAGATATGTGTATATGCTAGGTGACAAACCTATGATACTATAATGGACATGAGACACTTTTAACATAGATATGAAGACAACAATTGTACAAATAAGGTAGCCTATAACCTCACACCATTTCAAAATTCATGGGGAAACATTTAAAGGTCCAATCTGGACAACCATAATAATGTTAGCGTTATAATTCACACATTTCAATGTGACATAAAACAAAACATGTATAATAAATTCTTCTTCAAGTTATAAGGGGAGGCTCCCTTTGTACTAGAATATAAGAATTTTAGATGTACGCTTTACAAACAAACTTATTAAAAACATTTCTATTTGTTTTCTCACTCTAGAGCACAAAGCATTTTCTACAAATCTAGACAAGATAAGAAGTTTTTATATAAATCTATCTATTGCACAAAATAATCTTAAGGACACTTATGATTCTTAATTCAATGTAGAGATCAAAATTCATAAGTTTGACAAAACTGAATAAAAAACACACAAATGTTGAGCATGAAATAATTATGCACAAAGTTATGAAACTTCAATAATAATTGCAATACATAGCTTGCAAAAGACTATCAAAGTACACATAACACAAAAGACAATCGAACATCAACACTTAGGACTTGTGAACAACAATTTTAGCAATATGCAAACTCGAAAATTACCACTAGTCATCTAAATACAAATGACACTTAATTATATTTTTACAAATTAATTGCTTAAAAATAAATGAAATAAATTGACTAGAATTCAATTCTACCTACAACTAGTTGCATGATCTGCGAGCTTTCTTACAAATTATCTTGTTTGTTCATTCTAATATTACAATATTTGATTGTTAGTTCAACTAATGATGCAAATTATTACAAATGATCTCTTAATGCTTAGATCTCTAGCATGATGAGATAGATTCTCTTACAATTGCCAACTACGAGCTATAATAGAGGACCCTTAAAATAGTGGAAAACTAAAAATACCATGGACTCTAATAAAAAAATTGTAAACTCAAAATATGCTCTAATTCTCAAAAATGATATCAACTAAATATAGAATTTTTAGAAAATGTGTCTTTAAATGATTTGATTAAAATATTTTTTTCCTCAGTCTAGCAAACCCTTCAATGAAACTCTAAAATTTTGATATTTTATCATTCTTGTTGACTCAAATCTAAATTCCTCTTATGAAGCTATAAAAATTTGCTTTAATGCTTTCATTATTGATAAAGTTTTGTAAACCTTCAAGATTCATGAAAGTTTGATTATTCGATGAACATCCTACTTGAATCTAAAGATCCTCTCATTCACATTTCATTGAAATCCACAACTCTAAACATCAAACTCACCCTCACCCATCCTATCTATTATATTTTCATGTCTATCTTCTCACCCTACCATGTATCCCCTCCACTACACCTTTATATTTATCCTATTGTCTTCATCCTTTTTCCACTTGACAATGATAGTTGCCTCAATGTTAAAACATGCTTTGGACACCTCTTGGTATGCATCCACCCATTACAAACATCCTCCCTACCCTACAAAATCATCATATCATTCATCACCACAAGCATCTGAATGCCTCATTATACATGACATATCTAGAGTGAGGAAAGTTATTCCTACATGATGTAGTCCTTGGAGATCACTTTCAAACCCTCCATCCATGGATCATGAATCCCCCATCTATTTTCACCTACTATTGAAAATCCCTTTATCTCACCTCGTCTTCTCATCCCATAATCCCTTATCCCTAGACTTGGTTTTCTCCTTATCATTTGTATCAAGTTATAGGCTACCTCCATGTAATCCAGTGTAATTCATCCCATTAATCTAACACTCCTGCAAATCCAAACATTACAATAAAATCTTAATCCATACACTTCCCATTAAGCAATGCAAGTGAATCATCCAATCACATCCATTGGTTGTGTTCCTAGCCTTGCTACAAGCCTTGATCCAATTCCAATCATCATCATTGAGATATATCCTTTCCAATCCTCATGTTGTTCTTAGTATGTATCATTCCCACATCAACAACACTTTCCATCATCAATCAACCAATCTTTGTATTTTTAAGTTAACTAGAACAACATCATTTTTATCTATGTATTATTTTGTAAATGCTTGCTTTCTTGTCTCTATGCATTATTATTTTGTCTTTCATCTATATTGGTCCTTGCAACCTACCTACCACAACGAGATCATGGTCTTCCATGTCACAATTTCATATGGCATAAAGTTGCTTGCAAATTTTCCCCATGTACAAGACACATCATCAACTTATTATTTTGTACCTTGGTGCATAAGATCTAGTACTATATCAAATAAAGAGTGTTCAATCTAGCACACACATACATAAACATTCCAACACTATCCAACCTAATCCCTTTCATCCCTGCCACCTTGATCTCATATCCAACCCCTTCATTCATAATCTATTATATTTTCATCCTTTTATTGCATATCCCTTAAAACCTCTTCTACCAAATAATCTTGCATCTTCTCTCCTCATCTTTCTTGCATATTTTCATCCATTTCAAGAGCACACTCATGTTCTCCAAACTCATCTATCCTCTTGAGGGGCCATCAACATTCCCTAGGTATTCACCCCTTCGAATGAATAGGAAATCTTCCTTAATCTAACCATTTTCTTACAATATTCTCATTTAACTAAGCACTATGTTTTGTTCTTCTTTGAAATGATATTAATTTATAACACCATCTTGAAGAGGAGAAAAATGTAGTCACCTAAAATTGGCTCATCATTATTTTAGCTACAATTAGGACACCACTCGACTATTTCCTTTATAATTGATAGAATAATTTCTTATTTATTTTATTAATTATCCAATTTTCATCTCATTGTTAATTAAATAATATTTTATTATTTAACTTAAAAAATCATTATTCATTCAATTAATTATCCATTTTTATCCCATTACTAATTAAATAATATTTAATTGTTTTATTAATAAAATCATTATTCACTTAACCCTATTCTTAACACTAATCATCTATCATCCCTCTTTTATATTCTAATTGTAGATACGTAAATACAAATATGTATTTAAGTCCCTTGTGCTCATCCCAAAAATTAAATAAATATATATCCTATTTATTTAATTATCTAATTTATCCACTTTTCATTAAGTTGGCTAAAACCAATTATCCCACTAATCACCCACTTGCACATTCCTAAACCTCGATCAACCATTCAAACTTTGCACATCCTCCAAAAGGTACTTAGTCATAGGTCTTTGTACATGAGGTATGTGTCTTGGTACACATTCCATGGGTCGAAGATTTTCCCATACCCCTAAGGTACCTCAAGGTACCCTTTTCGTCCTATCAATCCAATCCTCCCAAGGAAATCCTCAACAATCGATCTCCCTTTAATCTTAGACCCATCCTTATGCACCAACCACATGTAAACACTTGCCATCTTCTCATCACCCCAATCCTCCTAATCAATATGAGCCCTTGATCCCTTAAATCAATCCTAGGCATCCAACACCTCATCCAAAATATTTAAATTGGCTTCAACCAAATCCATTATCAAACCTCCTTGAAATTCAATGTTATGTTGTTGGAAGAAGCGTTGGAAATAGGATGCCATTTAATTGCAATCCTAAACATTATTTATTTCATGTATCTTCTAAGCCCTTAGAAAGTGTTCTCAAACACTAGGATTAGAGAGAGATTAATATTTGATGAAATAATCATGTTAATTGACATTTGTAATTAATTCTAAATGTTAGGAGCATGTGAGGGCATCCAATATGAGTTCCTAAATAATAGGGGCACATGGGGCACCCACATGGTAGGTGACACTCACCTTGAGTTCAGTTAACTATTTGGAGTAAGTGATAACACTTCTGAATGCATGTAAAGATCCTAGGACTTAGGGTTTGATGTTTACATGCATGAAGTTTAGTTCAGTTCAGATCAATTTAGTTTAGTTTAGTTTAGTTCAATTCAGAATCAATTTAGTTTAGTTCAGTTTAGTTCAATTCAATTCAATTCAATTCAATTCAGTTATGGTTCAGTTATCTTCAGTTAATTTTAGTTGAATGCTAGTTGACTTCAGTTAACTTGGTATGCACGATTAATGACTTGAGTTGCATGACAGATAATAGGGACTACCTTCAGTTAATAGGGGATGACCATTCTTGCATGAATGGTGGAGAGAAATGTTTCAGTTATCAAGAAATGACTTGGACCCAACTTGGGCGCCCAAGTTGGCTTCTTGGAATTAACTCCTTTGCATGTTAAGATATCTCAGAAGGCTAAGTTAAGTGGGCCCACTCTTGGGTGCCTACTTTGAGGATGAAGCTTTGAAGATATTTACAAAATAAAGGTTGAGTTTGTACTTCAGTTTGGAACGCCCAAATGGATGAAGATACAAATTTGACATTGTTCTTCACGACATAACTTTACTTGCAAGAGATAGGCGTACCTTTTAGGGATAGCGGTTGAGCATTGTAATTGTAACTCTTTTGGAGTTTACAAAGTTGATTGAAGCCTATTTATCTCAAGCAAGTTGAAGAGAGTGATTGATTGGTTTTATTGCAGGTTGTGAAGAAGATTTGTTGAAGGAAAAAGAAGCATCTCAAGCAAGGATTGGAATTATTGTAATCTTATTCTAAGATTAAATATACATTGATTCTTGGTGGAGTTTTTTCCTGAAAAGGTTTCTACATGGTATATGTTGTGTAACTTCTTTCTTTTGGTCTTATTCTTCTACAACTTTTGTCTACTTTCTACAAATGTTAAAAAGAATCTAAACAGATAATCATCTACAAAGAATTGAACAAAGAATAATTAATTTAATCCACAGTCTAATAGGATTACAAGATTAAAGCTACAAAATTTACCTTCAATTTTCAACAAGAAGTGCTCACATATCATCATCAACCAGCTTGGAGCACAACCACCATGAATTGGTACAACAAGGATTGATATTAGTGAGAAGTATGTGTTTTCATTAATGTTTTAATCAATCCTTATGCTTAGTTCGAGTGTTGCATATATATGTAAATAAATAGGTTGACTTAGTTTATCTTGTTTAAATGTTTGCATTTGTATGTACTCAATTACATTCCATAAGATGACATCTCTTTGAAGCATTATGACAAACAATTGACATGCCTTGTCTATGGTTGGAGTTTTTATGTAATTTCTATTGGGGCAATTGTAACTTGCAGTTCCCCCACACATAATGCAATGGTCAATGCTACAAAGAGACATACTCCTCTTCTATAGTCTCTACTTCTCAAAATTTTGTCACTTTACAATTAAGGATGAATCAACTCTAACTCAAAAGTAGTAGTCAAGTAAAATGAAGTGATTGACAAAATAATGCAACAAAGTGATAAATGTTTATGTGTGAGTGAGAAGAAGGAAAAATACCCAAATAGTTCTTATGAGATTTCCAAGTTAAAATTGATTGGTAGGATATCCATAGAAAGTAGATCCACAAGGTAGTCTAATGGGCTAGAAAACTTGACCTAAAAATGCTATCATTGTATTTTGTATGTTGAAGAGAAATGTTCCTCTCAAAAATTGCACATTATGTTCAGAGAGTTTTAAATATTAATGTCATCTCTATCTCCCTCTCTCTCATTGCCATGGAACAACTAACATCATTATACATACAAGGCACTCTTTGCATTACTCATCTACCCAAAACTCAAAAATGTGTTTAGCAAGGTTTTCATTGTTGCTATATGAGAAACTCAAAAATTTACTTCACCATGTATGTTTCTAATTTAAAATTTAATGGAAAAGATCTCTTTCATTGTTTTTTACAAAATTTTTGCACCTCCTAACCATCTTTTATATAGAAGAGTGTTCACTCCTAGAGAACACATACCAATGTAACAAGGAATGCAAATTATATGGAATGAGACAATTTTGTTGATTTTTTATGAGTATTTTATTGTGTAGTTTTTAGTCAAATTTATTTATTTTAATTTGTTAAGATTTTGTTGATAACTTTAAGCATATTAGAGTAGAGATAAAATTTATATAACATGTATATTTTGCAGCTTTTATGTTATTTTGTATTTTGTATTTGTTTTGGTGTTTATCAATAATAAAGTGTTTTTTTTTTTATCATTTTTAATATTTCATTAGATTATTTTGAAAATATTTTCTTTCACCGCTCCTTATTATCCAATTACTTGGGACATCAATATAGCATACTTTTATTTTTCAATTGAACCACAATGTTCATGTCTTACATATGTAGATGTTGTTTCCCATTTAAATAATCACTTCCTTTGAGAAACCATGACCCTAGTGCATTTTCAATAGTCAATTTGGCTCAAACATATTTATTTAAAGGTACTTTCAAAAAATGTAATGAATCCTATCTCTTTATCCATCCTTTTCATCATCTTGCACATCTCACACTTTCCTCTTTTAGCAATCTAGGCCATCACTAATATATCACCTCCATTTTTGCAAATACATGCACCAACACTCATAACATTACACACTCAACCATTTCAATGATGAAACATGCAAAATAGGGGGCTTAATTAAGGCATGCTCCTAAGCGTACCCTAAATAGAATAATTTTCCCTCAAGTCTTGCAAGTCTTACAACACTAAAAATACATTCTACAACAATAGCAATGGGTGCTAATAGTCAAAGGAATTATTTTGGGATAGTGTGATATTTAATTGCAATCCTAATGTACTAATGTCAAATCTCCAAACAACTTAGATTGGGTACTTGTACAACCATGTAGATGGTATGAGAGATATTAATATTTTTTTGTAAGTATTAGTTGTAGTTGCATTATGAAGGGAGGTAAAGCATGATGGTTGCCATTACAAATTGAGTTGAACTTATTTATAACTTTCTTGTTTTTGAGTGCTAGAGGAGAGAGTGGAGAATCTTGCTTGTGATAAGTGGGGTTTACTTAAGGTTGTGGTCTCATTTAGAGTGCTAGCCTTGGGAATGGCTCATACCAAATTGAATAAAGTTGAAAATTCTAGAATATTATGTTTTCAACTCATGGACCATTGATGAGTCACATGGGAGTGTTGGGTTTTTACCATAACATTCTTTTGGGGTGTTATAGTGTTAGGAATGTACACATGATTTCCTATCAATTGTTCTTTGCATATTGCATTCTTTGGATAGAGGTTTTATGGAGTATTTATAGGTACATAGGTACTAGTAGAATATTGTTGAATCGAAAGGAGAATTTTGTTGATTATGTATTATTATTATTTTTAGGCAAATCACTACCAGAGAGGGTAGCACTCTATATTCATTGAAAAAGATTTACAATTCACATCAAGATAAAAAAATTAACTATTGCCACCTCTTGTGGCAAATCTAAGCAACATATGATGTTTTCCGGTCAAAGGTTTTCATCTCTTAACCTCGGTCCATTCGTTGTCACATTGAGAGGAATTCATAGTTTCATGCATTGCTGGGAGAATCTTCCCCTCCAAATCACCCGATTTAGAAAGAGCATTACCCCTTGAATTGGAACGCCCTGATGAAGGTGAAGGAGAAGCTAAGCCTATGGAGACTTCACCACCTTTGGAGAATGTAGAAGTTGCAGCGTTTGCAAGCGAGAGAGAAGTATGATTCCCAAGTGGGGGGGAGGAGCTTTTCTTCAGAGAGATTGAATGTTGTGTGATGTCCTTTGAAGGGACGGGTGGAATGATATAGTGTTGAGATTCGGCCCCAATCCACCATGTCGGCTTGCTCGAGTTCGAAGTCCCCAAAAACCGTTGCACATGATATTTGGAAGAGACATGTTCCGTTGAGAAGAATTTTGTGCCCCTAAATGCAATTTTTTCGTAATTAATCAATTGTCGCCTGCATCTATTGCCCACCTTCAACAAAATATCTACAGGGAGGCCATTGGCTAAATCCAATTCAACACAAATACGAGCAAACGTGGAATTTTGATAATTGATGGTTTCTTCGGAAGAACAGTGATATTTCCCAAGGCTATTTTTGATAGCTCTCAAGCAATCAAGTTCCCAAAACTAAATGGGAAGATATGGAAGTCACACCCACAGAAATGCAGTAGTGAAATTTTTTGTATGTGGATCAAAATTGAGAAACCAAGATTTCATACACAAAAAATCTTCTTGGTAGAACCATGGACCATTTTCCAATACCAATTCCTTGTCTTTCTGTGAATCAAACTCTAAAATGAAAAACCCCTTTGCACAAGGATAAATGTTGATTTCTCCTACCAAATATTCCTTCCAATTTCTGAGACCCAAACATGTAGATAGCAAAACTTTGGCCAAGACTTCGTAAATCGACAAATCAGAGCATGATCGAGCAGAAAACACTCCCGGTCTAATGCCAAACCATCCAAACGGACTTCCGACGTTGAGGGGGATGGCTGGACCAGGAAATGCGACCACATCTTTGTAGTGCCATTAACAGCATCGCCAGCCCTGTTGGCCGAGCCGTGCCCTAACCTCCACTTTTCTTTCGCACGCCCATGCTGCTGATCTAAAGCCTTCACGTCTAAACCCTTCACAACATTGGCAAAATGCAAACCCCGTACCCTTTCACCAGAGGGCGACTTCAAACTATCGCGCGTGCCTATCGTTTCGTCTGGGAGAGGCGCCTTAAAATCGCCCAACAAAGCATCTGAGTGGCCGACGAAGGAAGAGCAATCAAATAGAGTCGAAGCAGAGCGTCCATTGTGCCCATGCTGCGACCAAATCTGAGCAGAAGCCACACAAGGGTTTCGAGGCAAGCGGAGTTTCGCAGGAGGCATCGCCGACAGTTTCCATTCCTTCTCATTGATTATGTATTATTGATTCAAAGATTAATGTAGACTTTTACTTTATTTGGTGGTGGAGTTTTTATCTCTTGAAAGGACTTTTCCATAGAAATCCTTGATGCTAAATGTTCAAATCTTACGGTTTTCTAATTTCTTATTTGATTATGTATACTTCCACACTGCTCTTAATTTGTTTAATCAAATGATTGTACAAATAAAATTTAAATTTTATACTCTTTTCAAAAGCTCCCATTTGTAATAGTTTACCTTGTTTTATAAAAAAAAATTGAATAATAAGTACAAAGGACATAGTTATCCAAGCATAAGACATATATTTCATCTCTAATACTTATATTTATCTCTTTTGTAAAAATATTTAGTTCATCAATTTATAAAGAAAGGTTGTCTATGTCAATGCTTAAAAGGCCTAATAAAGTAGAGTCCTTCATATACTAGCAATATTGGTCCCTCATTGTGTGAGGTCCATAGAAGATTTGAATGTTTGATATGGGTTTTGAAGAAATTGGTCGAAGTATTAGCTATATATATAAGCATGTGTATCATAATTACCACTTTTTAAAATTCTAAACAAAACTAGTTAGAAATAGTAGAGAGACAAAAGTCAAAGATCAACAAATGAATCCCTATTAATCTAAATTGAACTAACAAAACTATTGAACAAGTAATTACCACTAGTTAGAAATAGTAGAGAGAGAAAATTCAAAGATCAACAAATGAATCCCTATTAATCTAAATTGAACTAACAAAACTATTGAACAAATCATTACCATTTGAAATATTACAATAGTAATGACTAGGGTAGAACTAAATTCTTTGAGAATTTTTTTTTTAAGAACTCACATTTTAACATTAGAATGCTTACATAACATAGAAGTAAGAACTCTTTCAATTCAATTTTAATTAACCTTCATAAAATAAAGCCCCTAGAATTTAGATAATTTGCAAGGATTTGGAGGAAAAATTGAATTTTAATTAACCTTCCTAAAATAAAGCCCCTAAATTTTATCATAAGATATTCCTAGGTCTAAACCCTATTGATTTTTATACCAAACCATATGTTTTGGGGCCTTTTAGGTCTAGCTTAGTGAGGTATGTTTTGGCCTAGGAGGATGTTTATTAATCTTCTTCTCTAAAACCCTAAAAAACTAGAAACTCACAAAAATATATTTGTACCAAATCAACATAAACCCACAAATTTGCAAATACATCTAAAACCTTAAAATGTCTATAATCTTTTCTTACAAGACCATGAATTAAATTATGTACAAAATTCTACGCACATAAAGGACCTTCCTAATACTATATAGATGTCTCCTTTTATAAATTGAAAATCAAGTTTTGATACCAAATGAAATATCATTGCAACAAAATATAAGATTTCTACATAAACCTAATGGGAGAAATAAACGTAAATAAGTATTCATAATCCATAATGCAAAATAAAAAAGTATGTACCACTAGAAACACTAGATGTATTGTAGAAAAACCCTTTCAAGGAAAAAACCCAACCTCCCAATGCACCCACACAATTCAATATATTATTTCAATATCAAATATTAAAATACATTTCTAGAGTCTTCATGCAAGACCTCTAAAGCATCAAGCAACTCATGTATGCATTTCTCCATGTGAACAAGCAAATGAGAACCATGTAATCATACATCTGAATCCATGCTTCCTATAATCATTAATGCAACATGCAACAAATGCCTAATATAACAACCGACAAGCCAAAGGTTCCACTAGCCAACCTCAACAATTACTCATGTGCTTTCTTTTATAGAACATAAACCATTAGCCCACTAAACATGTCCCTAAAATTAAATGTTTTGTCATAATTGACTCTAATATTAAACATTTTCCCAATATGATACCCACATTAAATATTTATTCAAATATCTCATAAACATACTAGTGTCCCCAAAATGCTTAACCTAGGTAGCATTCACATCTCTAGATCCACCATAAATTAAATATTTATTTTTAACTTTATTAACATTATCAGTATGCAAGGTATATAAAACACATTTTCCAACATTATAGATGCATCTCAATCTCTCAAGTGCACACCTTTGTTCCAACACATTGTGATTGTATCTAATATTTTATGCTCACCTGCTTCCTTTCTCCAAGTGTGCCCCTAAGCATTGATAGATATTATCACTACTTCTTTTTCTTTTTGATGCAGAGGGAAAACAACTTCAAGAACAATGGACTCTCAAGAACAAGGAAATGTGGTTCTTACAACGGTCTGTACTAGATTACTCTAATATTTTAATGGTGACAATAAACAATACCCTGTAAACTTGTCCTACAAGCCTATTTTCCTAGGCTCAAGCTCTCAAAAGGAATCAAAACTCATTTGTTTTGACATTTTTAGGCTCCCAAACACTTAAACACACTCCACAAGACTCTTTCAAAGCCTACTTGGCTATGGCTAACTCAAAACACTCTATTTTCCACAAAACCCTCAAAAGGCTAGGGTTTTTAACAATCTTATTGCTTGTAAACACACACAGTCATCTATAAACAACACAAATCATTGAGTTATCACCTCAGCTTTGGTGGAAACGATTACAAGGCCCTGTAGAAGGTCTGTACCAAATTTCATAATTTTTCAATGGTTGAAACAAGAGCTATGAATTTTGCAAGCTCGTTGAAAACCAGGTAACCCTGTCACAGGGCTGTTAGTAATAAATTAGCCATATCTTGCTTAATACATGAAATTTAACCCAATCACTTGCATTTGAATCCTAACATAGAGCTCTAACTCTTCATCCACCTGTAGACCTACCACCTTGTTGTAAAGAGTCGTACAAATATATTATTTAACTATATTTACAAAAAACTGTCACAAACTTGTAAAATAATAGGGTATTACATGAAATCTTGCTCCTATCAATTCTTGGAGCATGTATTCTTGTTCAATCCATGTAAATTAACATTACAAAGTAGTTCCATCGAGATTACAATGCTTTTCCATCAAAACCCTAAAAACTTAAAGTAACTTCATGTCCTTTTATGCCTTTAACTTGCAAATTATGCATTTTTTCCCCAACCTAGGACAAAACAAACATGAAAAGATACCTTACAAGGTCTACATGGTATTTCAAGACCTTATTGGACCCAAAAAACCAAAAATTTAGGTTGAGGAACAAACCTCAAACCTTCACAAGCCAAAAATCACCTAAGAATTCAAATTTGCACTTTTGGCGAGAAAATCACAACTTGAATTTCTAAGCCTACTTAACCTACCCAAACCATTGGAGATGAACCCCATGGACCTCCTAAGACCTACAAAACTCAATCAAAGGCTCCTAACATCAAACTAAACCATACAAACATCATGAAATTGATGCTCCTACATCACTTTTAGTGTGCCTTTGAGTACTAGACACTTAGATATTTTCTAATCTTGAAGTCAAATTTCTCTTGAAAACTTGTTCTTTTTATCAGGCAAGCACTTTGAGATTGTACTTTGAAATCTAACAACAACCTTTTCTTTCCATCATGATGGTTGACTTGAAAGTCTTTGTTTTATGACCCTACAAACATCAAAATGACAAAGGATGATAAGACAACACAAACTAGATGAGACCTAAAGTACATTTTGCATTTAAGACCACTTAGAACAATAATTTTTGCTTCAAACTTGATATAATATGAAATTTTGATTTGGGTAAAATAGTCCAAGTCCAAGATTAAACACTTTTGGAGGGATTTACAAGAAATTAGAAAGAAAATAGAGAACAATGTCATATTAGTGCAATGGTTAGATTATGTGAAGCAATTGTATGAGTGCAAAGAAGATTTAAAGATGCTCCACTAGAAATTAGTACACAAGTGATGTTTCTACCATAAGGATAGAAGGGGACCAATAGACTCACGAGTGGAAAAGAACACAATATAGATGGTTTATAGGCTAAATACTTACAATAGGGTGATCCCACAATAATGTGTTCCACTTTTTGGTCAAAGTATGACATTGAAATTATAAATTTTTACCAAATTTTCACTTTCTCACACCTATAGCAACTAAATCGTTAAGAATTTGAAGATTATGTGAACTAGTGATTTTTGACATTTTGTCTATAGATTATAAATATATTTTTAAAAAAATTAAGAAATGATTTGTGAGTTTTTTTATGTAACTTTTGATAACTTATTTTTTAAAGTTAATAGTATTTAACATTACTTTAGTAAAGCATAAATTTATTTGTAGAAAGGATAAAAATATAAATTTTTAAACATAGACTCTAACACCGATATCTAGTGCACACATATGTTTTTATACTTTTTTGTTGCATAATTTCTTTTTATAACTTTTTGAAGTGAGATTAACTATAATTTAAACATGGGTTACTTCGATAACACAACTCTTTTTGTATGCACATCTAAATCAGGTTTTATTTTGTTGGAAAAAAATTTAATATCTAGTGTAAAATATTTTTAGTTTTTTTTTTAATTTATTTTACTATTTTTACATGTGTGTGGAAAAAAGACCTTGACAATTGTTGAAAAACTTATGTTCACTAGAAAATAGAAAATAAATATAATAATCAAACTAAATATTTTCAAAATTATACTCATTGAAAATCTTATTTCGAGTGCTATGACCCTACAAATTATCTTGTCATATTTATTCTTTTGTTGGTCCAATCCAAGGTTGGAAACAAAAAAGTTTGAGAAAAATTTGAGGCCTAAGGTGGAAAGGTCATCTTTAGAGCCTTTGTTTGAAGTTCAAAGGTATTAGATGACCTTTGTTCAAAGGTATGTCATTTCCATATTTCTTGTTTGGAAAAACCTTCAAACGAAGGTAATTTCCAAAAATGGAAAAAAGACCTTCATTCAAAGGTCCCTTTTTATTCCTTTTATGGTAATTTCCATAAAAGGAATAGAAAGGGGCCTTTGAACCAAGCTCCCTTTTTTTTCTATTTTTGAAACTTACCTTCATTCAAAGGTTTTACACCTTCAAACAAAGGTAATTTTTGACTCATCTTCAAACGAAGGCGTTTTTCACCTTTCACCTTCATTCGACTTAAAAAATGCAGATGTCACAAGTTTGGGACTCACTATTGTTGGTTTACCCAATAGAGAACCAACAACACGACACCTCACATAAGATACATTTTCAACAACATTGCCCATGAAGGATTCCATGAGGAATGGATCACCAACCTATTCATATCTCTTTTCAAAGACAAAGAGATCAACAACCCATCAAAATAAAAAAATATTAGGATCAATCCTCTTGTGGCAAAGTTGTTTGGAAGTATGGTTGAATGTAATATTAGGCATCAGGCCAAAAATCAAGAAAAAAGAGGAAGGGAAAGCAAGCTTCAAACAAAAACATTAGACTATAGATCATTGCATCACTTTCAAACACTTAATTAATAAAGTTCAGATAAAAAAAGATGAAGAAAATTTCTACTATTTTATTGACTTCATGAAAGCATTTGACATAGTTCCTAAAAGAAAACTATGGGATTATAGAGGGCTATAATTAATAGGCTTTATGAAAGGGTTAGGGCTAAAATAAAAACACACGCAATTTTATTATAGTGTTTCAGTAATGACATAAGGGTTAAATATGGTTGTCCCCAATCATCGAATCTGTTTAGCCTATATATTGATAAGCTAGAAGAATAGATAAACAAACTAGGTGGTGATAGAGTCTAGGTAGCTAGTTATGTTATAAAATTCTTCCTATATCAGATAATTTTATTTCGATTGTAGCAACTATCCAAAGTTTAAGGGACCACTTGAAATCCTCATAACACTTTTAAAAGAGTTTATTATGCAAGTCAACACTATAAAACAAAGATTTTGAGATTCTTGCACCAAAAGAATAAAAATCATATAAGATTCATATTTAATGGTAACCCACCTAAGATGGTGATAGAATACAAATATATATGGGGCTTGATTTAACTAGCAAGCTTAGTTGGGAAAACCACACAGCAAAGAGAATTCAAAGTTGTGAAGAGTGTTATACCTTCTACAAAATAAGTAGAAAGATGTTGATTTGTGGAGTTGGAAAACCAACAAGATATTGTTTGGGTTGCTAGTAATGCTAGTGTTGCTCGATAGATGTGAAGTTTGGCCTAGCAATATGTCAAGTCTAAAGTGAAGGTGAATTTAAAGAATTCAAAAACACTTAATCACAAGCAACTTCAAGATTAAAGTATTGGTCCCATACAAAATAATTTTAGCAAAAATAGGTTTTTTTTTCCTTTTTTTAGAAACAACAACTATGATTTGTCTTCTAGGTTATATAAAGAAAACCGAGAAGATGGAAGAGGATAGGTGACCAAAGATAGTAATGAGAAAAGAGTTCAACAAAAGAAAGAGGACGTAGATGAAACAAAATAAATTATGGATAATTAAGTGAGACCTATCAACCTACAATACCTATCAAGAGATTAAAAAGTGTGAGTGAAAAATTAAAACATGTGGACAAAGCAATATCGGGAGGAAAAAACAAGATTACGTGACCAATTTTGATCCCACATCTAAACAAGACCAAAAAACTTGTATCAATGCAAAAATCATATGGAAGATGAAGATGTTCATAGCCCAACTAAAAATTGGTTCAGACCAACTCAAATGTGAGATGAATAAGTGGAAAATTCCAAAAAAAATTGAGAAAAGAGAACATGTATTTTATACACATCGAATAAAATAGAAGTAAAATGACACTATATCATAGAATGCTCTACTTATATAATTTTTGAAATAATTACCAAGACAACTTATAAAAGACTTTTTGAAAATAGAAAATTTTAATCAAAATTCACAATTAAAAAAACTTGAAAAAGAAAATCAAAAATCAAAGTAATACCTCATATCTCACTTTTTTAACTTTATAAATCTTATAATCTCAATGAAATATTTTCCTCTAATATTTATTAATATTGTTGTTGTATACAGTGTACCCGTAAAAAAGATTGAGTTGTATTGTACCCATCAATAATTAAATAACATTTATTTTGTAGTTTTCAACATTTATGACATATAAGATGTCTTACCTTTCACATAACTATAAACACTCTTTAATCGCAATTATTATTACGTTATTGTAATATAAAATATAATATGTAAATTTAAAATTATTATTTTAAAATTCCTGGAGTTAGACTCTGTATAGAGTTTCTGTCATTTTTATCCTGTCTTGAATGACAGACATTAACCGATACAGCATAACAAACAGGAAAAGTAACAGAAAAAAATACGTTACGCTACGGCAATTTCAATGAAATAAAGCAATTATACGAATGTAGCTGCAAATTTAACGGCAAGATGCAATGACAATAAGAAAGCTCCGGATCACCGAAAATAGTTCAGATTTCAGCCTCATTTTGTTTTGCCTTTCCCTCTTATGTTTATAAATTATGTAAACTATCGACAATATAAAGATCGAAAAGCGCAAATATGAATACTAACCAAATCAACAAGCGCCGCGGCCCTCTGATAACGATTTCCATGGGCAAAAGCATTAGCTCTTCCATAAATCACCCTCGGGGTCTTGTTTGTGTCATTACTGCTACTAGATCCGTTATGCATGATCAGACTCTCCTCCATTTTTTCCCCTCTCCGATTTTGACTGTATGAGCTAACCCTGGTTTGTTAACTCTGCACTTTGCTATGGCTCTGGCTCTGGCTCTTGATCCATACGCTGTATGCTCTCATGGGCGTAATTATTATTATTTATTCATTCTTTGAACCGGGATGGATGGTAGGCTCCACATGCTCACGCAGCTGAAAGTATACTCCGTATGCTTCTTTGCTTAGTCTAAGTAAGTTCCACTGTAATTACGGTTGACACCTGTCTTTCAGGAAACTTCGACTTTATTTTCGGTGCGCTTGTCGTGAAGTCTGGCTACCTAGTAATGCCAAATATCTAAATACCATGTCGGTAAAGAGATGCGAATGGATAGGAAGGAGAGACAATGAAAATGATTAATAACCAATGAAGGTCAAAATTGGCTTCGTACGTATACGTTTGAAGATTAGTTTATTTTGTTTGTTGTGGAGATTGGTGGTTGATCCTAAGGACTTTTCAGATATTTTAAGTATTTTTTTTAAAATATTTTATGGTATAGGTTATCTTTGGTTTCGTGGATGTTCTTTCAGATATTTTAAGTATTTTTTATTTTTATTTTTATTTTGTTATATCATATGATGATAGGTTATCTTTGGTTTTGTGGATGTTAATTTATTTTATATTATTTATTTTATTTCATGTTAGTAAGATATATTTAGTTAAGTGGGATGTTGTAAAGGTATCACAAAAGTTATCTAATTCTTCTAGATGATGGTCATGATTTTTATCTTGGCAATAAGATAGAAAGTGACATATAAATTAGATATTTTCTTTAATACATATTTTTTAAATTATTATTATTTTTATTTGTTATAAAATAAAAAAATTATGGAGTGTAGATATTTAGACAATCAATAAGTTGTATTATAAGACATGTTAATGATGGTGTGCTTTTGTGGTGGTGGTGTGTGTTATAGATTGTCACCATTTGACTTGACATAAATGTGGATCTCAATTAATAGCTCTAATTAATTAAAAGTAATATGTTGTATTTATTTCTAAAGTTGGTAAGAATTACATGTCATAAATGTTGGCCACCCAAATCATACAGAAATATACCTCAAACACACTTAATTTAAAATAGAACTTTTACTACTTTTGTTCAAGGATTTTAATTCAAATCCTTCCTAGATTTATAGTAGAAAGACCATAACATGTCTCATTTGCACTCTCGTTTTTGTTAATGTGTATATATTGTAAAAAAAAATGTCATGAAGACTGTAAATAACAAAGACTAAACACTATACATTGAAAAACACTACAATTTTGATTTATTTTTATTTTAAAAGTGCTAACAACTACACATAAAGTGTATATGCAAGCCTATCTCTTAATTATGTTTTTTTTATTCTTCTCTAAGTGTAGCAAGTTAGCTTTGAATATTTTCTCTTATATAACATGGAATATATAAACTACATCTTATGTATGTCAAAAAATATAAATATGTTTAACCGTCTTTTAAAACAAGATGAGCCAAAGGTCACTACAAGTACTAGATATCATGTTGTAACACTATCAAATGCTTTGTAATACCTCTTGATGATCAAAGATGTACAAGGTTGTGCTTAGGGGAGCATCCCTACACAAATCGATGAGCCATAGTACTAATATAAAATACTACAAATGTAATAAAAGAACCTAGGATACAAAAGAATATATATGAGAGTAGAGTATACTCTTCTTTTTCCTTCGAGCATTTTTTCTAAATTTATTTTTTTATCTTACAATCCTCAAGCTTTTGATTCCTTTCTTAATCAACTTATAATAGTTTATATGAGGTCATGTTTGATATGTTGACACAAAGACACATGATAAAATATCAAAGCATGACTGGCATCATGGTTGACACACATCATTATTTTGCACATCCACAATTTCATCAATCTAATATTCTTTTAATGTTTAGTTATTGGCCAAGAAAATGAGTCAACATTTGGTGGATCCAACTACATTTGAAGGGAAAAGCATTGCAATTGACACATCTAAGTGTTACACCATTGATTGAGTGTTGACAAGATAGAATATGTGGGCCCCATTTTTTTTAGAGTATAGTATGGTTAGAAACCATTGATTATAGTTAGGACCATTCAATGATTCACACATTAATATAATATTGTTAGATTTGATAGCTTTTAGTGTTGTACCGCTAGTTGAATTACATGTCATAGATGTTGGCCACCCAAATACACCTCAAACACACTTAATTTAAAATAGAACTTTTACTACTTTTGTTCAAGGATTTTAATTGAAATCCTTCCTAGATTTATAGTAGCTAGACCATAGCATGTCTCATTTGCACTCTCATTTTTGTCAATGTACATACATTATAATTTTTTTTGTCATGAAGATTGTAAATAACAAAGACTAAACACCATACATTGAAAAACATTACAATTTGGATTTTAAAAGTGCTAAAAACTACGCATAAAGTGTATATGCAAGCCTATCACTTAATTATGGTTTTTTTGTTATTCTCTAGAAGTGTAGCGAGTTAGCTTTGAATATTTTCTCGTATATAACATGGAATATACAAACTACATCTTATGTATGCCAAAAAATATAAATATGTTTAACCCTCTTGTAAAACAAGATGAGCCAAAGGCCTTGCTACAAGTACTAGATATCATGTTGTAACACTATCAAATGCTTTGTAATACCTCTTGATGATTGAAGATGTACAAGGTTGAGCTTAGGGGAGCATAACTACACAAATTGATGAGCCATAGTAGTAATACAAAATACTACAAATGTAATAAAAGAAGGATAAGAAAGAATATATATATATATATATGAGTGTAGAGTATACTCTTCATTTTCCTTCAAGTATTTTTTATAAATTTATTTTTTATCTTAGAATCCTCAAGCTTTTCATTCCATTGTTAATCAACTTAGAATAGTTTATTTGAGGCCATTTGATATGTTGACACAAAGACACATGATAAGATATCAAAGCATGACTAGCATCATGGTTGACACGCATCATTATTTTGCACATCCACAATTTCTTCAATCTAATATTCTTTTAATGTTTAGTTAATGGCCAAGAAAATGAGTCAACATTTGGTGGATCCAACTACATTTGAAGGGAAAAGCATTGGAATTGACATATCTAAGAGTTACACCGTCGATTGACTGTCAACAAGATAGAATATGTGGGCCCCAGTTTTTTATCAGAGTATAGTATGGTTAGAAACCATTGATTATAGTTAGATCATTTGATGATTCACACATAATATAATATTGTTAGATTTGATAGCTTTTAGTGTTCTACCGCTGGTTGAAAGCTAATGAGTTATCTCGCTAGTGAGCCATATGGAAGAATTAGTGAAGAATTTTCAAAGGACACTTGGCAACATTGTACACTTCACCAAAATATTATTAGTTATGGCATAGTTTCTATAGGATTTTATAGTGAACTCCTCAACACTCTAAGATCACCTACAAGACAAAATAACTTCCATAAGAAAGATGGCAAAAATATTATGTTATGATTAAGGATACAAGAATGCCAAAATGAATACGAAATCCAAAATGAATATAGCAATGTATATATGAAGCCTTGCTTATATAAGCAAGATGAGGAATATGATTATACAAGATCATGACAAGTGTCTTAATCCTATCACATGAGACAAATAACTCATAACAACCTAGGGCGCAAGCATTAAATGAATGCCAACTAGATAAGATAGTGACAACTAATACTTAACTAGAAAGATTCCTTCCTAGGACCTAAGTGGACTTAACATGTAAATAGGACCTAGATAGGTAAAACACCTATTTACACCAACACCCCCCTTAAGTACAACTTAGGGAGTATTTATACAAATGACACAAAGATGGGTCCTACATACGAGGCCATGTTAGGTACCCATGTACATATGCAAATGCAATCTCTCACAAACAAAGAAAAGGAAAAAACCCAGTGGGACAAAACTCCTCTCCAAAAAGAGAAAAGATATAATAATGCTCTCCATGAAAAATGAGAGGACAAAACCCCATTCGAGAAAAAAGACCCCCCATAAGAGAGATGAAGAAGCGACCATTCAACCCCCCCTCAATGAAAGATCCATCACAAATCCAATAAATCTCCCTCCATACGAAGGATGAAAAGAAAGACCATACAATCCCCCATAATGAGATAACCTATTGCAAATAAGCACTGGATGCACACTTGTGGAGTAACACTAGAATCCTTAATTTGACAAGCAAGGAAAGATAATTATTTTTACTAGAAACCATATTAGAGTCACTCAAGGACTTAGGTCGGAATCATGATAAAGCAACAACATACTTGATGCCAAGGAACATTGGAAAACTCTCAAACTGGCACGACCCTAGAATATGTGAAGCAACAATTGATTGAAAAAATGATTTGGAACTGAAATGAACTTGTACAAAGATCAAAATTGCACCCTCCCAGCTATTAAAACATCCAAGTAATCTCTAGAACACCCATCGGGCCAAGAACTGAAATAGCGAAAAACTTAAGATAGAAATAGAAAAAGTGCATGGATGGCAATATAGAGCTTCCTCAATACCTAAGTTCCAACCTTGCAAGAATCACAAAAATTGAAGATCGTGGCAAAAAATTATGAGCTCAAGAGCCATAAAATGAGATCTAACTTCAACTAGTAATAAATTCCACAAAACAACAACAAAATTGAAAAATAATTTGCACCACTACAAAACTAACGGAACTAGCTTTTCGACAATATCTCGTTTGAATTTGTTTTCTCATGGATTGCAAGTTATAGTGAAATAAAAAAGGCCCTATTTAGGGTACCTACAGACTAACCAAGGTAAAAAAATCCTCCTAGGGCCCGACAACTAGTCTTCCATAAGACCACAAGCTACAATATGGGTTTAAAAACCTTGTCGCTCCCAACGACGATGGCGCTATTGGGGTCGGTGGAGCAGAGGTGGTGGATAGAGTTGCACTGTTTGAGGCTTAGCACCTCCCACTAAGGTGGGACCGTAGGCTTCCAAGCCCTGATGACCAAGGAACATAGTAAATAACTACCGGACGATGATATTTAAAAAAAAAACTTTATTAAAAAACAATCTACAATTTAATAAATATAATCATACCAACTGCTAATCAATGTACAGACAAAAAGACAGAGTTATACACCAAGTACGCAAACAAGGAGGATGATGCAAGCATGACGATGAAGATGGAATATTCCAACCAAGATGTTAGAGATATATTGACCGTTGCAGATTGTGAATAACATTGATCCATACTATACGGGTTGTACAACCAATTACAGATTTGTATGACCATATATTTTTAAAAATTACCTCAGGGCCCAAAAAAAATTCAAATTTCGACGATTTGGTAATCAATCCTTAGGTTCTCGGGCCTTTTGAATGCAATGGAAAGGTCGGCTTTCACCCCAAAGCATGGATTTTTTTGTGGTGAATCTTTGCTGATTAGTGAATGATACATATTAGCCAAGTCAAAATTGGCGAATAAATTGCAACCAACAAGGTGACCAGATCATCTAGATTTTATGAATTATGGGTCCATTGAATTTACATTCACCATTGATTTATTTTATGAGGTATATTTAAGTAATATTTTCACCATAACAAACTACACATTTCAAATGGGTCGATTAATATTTTCGCTTGGAATCTTGGAAGCATGTATTAAATCACCTACATATTTGCCAATTAAAATTTACAAATAGTTGCTTATGAGGACCCATTTTTCCAATAACATTAAAAAATAATTACATTTGAGGACACAGTACGCCAATTACCATGACACCTCGATGCTAATCATAGGGCCATAATCGCCTTGAAAATTACAATGCATGTGTTTCATTGAGGTTTGATTTTCCCAAAACTTAAATTTATTGTTGTATTATCATGCGGGATTCACCAATAATTTACTATAACATGTAAAAATCCCACAAAATTTTCCAAATATGGATTGATATAAATACAATTGAAACTTTGATTTATTCTTACACATTTTGTTCAGTTCCGAACTTGTGAGCTCTCGATTCAAAAGTTGGACTTGGAACCTTGATCATAGGCAAGTTACAAACTTACAACACATGCATTCCTACATTAACAAATAGCAAGTCAGTGAAAACCTAAAGGTAAGTGATCATTTCTTCATAGTGTTATAAGATTTTTTATCTCTTTTCTATTTTTACTTCAATCTTAAAAATGATATTGAGTAGGGAATGGGATCTATATTCTACGTCCTTTTTAAACAACAAGACATTTTTTCTAGCTTTCATTCGAGGTGAGAGATCAAGATGTGGAGCAACAAGTGCAACAAGGGTAAGACTCCTCAGGGTGGTGAAGAGACTAGGAGGCCATCAAAACACCCAAAACAAAGAGTTACCATAAAGTATTACTTTGGAATTGGCAATGTTTTTGATCCATCAGATCAAGATGGAGCTACAACATCAACTCTTTCACCAAATATTAATGAAGAAGGCATTCACAATACCTCACTAGAAGGTGTATTGAGTTAAATCATAAATGAGTATGATGAGGCTGACAATACCACAAAAAGATGTTCCAAGGGATACCTTGGTTAGCCAGAATGAGATAATTGAATTGGATGAAAATGTTGGTGTCATAGATGATGTTGGTAGCAAGAAAAGAAAAGGAAAATAAAAAATAGGGCACGAGTGTGAAATGACAAGGAATTTTCAGATTGATTGGCTGTTAAAGTACCCATTCATTGAACTAGTGGAGAATGCAAACAAAGATGAACCTCCAATAAAATGCAAGTGTAAGTTTTGTAGTTGGAACTGTAAAAGAGACAAGAAGTTGCAACTAAAGCTTGACACTATAGAAAAGCATATCAGTAAAGTTTATGAAAAACAAATCATAGACAAAAAGGAAAAATCAGTAGTAAGATGGTTCAATCAAAGGAAGAATGTCTTCATGTTAAGTATGCTCTGGAATATGATGAGCATATGCAAATAATGTCAAAGCTTTTTGCATGTGGAGGTACAATTGAGGCTCAATTTGGAAAAGTAATGGCAGGAGCACAACTGGCAAAAACTATTTAGATGAGTGTTGTTTTTCATATTTTGTCTAGAGGGAGTCCTATGAAAGACTACCTAGAATATTTAATTTATTATGTTTTCTAGGTGTTCCTAACTTTCCTAGTGCACATTGGTCAATAAATGTTGGATGGGAATGAAGAAATTGTCTTGAAGCGACAAAAAAACAAGATTTAAAGGAGAAAACAAAAGAGTTAAACTTCATTGCATTATTTTTAGCTGAAGTTACTGTGGTAGATAACACTTCTTGGGTTTGAATGCATGTGTATACTTTACAACATGTCTGCCAACCGCATCTTCTCTATGTTCATAAAATGAAGGACAATTCAACATCGCAAAATCTATTTGAACTAGTTAAGAAATCTTTGAATTAAATTGGAGGTATGGATGACTTGACAATTGCCAGAAAGTTGGTGTGTAGGAGTTGATGGAGCTGCAATAATGCAAGTTCACAGGAGCAGTCTTTGCATAAAATTACAAACTACTTGTGCACCATACATGTTTGGTATTCACTGCATGGACCACAAAATGAATTTAGAATTTAGAATTGTAAGCAAGTATCCTACAGTATCAAAATTTGAAAATATAGTCTGCGAGCTCTACGCATACTTCTACCAAAGTCCCAAACGTTTTGCATAATTTTTTTTTTTTTGAGGGAATAATAGGAAGAAACAAGCTTCTTATGGATGTTGATACCAGATGGATCTCCTTGCGTGGACTAGTGCAATGATTTATTTTAGAATATCGATCCTTGATTGGAATAATGTATGAACATTGTGACACAGTGGACAAAGATCCTGACCTCTTACATAGGTTAAGTGATATAGAGACACTCTTAACTTTAACTAGTCTTCTCCCCATGTTGGATGAAATGAACAATCTTATGAAGAAAGTCCAAGACAAAACTATGTATATCTATGAATATACCAAACTACGTAGAATGACATGCATGACACTCGATAATCTATATCTAGATCTTACTTCTCAAAGTCCAAATTTTGTAAGCTGGCAGTTAATTACAGATTTGAATAATCCTGAAAATTATTTATATTTTAATGCAAATGGGAAGTTATGTGTCTTTGTACATGGATTTGAGATACCAATGCATCATTGTACGATAGTTGAATGCTCTACCAGAGAAGTACCTGTTACAAAAGAAGCTTTTAACGACATTGTTAAATATGTTAGTGTTAATTTAAAGGAAATTACAAAATCTCTTTCCATAGAGATTTATCAATGATTCCCTCAAGATGAAATACTTGAAGCCATCTCTATTATGTATCCTCAATTTTGGACTTGAGGCAACTGAGATAGCCGAGGCATTTTTCACCAAAAAGTAATTACCTTGGTCGAATACTTTTTGAAAAGTTTAGAATACTTTGAAAAAAACTAAGAGGAATTATAAATGGAATTAAGCTTAGAGAATAAGCTAGGTGTTTTGCAATAAGTATGATTGACCAGTTTGAGTCCATGGAGAATCCCATGGAAGCAGGATCAATAACAAGGGCTTGGACAACCTTAGGTCAGAGTGAAATATTGAGTGATTCATTATCAGAATATTTCAAACTTGTTGATTTATGTCAAACAATGATATTGGGGTCGGTGGAGGATGAGGGAGTTTTCAATGCATTGGGGTTTTTGAAATCAAAGATAAGAAACAAACTAGACAAGAATTTGGAAAATTGTTTGAGGGTGTATACAACTACCTGTACAATGTCAAAAGTTTTCCTTTTGAAAGGGCACTCACAATCTGGAAGTCCATATGTGAAAGAAGAGGGTTGTGCAACACTTCAAATGCTAGAAGTGGTGGTAGTGGCACAAATGACAATGACACAATGAATATTGATCTTGAGATGCAGTTAAGTGGACATACGCAGACCGAAGAAAATGAAGACCAGACTTAGAGTCAAGATGACTCTCGGTATCAATCTCATTGTCATTGTGAGGACGAGGAACTTTGATTTGGAAAATGGAAGTGAATTAGTAGTTTGTAGGTATTTATACTAGGGTGTTCCCACAATAGTGGTTTACAATTTTTGGCCAAACTGGACACTGAAATTATTTTTAAACTAAATCTTCACATTCGGGCACCTATAGCGGCTAAACCATGAAGAATTTGAAGATGATGAAAACTAGAGTCTCATCACATTTTTCTTTAGATTCTAAAAATATTTTTTCAATTTTTTGGAATCAGATTACACTTCTTTTCAATCTCCCACAGCTGGTTTTTCAAAAATAGCATTTTTAAAAGTGGCCTTCATCGTATAATGCATAATTTTTTTCCATGAAGGATAAAATTCAAATTATTTGAATTTAGATTTGTAACTCTGATATCTAGTGCTTCCAGTTGGTTAGATAGTTTTTATTGAATATTTTTTCTTTAATCAAGTTTGAAGTCAACCAATTACAATTCAGACATAGTGCGACCGTATAAGCATAACTTTTTTGTATATATCAAAATTCAATTTTATTTTTTGTTGGATCAAGGACTTCAATATCTGGTGCACTCATATTTTTCAAAAAAAAAAATTGATAATCTGCTATTTTTCCACATGTGCAGAATAGAGACCTTCATTTTCGATGAAAAACCTATGTTTAAGAAAACTAAAAAAAAAATACATAATAAAACCAAAACATATTATAATTATATTCGTTGGATAGCTTGTTCTGAGGACTACCTCATTCAAGTTGGGTTTGTGAAAATTCCTCCATTTTCATCCTCAACCCGAGCTCCGAAGTGCCAAAATTCAAGTTTTTTTGTGTCTTGGGGAGGGGATGAGGAATAAAGGGGGTTCGAACGAACGCCTAGGGTTCGAGCGAACCCATAGGGGTTTGCTTGAACCAGGGTTCATTCGAACGCCCCTTCTATGAGGATTTTTTATGGCTTTTTTGGCGGGAAAGTATTAGGAGGGTTCACCCGAACCTAGGTTCTAGCGAACCCCTAATGGGTTCGGTCAAACCAATAGGTTCATACGAACCCCTAAAATCATTTTTTTTGGCATGCATTCATTTTTTGTGAGTTTTCCTTCCTCACTTCAATTGTAAACCACTATTGTGGCTTCATCCACTACACACTTCATGAATCATATTCCAAACTGTAGTTGATGATACTTTATATTGTATTCCATGAAATTATGAATTAGATTGAATACATTAACATATTATTAATAATTTCATATTTTAATTGTGTCATACTGATAAGTTTTAATTGTACTCAATGATTCGTCATTCAACTCAATGCTTAATGTTTCCTTGCTACCATGGATTTGTGCATAAGACATAAAATTTGCAGTAAAGTAAAATTTTGATTTGATATGTGATTCTGCATCAATCTTCAAACTTATGAATTATTTTGATAAGTGCCTTATTTGTAATAGAGTCAAAAAATGAAATTTACTCCTAAAACAGACTAACTCATGGCTTCTTATAAATTCACCGCCTTACAATGAGAAACCAAGCAAAGAACAACACTTATCACACTACTTATAAATTCCTATTGCATTCACACAATCTTTGATAAATAACTGAAAGAAATATTAATCCATTCCTTGAACAAAAGCTAACAGTGCAACATCCATAACACATGATGTGATATGACAACTTATAAATAACCCTTAATTATTTTGATTCAAAAGATAGTGAATACAATATTGGAGAGCAAGATAGGTCAATATTCAAAATTAAAGAAATGCACTTAAGTATTTGAGTCATCTTTGTTATTACAGAGAAAAATTACAACATTTCCTATTTGTGCTATCAAATAGCTTAAACTATGTAAAAAGAGCTTACAAAGATGAAAGATCAAAAATTCAAAACCCTTTGAATGAGGCTCGCGATTCCCTTTTATAACATAAGGGAAGCAACAAGCAAAGAACCTCATCCTAGACCTTTCTAAAAACAAAAGTCTCAAATAGGAGGCATAGTGTCTAAACTTATCAAGAGGAAAATCCTAAACTAAGAAAACCAAGAAGACAAATATTTTTTATATATTGGACCTTTAGACTTTGGTTTAAGGCTACAAACATGCTCTTGGTATTCACCACTCTAAACAAAGAATACACATTCACAAACCTTTATTCAAGAAAAGGAGCATAAATTATTATGGGTCCACAAAGATACTCAGTGTGGGTAGCTAGGAAATGCAAGGTCATGGACTACCTATACACCCATTACCTTGGAGGCCAAATCCTTGCACAAAGTTAGCTCTACCTTTATGAATTAGAACTATAGTGTGAGTAGATTCTTAGATCTAATCAATATTTGATGCACCACAAGGAAAGATGAATGATGGTCTTAATCTATGCTATAGAAGGCTTCTAGAGGATATCGTCAATATACCATAAGTGTACATGAGACTTGATTCTCTAAAAATGAAAGGAAAATAAGTCAAACAAATGAGAGGATAGGGTAACCCATTATTCTCCTCCACTTCCTCAAGGTATAAATTCTTGGAGGCTTTATCCTTGAGATGAAAAATTTCTACTTCCAATAGGCGTTATTATTTATTCACCCACCACTCTTTATATCCCACTAAAATGCTAGAGTTTAGGTCATCTCCTTGGTGGTAAAATCCAAGGTAGACCCCTTTGTTAGGGTTAGAAAGGCAGATATCTAACAATTAAATGCAGATTTAAGTAATAAACAGAGAAACTAAAAACACACAGAATAAATTATAACACAGAGAATTTAACGTGGTTCACCCAATCCGGGCTACATCCACCAAACTGTATCCATCTAATGATTTTATTATCCAGTGCAAAACCTATTATAATCTTGCGAATAATCGCGTTTTTCATCATACTGTAACACCCATTTGAACCCCTTTGTATCAAGCTTAGAAGCTTCCAGATTTTTGGGTTCTACAAAATCGAATTTTTCTTTTTTTCATTTATTTTTCCTTTTTTCGGTGATGACGTGAAAAAGTAGGAGGAAAATTTTTCTCGGGGGGCCCCGAACCCCGCCAGGGCTGCCTAGCCCCAGACCCCAGCAAGGATACATTTCGGGGTGTACAGTATACCATGGGCTATATAGTATAGCATGATCAGTCGCCACATACCAACACCCTTAAAATAAATTTGGGAAGCTAACACTTATTTTTTATCCTCAAGATTACCCTAAAATGTGAGAGGAGAGCATGCCTAAGTGTATCTTTGGGATTAAAAGACATTTGTAAATTTTAATCTCATGTTCAATGGTGATCACACTAAAAAGGAAGACAAAACACACAAATGATAATGGCTTGTAAACAGGTCTTCTATAAAATGTCTCGCAAGACCACAAGATTAATAGTTTTCTTTGCAAAAGGGTTGCTTGAAAAAACTCAATAAAAATTAACTACTTGTGCATAAAAGTGATTATTTAAATATAAAATTGTTAAATGATATAATAAAAGAAATATAAGAAAATAATTTTCGACAACTTGCAATAAAAATGTAAAATTGTTAAATGTTATGATAAAAGAAATCCATTTTTTTCAATTTTGAACAACTTACAATTAACAAAAATTGTTACATGTTATGATAAAATAAAGACAATTTTTTAATTTTTTTTAGTTTTAACAACTAACAATTATAATTATATATATAATTGATTTATCCATGTCAGGGATATATATTATATAAAAAAAATTGCACTCCTACTCTCATCTATTTTCTTAATTACTTGTCTAATTGATTTGTGAGTCCATTGAAAAGATACAAACCAAGTAGTGTCTACAAAATCAAAATCATCTTCAATAATAGCATGCAAGGAAAAACAAATTAAGTAATTTTAACAAGACAATCAAGCAATTTCATACATTAGTACATACCTTGCAAGACTTGGTAGGCATAGGCATACAAACTATTATAGCTTTCACTTAAGACTATTTCCCTTCAGGACATAGTCAAGGTAGCAATTATCCACACATTCAACATAACTGCCATTGAGGTGTAAAGGTTCCACCTAGGTGTTAGTGTGTTGGAGTTTGGAAGTTTTTTTTTGTAGTGATAGGATTTGCTTATAAGATTGTAATTAATGAAGGAAAGAAGCAACTCTATTCTGGTCAATATAGAAGGTGGCATTGGTAAAATAAAAACCACTAAAATTCTCATGGGTTACTTAGCATCATTCACACATGCTATCTATCATGGACACTAAACAATATTTCATCCACACAGCTACCTACGGTAAGCTAAAGCATGTAAGAAAGGATAGATTTGATGTGTCTATGGAGAAGAGAGACATGCACCTATTTGTTCAAGTTGCAATCATGTACCCAAGCAATCAAATAATAAATGATAAAATAATGATGTGATCAACAAATTAAATAGAAAAAAATGCACTTCTTGTTGCTTGATGACTCGCTCCCGCAATTTGCTTGTTAGTTCCTGCCGGGGAACTATCAAATTTTAAATAGTGATTAATCTGTCTTGATTCAGCCAATCAAATCATTGCAATTTCTTTGCACAGATTTTTTTGGACTAGGGATATAAGAAAGTTGCAAACTTTTTAACCAAAATTTTCATGGAGAGTGTTTTGGCAGCTTGTGATTGGAGCTGCAGATGGAGGGCAAGTGAAATCGCAGCTAACCAGGCAAAAGAGCGCACGAATTTCCAAGGATGCTACTATACATTGTCAGATAGCTTGAACAGTTGGCGATTAGGGTAGGAGACATGGTCAGGCATTTGTAGAGAAGTTCAGGTGTCTTGTCTATCCTTCCACATGTTGCAAACATGCCTACATCCACATAGGGACATATGGCTTTAGTTCCCCTCTTCAACTCAGCTTTCTATCTATCTCCCTTCCTTCAGTTGTTGCTTGTTCCATTCTGTTGCAGGATGGATGGGAGAAAATCATGGAAACAAGAGTAAACAAGGTCAGTATTTGTTCATATCCTACTGTATACTCCAGGATTACGTCTCTTGTAATAGGGACTACATGATAGGAATGAAATTTCCATTACCTGAGAGTTGCAAGGTTAATTTTCCAGCTCAAAAATTACCCGAGTTGCAAGGTTAATTTGCCAGCTTTTTTGACCCCCATTGCCAATGCATTTTTGTTATTGTCCAATGTCAATACATTAGTTTTAAAATTTGTGGTAATGTGTTTTGCAATAGTTTGTCTCATATCTCTCAAACAATAATATTTTTACTGTACCAAAAATATATCTCAAATCATTGTACTTCTCTATTCAAAGGTTCAAGCTGTTTGTCCTCTTATTCATTTATAAATTTCATTTATTATATATCTTTGTTAAGATTTCCAACTTTTTTTTTACACGTATTTTTTTGTTTTGTAGACTACAACATCGATGTTGTGCAATGTTTGTGTCTATATGGCTCCTAAACATGGCCACAATTGAACATATTCTCACATTGAAGGGGATTATATGGTGATAATCAACATACTATCTCATAATTTCTCAGCCAACTAGAAAAAGACACTCATGCTAACTGAGCAGTAGAAGAAAACATCAATTACTGGGAACTAATCAAACAGAATTAGCGAAATTGATGATAAATTAAATAAGTCCTTTGATAGGAAAGTTTTGATTTCTTTTCAATTGTTGTTCAAAGTTGTGTATTCTCAATGTTGAGTATTCAATACTATCTATGGTAAATGACTCTGACCAAATTCATCTAAAAATAATGTGTAGTTTTTCCTTTTGAGTTTGGTGATAAATGGACCTCTAGTAACCTCTGACCTGTTGGAAATTTAAATTGCATTAATTCCTTCATGGAAATTGTACAATTGACAATTGGGATGGGAAAAATATTCTAAATGGATGGCTAGTATACTGTTAGATCTTTGAGCGGGGATTTGTACATGTTACTCCTCTCACATCTACCAGCAATTCTCTCTCAATAGATCTTCAGTATCTAACATGTTCTTTTAAATTTTGTAGGTTCAATTTCAATACTTTACAGGCTAGTCAACTACGGTGTAATTTGCTACTTTCTTTACTAGGAGGACATTCGTTCTACTCCCTTCCTAATTTCACCTGTGCTAGTGATTCTTTTTTAGATCTTCAGTCTTACCATAATTTATTTACATGTCATCATGAACTTGTTAATTCATTATTCCTTTCCTCTGCTCTGTCTTTTTTTTCTATGTTTTCCAAGCATGGTAAATCTACGTATTTGCATCCGTGCCCCCAAAATGAGCTCCTACAAATGCTGGAGCATTTGACACCCTTAACTAAAAAGGGTTTTAATTTTGATCGTGAATTGATTGAAGGTGCTATTGGAGTTAGTTAGAACAAATATGTTGTTGGACCCTCTTTGTTATCTTTCATTCTTGGAAGTGGGCTCATGTTTCCTATCAAATGTGATGGATATGGTTCAATGTCATTGTTTTTTGAGACTTATTTGCAGGAAATGTGTTAATGAACACTTAGTCAACGATGCTCTGCTCTAACAAGCTCTTGATGAATATGTTCCATAAGATGGTCAAGCTCTGATTGAAGGAATTTTTTCAAAGTTCTTCAAATTCATTCTAAGATCAAATGCATATTCAATGCCATGTCTACCAATTTGAAAAATGGTCGCCCTCTAGCTTTCAAGAATGACATCTTCACACATAGTGATCAAAGTGATCCTCAGCTCCTTAAGTTCAAAATGATGTTAAAATTCCCATCCAACTACCTCCAAGCTATTTCCCGCTATCATACGATTGTTTTTACTGTGAACATTTTCTTGGACTTTAGTAGGCATTTTTGTCACAAGTTCTCATCCATTTCAATAACCATTTTTCTTAGATTTGTTGCAAGGCCATTCATTGAGTGATGTCAATGACTTCTTGTATTCCTTTTTGGTAGTACAACTATGAGAGGAAGGATAAAATTTCAATTTTATGCTATGGCATTGGCAATGTAATCATTGCTCCAAAAGAAGAGAGTTTGTTTTACTTCCTATTGCTCTACTCTCTTAGAATTCAAGGCTGGAAAAGAGAATGGTTTTGTAATATATATGATTTTTCAGAGCCTCTATATAATACGACTTTGCAAAGCATGAAAAACATAAGCAAGTGAAGATCTCAATCTCAGCTTCACCATTAGAACGAGGGAAATCCCTTCTAGAATTGGATCTGCCTTATGTACGAATGAGGTGGTAGCCAAACCAAGTAACTCTCTTCCCTATTCCCTTAACATAAGACCTGAGTTAGTTTGTGATGATGTAAACCTTATTTTGTGATGCCCAACTTTGTCTAGCCCTACCTCACTTCGATATGGTGCATTCCAACACTATAAGGTTGCATTTGGGAAACACCCTATGCATGCCTCTAGTAGCCATGCTGATAGAATGTGGACTTCACATCTACCCAAATTCCTTGTTTCCATTGTGGGCCCATGCCCAAAAATAATTATTGCCTATTCTAAGTTGTTTGACCTTGCCTCCTGCACCCTTAAAGGGAAGGATGCCCAGTTCAAATGCGCTATTTTAGAGATGATATGAAGGATGCTCAGTATTCCCTTGGGCTCCTTCAAATGTGATGCCAATACCCTAGCTAATTCCTGGGATAGCATACATGAAATTAGCTTTTGAAAATAGCCTTTGCTTGTAGCACACATTTACAGCTCTCCTCGAATTCCCACTATCACTCAACAATTTCAAGAGTGACACTTAGTATGTTTTATGGTGGCCTATTTGTTGGGCATGTAGAACAATAAGTTGGTATTTCTAGAGCAGCTAATAGTTTCATACATGCTAAATAGAATCACTGCAAAGAATATCCCATGGATATATTTCTCATGACCACTTAGAGGAGCAAATAGCCACTCAAATGCAATACATAAAAGTCACAAGGAGCTTCAGTTTTTTGTCAGATGTTGTAGTTTCTAGTGGCCTGCTAAATATGTGGAAGTAAACAAATTGATGAATATCCACACCCTATTTTAAAGCTCCCATTTTGGCACAGGAAAGAAGGATGCTAACAAAGGTTGCAGAATCTGGCTTTACACTTGCCAACTGCATTTTTAGTTCCTGCCGGGAAACTATTGCAGAGGCTGCGAACGTTGAACGATGATTAATCTTTCCTCATTCAACCAATCAAAATTGTTGCAATTTCTTTGTACAGATTTATTTTCAACTAGGTCATGAGCAAGTTGCTAGTTTTTTAACAGAAATTTTACTAGATAGTGTTTTGGCGGCCTCTGATTAGATCTAGTTTTAATATTGATACTTAGCTCATGTGGACATCACATCTGATTACAAAAGAACAAATCAGAGTATTGAATACTTTTGTGGATGTTACTGAAGTATCCCACCTCAAATCTGGGTTTAGACTTACGATTTTTGCTCGATTAATTTTTCAGTTTGAGAAATGAAGCATTAAATCAAACACTTGCCATGCCCAACATTGGGGGAAATGCCAAATGTATTTTGGGTTGCAAAGATATAATGCAAATAAACTCACCATGTAGAACGCAGAGATTAATTCACAAAGAACTTCAACCATATTCATACTATTAATGCTGCACTTTATAGAGTGTTCTCTTCATATTCACGTCTACTCAAATAACATTACTTAAGCAAACTGTAACAACAATACAGATAGAAATGACGCAGAACTGATCAAAACTCAGTGCATAGCAGATCACCAATCTAACTTGGAAATGATATTGTAACAGTCACCCACATTGATGAAACTCTATTTTACACCCAGGAAAGGAAACGCAACACTCCTACACAAGCCACGACTCTTATATAGAAGGTAGAATGTATATGCAGCAGAACATACACAAAAAATCACGCCCAACAACCTGTAGGAGGTAGTTGCAGCTCGAGATAATAGTGATGGGAAGTAGTTTGCAATCGCCCAACACCTAGGAACCACGCCTAGCACCTCTGAACATGCCCAACACTCAAAAAAGGTGTTGCAACAGCTATGGCGATGGATGTATGGGGAGATTTGCCCCTTCTAAATGCTTCACACACCTTGCCAAAGTCCCACAGACCACTATGCACAGTAAACTGATTTCTATTTGCAGTTATGGAGGTCACGTAGTGAGAGAAGGCAGCAACAGTCCCTGGAGAAGCTCACGCACAGCCCAGGTATACAATAAATACAAACGCCTAGCAGTAGACAACACTCCAAAATCCTACGCCCAATCTAAAGTTTGTTACCAGCCAATAATCAATTAGCAACTCGGTGCCCTTGTCTTCTCGAAACTCCATATAAGTGAGAATACTCTGGACATCCTTCGCAAATCCCTACAAATTTCGTTACCCTGAAATGATAACCAATTATATTTACAATTGCCTGATCAACCATTCAAACCTTGAATATTGAAACTCTCCTTGTAGATCTATAGCATAACCTCTTGAAGCACAAGCACAACCTCTGAATTTTTACTCCTGTACCCAACTGTCTTCAAAAACCAAGTGTTTTTAGTCTCCTTTCTCAACAATGAATGTGCAAAATGAGTTTCCATTTCCCTTTTCTATTTCCATGCTCAATTTGCATTTGATTTTTGTATCATCTAATTTACTTTTATTTCCCACCATTTTTTTTAAAAATTTTGATGTACAACTTAATAAAATAACATCCCTTTAAAAAGTCACTTATATCTCCCTTTTAAATTGGCACTTAACTTTATATTATAAAATGCACGTTAAAATCACTTATATCCTTTTAAATATAGTCCCCTTTTAATATTTTAACAAGTGCCACGTAGTGGCTAGTACTTGTCTTAATAGTATTGTAATTATTGTTTTTTAGATTTGATAAAAATTAAATGTAAGTTTTATTAATGTGAATAAAAATAATTGTAAGTTTTGTTAATTATAGTGTTTTAGTATTGTTAATTAGTTATGTAATGATTTAACCCTAACTCTAATTCTATTCTTAACCCTATCTCTAACTCTAACTCTAACTGTAGAAAAATAGGAACATTGAATGAATGCAAGTATCAATTTGAGCCACTCCAGATAAATAGAAGCATGCTCAATCTACAAGAAATAATATTCAAGTAATGCAAAGTAATTGGATTAATGAATTTTCTACACAAGGGAGTAGATATAGGCAATATCGGTCTAATAATAGTCGTGCCTAAATCACGTAAAGCAAACTAAGAGTAGTGGTGCCCCAAGAACAGGCATGCAACCACTTAACTTAGAAATAGCTATTGAAGACACTTACATATACACACTAAAGCATATGTCAACTAAACTTGAACTAAACTTAGCATGTGACTAAAGATAGGATAAACCATGCACACCTAAGTAAGCTTATGTTAACACTAACACTAGCAATAAATTTTAAACCATTATCTTAATCCTAGACCTATCTCTAACCCTAACTATGATCGTAACACTATCCATAACTATAAACCTAATTTTTATCACTAGCTTTTAAATAAATAACATATTTAATAAATGTTATGTTACAAATTATTATATTAAATAAATTTTATGAATAAAATAAATATAATATATACTAAAAAGCATTAAAAGTTAGATATTACATGTTGACAATGTTTCTTCTTTTATTATTAATATAAAATTGTTATATATTAAAATGATTATTTATTACAAGTTGTTTAGTTATATATATATATATAGTAGACACAAGTGCAATTATATCTCTTCATTCAAATCAATAATTGTTAAATATTAACGAATGATTATAGATGGTATGTTTTTTTCAAATTCTATGAATGATAGAGAAAACACTTCTAGATTAAACTATGTATAAGCTATTTTGAATTGACGTTTCAAACCACACTAAATGATTCATCGTAGGAAGAGGATAATGAAGAATATGATTGTAGAAATGACCTTAAGAAGAGTTAAGTGGTGGGAGAGGGTAGCGAGGGAGGAGATTGGAAAATGAAGTAAAAGTGAAAATAGGAAGGAAAAAAATGAAGACATAATAGAAGAATGAATAATATAATAATATGATATAACACAAATAAATAAATGGATAAAAAATGTTAAAGTTAAAAGTCTCAAATAATGCCCCATCGGGTTAGCAGAGTTGGCTTGAGTCTTGGGTTTGCTCCCCGAGGTCTTGGGTTCAATTCTCCTGGCCCGGGACTATTATTCGGCTGTGGACACCTGGGGTGGGTGTTGATAGCACCGTGGCTCCAGGGACTAGTCTCGCTCTCCACTCGCCCTCATCCTGAATAAATAAATAAATAAATAAGTCTCAAATAATGTATAAATAACTCTAATGACCTTACCCTAACCCTAACTCAATGATTCATCATAGGAAGAGGATAATGAAGAATATGATTGTAGAAATGACCTTAAGAAGAGTTAAGTGGTGGGAGAGGGTACGGAGGGACAAGATTGAAAAATGAAGTAAAAGTGAAAATAGGCAAAAAATGATGAAGACATAACCAAAGAATGAATAATATAATAATATGATGTAACACAAATAAATAGATCAAAAAAGGTTAAAGATCAAATGTCTCAAACAATGAATAAATAACTCTAAGAGAATTATAAAGATGAATTATATAACAAAATGATTGAGGAACAATTACCAAAATTATTAAAAGAAATGAAGATATAAAGGAAAATATACTAAAACTTAAAACAATAATAATTTTAACAAAGAAAAAAGATGAGATTATATATAAAATATAAATTGAAAAATTAAATAAATGATTCAATTAAAATCAAAAAATAAATGGTTAAAATACAATAGATTATAATATATAACCTATAATATATATTAATATAAATAAATAAAATCATAATAATTTATATAATATATATTAATATATATATAAATATAGATTAAAGGAGAACTTACAAAATAAAATAACCTATCATATATATTAATATAAATTAATATATTACCTACATAATGTAGATTAACTTATTTATCTACAAAATATTTCCTTCAATAACATAAAATATAAATAGAAATAATATACATAAATTATATTATCTAAATTAAAATAGGTTGTATATTATATATAATAAAGACCTAAAATAATATAGGTTATCTTATAAACCTATATATTATAGGTTATAATTTTTTTGAAGAATCTATATATATAAATTAATATAAAAATATATATGATGAAAAAAAATTATTAATGAAAAGAAGAAGGAGAGCATATATAATAATTAAATTATATCATAAAATATTAAAAACATAGATAACAAAGATATTAGTCTAATGAAAAGAATAATACAATTTTTTATTTTATTTTAATAGTGTTAATCCAAATCTATATAAAATAGTTAATTGATTTTTGTGAGATTTTATGTAATAAAAAAATAATAATTACAATCTTAATAAAACAAAAAATGAAAAATCATTCTTTAGAAAAATGTTTAGCTTGCTTTTTTACCTTGTTTTCCCTACAAATGGGTCAATAACACACATAATTTTTTAACCAATCATATGCACAAGAAATAATTTTTATAATTTGTAAAGTTAAATATTTTACAAGTTGACATATTACAAAATTGAATTTTATTTATTTATTTTTAAATATTGTTTTTAATTGGTTGAAAACTAAAATATTAATAACTAGTTAACTTAAAAAAATCCAAACTCATTATAATAGTACTATCCCAATGGCAAGTACTAATAATGCATAAAGTTAAATTATTTAATTTAATTTTATTATTTGACGTTATTAATATTAAATACATATGACCAATAATAACCAAAATAAATCTAGGATATAATTATGCCATCATACCAAAAGTAGTGACTCCACTAGTTGATCATACCCATGACTTACTATAAATAGTAAGTATGAGCAACACATCCAATTGACTTACTAAAAATAGTAAGTGTGCATCAAAGTGTCAAAAATGGCCTCTAGAAGGCACACCATGAATAAATTGGGACACTGAGCTGAAGAGTACTGAAATAAACAATGAAAGGTCTGTTGAAGAACCATAGATCATCCTCAAAGGGGTCCCCTAGACACCCTGTTAGCCTATAGGGACCAGTTGGTAGACTAACCACTGCATCTAACCACTTCTTAGGAAAAGGGGACATTACAGTCCACCCTCCCCAAGATTGCTTGTCCCCAAGCAATCCTCACTTGAATACCCTGACAAGTCACCTAAATGCTAAGATCCCAAATAAACCTATAGAATGCCCAACAACATATCCTCTGCTCTGCTAGGTAGAGATAAATCCATACTCAACATCACTGTAAACAACTACCCCAATGTAGAGCAATCTACCAAACATAGGAATCCTTGGATCCCATAACTAGATTGGAAGTCCGCCAAACACAACACCTATTCACTTCCACTGTGCTACTCTGTTATGATCTTCGCCATGCCTAGAATGGTGAAGCAACACATCGAAATCCCATTGAACTGTCATGCCACACCTATCACCACCTGGATCCCAACACACCAAAACCTCACATCCATTGAACATGAGGGGATGGAAGTAACTTGAAGTGCCAGCATCACAACACCTCTTTCCAACCTCTGCAAATCTCCCAAGGATGTGATGAGTACCCCACATAGGTGCCACAAAATGCATAACAACTCCTCTAGGTTGCTGATATAAAATAGATCAGCAGCCTCGAGACTGAAAATCCAACATATGGGAATGCACACAAAACTATCAGGGTCATAGGGTGCCAGAGTACCAACCCTATGCCACTCTCCAATTTTGTGGAGATGAGGCAACTCTCCTCCAAACTCCTAGACAACTGCTATCCTCCAAGGATTACAAAAGAAAACCTTGTCCCAATAAATAGAACAATCGTCCCCTACCAACTTATGTAGTATAACTCCATCACTGTAGGTTGGTCTAACAATGCCATCATGCTCACTGAAACCACAACTTCCCTGTAGCCACACCTCCAATGGAAATTCTTGAAATAAGGAAGTTGCAAAATCTTCCAAGAACACATCTGCATGATGAAAATTTGATCCCTGACCTTGTAAACAACCACCTAAAAGTAACAAAGTTGGATACCCATGGTCTCTGGTTCCATCTTCCAGAGATGGAAACACTCCATCCCACAATCAATGATATGGATCCTAAGCCAACCCACACTTACGCACCATCAAATCATCTATTTGTGGACTAAAAGAGAAGTGATGAGTACTCCTTACTATGCAGTCAAGATGGAATGCACCTACTTGCGCCAATGGTTGACCAACATAGTCATTGGGAAGGAACACCTCATCACTCTCATCACCTCAATTAGGAGGTGGTTCACATCTCTGATTCTGAAGGGAAGATTGGGTAGTTTCTCTACAAGTCCTCTCTGTGAACCCAATACCAAAGTCCCTATCGGATAACAACTGGAGGTATTCTAAATTAATTCCTTTTGGGCCACACATGATAGTTTGCGGACTAGATACGAAAGTCCCAAATACTATCCATGTCCACCTTTCCTCCAATTGTGTTGACCACGGAAGGTACTCCAAAAGCTTGTGTGTGTTGTCGAAATGAGGGTAGGTGATATCTATCTAAGAGTAGTTGTAGGTAGTTGGTCTTTTTTACCATCAATGCCTCTCTGAATACATGGAAACCTACAAGAGAAATTCCTCCAGGATTGTTTTGTATCCATGGAATCCTCCAACAATACTTTGCCATCAGCTAAAGAATGTCATCAAAGTGCCTAATGGCTGCATCAATCTAGTCTTCATTCACCTTCAGTTGTCCTTCCAACTGATTGGACTCTTGGGACCCATCACCCTTATGTAAATTTTTTGATTTAGGATTAGCACCATTCAACACTAAATCAATTTTGTTTTCAAGGTTGGTATCAACACCAATCGTGTCAACAATGCCATCCCCTATACCCAAGCGTGTAGAAGAAGTTAGGACAGTAGTATGGTCAATAGTAGATTCATCCCAAACAAGGTCCTCCATACGCTTTGCTTGAGGCTCAAACCAAATACCACCTGTAACCTCATCATTGAGATTAAATGTAGAACCATCATCATTAACTAATTTGAAGGTTCTATAATACTGAAAATTGATCTTGTTTCCTGTTGCAACATCTTTCCCATGATTGAATTTTGCACCTTCAAATGAATTTTTTTCCTCAAACATCCTCCTAATGTACTTTACCAAACCAATCTTTCCATGTCTCAAGATAATGACTAATTTCAAAAATTCATTAAAAGAAACTTGTGTTTCAAAACCATCTGGCATGCTCTGGTACTCCTCAAAGAGTTGGATGGCTTCTTGTTCATAACCTTCCCTGATTTTTTCTTCATCCCTATGGTAACCCATTGTCATACTCTGATTATTTTTTATCCGTGCCCAATAGGATGGCAAGAAAATTGTGTTCTAATACCACTAAAGTGTCCCACCCCAAATTTGGGTTTAGACTTGCGATTTTTGCTCGATTAATTTTTCAGTTTGAGAAATGAAGCATTAAGTTAAACACTTGCCATGCACAACATTGGGGATAATTCCAAATGTATTTTGGGTTGCAAAGATATAATGCAAATAAATTCACCATGCAAAACTCAGAGATTAATTCACAAAGAACTTCAACCACATTCATACTATTAATGCTACACTTTACAAAGTGTTCTCTTCATATTCACATGTCTACTCAAATAACATTACTTAAGCAAACCATAACAACAATAAAAACAAAAATGATGCATAAATGATCAAAAATTAGTGCACAGTAGATCACCAATCTTACCTGGAAATGATATTGTAATAGTCACCCACATTGATGAAACTTTGTTTTACACCCAGAAAAGGAAATGCAACACTCCTACATAAGCCACAACTCTTATATAGAAGGTAGAATGTATATGCAACAAAACATACACAAAAAATCATGCCCATCAACTTGTAGGAGGTAGTTGCAGCTCAAGATAATGATGATGGGAAGTAGTTTGTAGTCGCCCAACACCTAGGAACCATGCCTAGCACCTCTAAACACGCCCAACACTCAGAAAAGGTGTTGCAGCAACTATGGCGATGGATGTATGGGGAGATTCACCCCTTCTAAATGCTTCACACCTTGCCAAAGTCCTACGGACCACTATGAATAGTAAACTATTTTTTTTTGCAGTTATGGAGGTCATATAGTGAGAAAGGTAGCACCAGTCCTTGGAAAAGCTCACGCACAACCTACGTATACAATAAATGCAAACACCTAGCAGTAGACAACACTCCAAAACCCTACGTCCAATCTGAAGTTTGTTACCAACCAATAATCAATCAGCAACTTGGTGCCATTATCTCTTGGAAACTTCATATAAGTGAGAATACTCTGGACATCCTTCACAAATCCCTACAAATTCTATTACCCTAAAATGCTAACCAATTATAGTTCCAATTTCCTGATCAACCATTCAAACCTTGAATATTGAAACTCTTCCTGTAGATTTATTGAAGCACAAGCACAACCTCTGAATGAAGTTGTCTACAAGTTGGCTTGGGAGATCTTTCGCTCTTGTACTGAGTTATTTTTGCTGAGGGGTTTCGTCCTCAAAAACCAAGTGTTTCCAGACTCTTCAGTCTCCTGCAAAACCCTTTACAAATAATTTTTTCAACAATGAATGTGCAAAATGAGATTTCATTTCCCTTTTATATTTCCATGCTCAATTTGTATTTGATTTTCATTTCATTTAATTTACTTTCATTTCCCACCTTTCATTCTTTTAATTTTGATGTACAACTTAATAAAATAACATCCATTAAAAAGTCACTTATATCTCCCTTTTAAATTGGCACTTAAGTTATATTATAAAGTGCATGTTAAAATCACTTATATCCTTTTAAATATAATGTCCCCTTTTAATATACTTTAATAATGCATAAAGTTAAAAATCACAAAAAAAATAAAAATGGAGAGGTCGCAAGTTAGTGCAGAAGCGAAGGAGCAGGAATGGAAGAATTTGCTAGGCGATGCAGAAGCCAAGAAGGGCGAAGCAGAGAAGAACGGAAAGGTGATATGGGGTGACGAACTGATCACAGCCTGCGAGGAGGAAACAACTCGAGCCCATACTCTGCAATGGGTATATGTGGGTGGACAATGGGAAGACAAATGCCATCCGGCTTATTGACTGCAAAACGCGCTAGCCATAACGGGATGCGAGGTGGTCAGGAAAAGGCATGACACTCTGGAAACCCCCGGGGGAATGGGCGCTTCATGGCCAAGGCAATCTCCCTCTGGTAGACAAGGTTGGAGTGGAAGTGGAAAGGTGGCGACAAAAACACATGTACAACCCAAATCGAGGGCTCGACGGAAAATAAAAAGCGAAGGATTTGGGCAGGGAAAGAAGGAGGTATGGCGGAAGAAAGACCTGGTAAATCTTGAACAAAAGCCAAATGAATTAGTCTTAGAGATTGATGTATCCGAGGAAATCAAGGAGCACGCTGAGATTCTCTGAGATTCTGCCTTCATTTGTCGATTTATTAGTATCACACCGGATCGTGCAAAGACCAAATCATGGATCAAGGAACAATGGGATACAGAGGTACTTGTCAGATTTTTGCCGAAGGGCATTTTTTCTGGTAGTATTTGCGAATGAAAAAACAAAGTTAAGAATCACAGAGGGTGATCTTTGGAAAATGGAAGGAAAGCCCTTGTATATGCAACTGTGGAATCACAATTTCGACCCAGTTAAAATGAAGTTGTATGACAACCCAGTATGGATCAAACTCTACAATCTCCCAGTGGAATATTGGGCGGCAGACTGTTTGGAGAAAATTGGCCGCTCTTTGGGAACCTTACTTGAGATTGACATGAAAATTTTTGACGGCGATTTATATAAATATGCCAGACTCAAAATTGCGGTGGTTGACTCAATTCCTCGCAGTATTAGCCTGATTGTAAATGGGGAGCGTTGGTTGCAGGAGGTTGAGGTTGAACTACCAAAACATTACTGTTGTGAATGCGGCTCATGAACGCATGGCTCCATGAACTGTAAGAACAGAAGCACACAGCTTTTAGAGGTCACTTCTTCACGAAATATTGAATCCAATTCGGGAAGCCTTAAGGAAAGGCTTCCTCAAGTAGAAAAGAAGAATTCCCAGAGTAAGGTAATGGCGAAGGTGCCACAAACTCCAAAGGCCCCACCGAACAAGGAAAAATTGACAAAGTCGTCTTTGCCTTCTAATCAAAAGGAGGGACATAGGATGATGGAAAGTGATGAGGTGGAAATTGAATCAAAAGACAGTGTGGACCTGGACTCAAATGTTGATATGGAGGATGAGTTGGATATAATTGATGACATATGCATATCTCTATCTGCATTAAATCAATTGGGTTTGGGAAAAGTCGGCACATCTGTCAACACCAAAGGTAGGAAATCTTCCAAACAACTGAGAGAGGAGGAAGCGGTGGCCAAAAAATATACCAGTATTACAAATTTTTTGAGTACCAAGGGAGGAGTTGCCTCCCTTGGGAAACAATGAAAATCACCACTTGGAATGTCAGGGGCCTGAAGGCCCCTGACAAACGGCGCCTAGTTAGGCATCAACTACAAATGAGCAATAGTAGCATCATCTTGTTACAAGAGACAAAATTGTCCGAGGATGAAAAATCAAAATTCCTTAAGTACTGTCGATATTGGGAAGGTTTTTTTCAAGACTCTGAAGGTTCTGTGGGTGGCATAGGACTGTTATGGAAAGTTACTAAGGTATCTGTTGAAATACTATCCTCCTCTGCAAATTGGTTGGCAGCGAAAGTGTTTGATTTGAGTCTCAATAGTAGCTTCACAATCATCAATATTTACGGCCCGATAAGGACAGCGGATAAGGCCCTTTTATGGGAAAAGGTACTGAACTATATTATTACTCTTCCCAAAGATGAATTAGTTGTTGGGGGGATTTCAATGCCATTCTTGAATTGTTAGAGAAAAGCGGTGGATGCAGGAGTGTTTCTCAAACCACTTTGGATTTCAGGGCCTTCGTGGTAGAATGTGGGCTATTGGATTGCCCCACTGAAAATGGATTATTTACATGGACCAATAGACGTAAAGATTTCACAGCCATTGCAGAGCGATTAGATCATTTCCTAATTCCGCCTAGTTGGGTCAATTTCAGTTGGAGGGTATCTGCAAGCATTCTGCCAATATCCATTTCTAACCAGTATCCGGTTGAGCTCTCAATATCGAGGGTTCAGGTGTCAGAGAAAACAAGCTTTAAATTCTAGAATATGTGGTGGAGGGACCCAAATTTGTTGGAACTCTTCGAACGCTGGTGGAAGGAAGTGAAGGTAGGAGGCTCTATCAGCTTCAGACTGGTTAAAAAATTGAAGGTAATAAAAAAAAATTGAAAGAGTGGAATAGGGTTCACTTTCAAAATATTTTCTCTAAAAAAGCAAAGGTGGAAGCTGATCTGGAAGCGCTTAATGAAAAAGTATTACAAAAAGGTATGACAAATGAGGATTTTTCCAGAGAAAAAGATTTGCAGAAAAGTCTTTCCGAAATTCTGAAGCGGGAGGAGATCTATTGGAAAGATAAATCTAGGGAGGTATGGTTGCGGGATGGCGACTCTAACTTAAAAAAATTCCATTCCTCTAATTTGGAAAAAAGGGCGGCCAATAAGATTGAGAGTATACAGAATCAAAACGGTCAACAAGTTAGTGGTGGGGTGGAGGTTGGCAGAGCTGTGTGTGAATTTTTTGCTAGCCTTCTGGGAGAACAATCTCCCCAGGTTTGTAATCTAGAATTCCTTGAGTTAATAAGCCCCAGAGTAACCAATGAGGATAACACAAGGATGTGCACACGGATCTCAAAGGAGGAGGTTCAGATGGCGTTATTCCAGATGCACCCAGATAAGGCACCGGGTCCAGAAGGTTTTTCTGCCAGATTCTTCCAAAACTGTTGGAATTTCCTTGGAGATAAGGTATGCGAGTTGGTAGAAGATTTCCAGAAAAATGGGCGTTTTGTCAAAGATTTGAATAATACAATGATCGCTATGATTCCAAAGAAGGCAAAATGTGCTTCCTTTAGCGATTATAGACCTATCTCACTTTGCAATACCTTATACAAAGTAGTGACGAAAGTGTTGGCTAACAGATTGAAACCAATTTTGGACAAAGTCATTTTAGTAGAGCAAAAACGGATTGTACCTAGGAGGGAAATAACCGATAGCATTTTGATCATCTCAGAAGTAGTCCACACTCTGAGGTCGAGCAAGTAGGCGGGGATTATCATTAAATTGGATGTGAGTAAGGCTTATGACAAGGTTCGCTGGTCCTTTCTCATGGAAATAATGAGACGACTTGGGTTTTGCAGTCAATGGTGCACTTTGATTTCTCATTGTATTTCATCGGTCTGTTTCTCGGTTGTGATTAATGGATCACTCCATGGGTTCTTTCGAGCCACAAATGGACTTAGACAAAGCGACCCGATTTCCCCATTCCTTTTTGTGATAATGGTTGAATCCTTTAGTTGTGCAATAAAGAAAAGGTGCCTGCGGTAAGAATGGCATGGGATTAAGGTGGCACCAAACACAGAACCAGTTACTCACACGCAGTTCACTGATGATACAACATTGCTAGGAGAAGCAAGCATGGAAGAAGCTAAATGCATAAATGTTGTACTTATGGAATACGAATTCCAATCAGGACAAAAGATGAACAAGGAAAAATCGAACGTCTACTTCTTCAACATGAGACTTCAACTGCAACAAGACATAACAGTGATACTCGACATTAATAAATGGATTCTTCCATCCAGATTTCTAGGGGTCCAAATCTTCAAAGGAATGTGCAAAGAAAAACATTGGTGGGAAGTCGTGGAAATATGCAGAAATAAGGCCATGGCATGGAAAAACAATTGGCTATTGTTGGCTGGGAGGATCACAATGACAAAAGTGATTTTATCGGCTATCCCAATATATGCTATGTCTTGTTACGAAGTCCCAAGGAAAACAGAGAATGAGCTAGAGGGAATATTGAAAAAAATTTTGTGGGAAGGCTCAAAGTTGGTCAAGAAGATTTCGTTAATAGGCTAGGACTCGGTCTGCAAGTCTAAGGAGGATGGAGGTGTGGGGATGTGCAAGATTTGATTGCAAAATAATGCGTTAGGTGCCAAACTTATTTGGAAGATGTACAAAAGTCCTAACAAGACATGGTGCCAGATTTTGCAAAATAAATATTTGGATTGCTCTGATTCATCTCGAATTTTAACTGTTGCAAACCTGGAAGGTGGCTCAGCGGTGTGGAGATACATTGCGAATTGCAGATCCCTAATAACAAGCCACTTATCATGGAGAATTGGAGACAGAAGGAAAGCTCTATTTTGGTTGGATTCATGGAATGGCCACAAATGTCTAGTTGAACTCTTTAACTTAGATCAGTACATTGACAATTTGCATAGGGGTTTCAGTACAACGGTGGCAGATTATATTAGCCTTTAGGTTAATGCACTAGAAGGGAGTTGTAGATGGGTGGACTTAACTTGCCTACCTCTTCCACACGACTTGGAAGAGGAGGTTCGTAAGGAAATATATAGCAGACCGGTAAAAACATTGGCTAGGGAAGATACCATAATCTGGTGTGGAGCTGCCTCAGGGGAGTATTCGGCCAGGCTCGGGTATCGACTCCAGACATGACAAACAAGAGATAAGTCATGGATGGTGCGTCTGTGTTGGAAAAAGGAAGTCCTACCTAAGGCAGGGGCATTTTTATGGATTGCAATTCACAAGCGTTGTTTAACCTCTAAAAGATTGAAGCGGTTGGGATTCTATGGCCCAACAAGATGTATCCTTTGCAAACAAGCGGAAGAAAACGTAGATCACCTGCTTCTATCTTGCCCTATGTTTGCTTCTTGTTGGGATTGGTTGCAACAAAA
>VDFB02072274.1:100326732-100459449 GCA_007258455.2 Sequoia sempervirens | reverse complement strand
GAAATTAGAAAGAAAATAGAGAACAATGTCATATTAGTGCAATGGTTAGATTATGTGAAGCAATTGTATGAGTGCAAAGAAGATTTAAAGATGCTCCACTAGAAATTAGTACACAAGTGATGTTTCTACCATAAGGATAGAAGGGGACCAATAGACTCACGAGTGGAAAAGAACACAATATAGATGGTTTATAGGCTAAATACTTACAATAGGGTGATCCCACAATAATGTGTTCCACTTTTTGGTCAAAGTATGACATTGAAATTATAAATTTTTACCAAATTTTCACTTTCTCACACCTATAGCAACTAAATCGTTAAGAATTTGAAGATTATGTGAACTAGTAATTTTTGACATTTTGTCTATAGATTATAAATATATTTTTTAAAAAATTAAGAAATGATTTGTGAGTTTTTTTATGTAACTTTTGATAACTTATTTTTTAAAGTTAATAGTATTTAACATTACTTTAGTAAAGCATAAATTTATTTGTAGAAAGGATAAAAATATAAATTTTTAAACATAGACTCTAACACCGATATCTAGTGCACACATATGTTTTTATACTTTTTTGTTGCATAATTTCTTTTTATAACTTTTTGAAGTGAGATTAACTATAATTTAAACATGGGTTACTTCGATAACACAACTCTTTTTGTATGCACATCTAAATCAGGTTTTATTTTGTTGGAAAAAAATTTAATATCTAGTGTAAAATATTTTTAGTTTTTTTTTTAATTTATTTTACTATTTTTACATGTGTGTGGAAAAAAGACCTTGACAATTGTTGAAAAACTTATGTTCACTAGAAAATAGAAAATAAATATAATAATCAAACTAAATATTTTCAAAATTATACTCATTGAAAATCTTATTTCGAGTGCTATGACCCTACAAATTATCTTGTCATATTTATTCTTTTGTTGGTCCAATCCAAGGTTGGAAAAAAAAAAGTTTGAGAAAAATTTGAGGCCTAAGGTGGAAAGGTCATCTTTAGAGCCTTTGTTTGAAGTTCAAAGGTATTAGATGACCTTTGTTCAAAGGTATGTCATTTCCATATTTCTTGTTTGGAAAAACCTTCAAACGAAGGTAATTTCCAAAAATGGAAAAAAGACCTTCATTCAAAGGTCCCTTTTTATTCCTTTTATGGTAATTTCCATAAAAGGAATAGAAAGGGGCCTTTGAACCAAGCTCCCTTTTTTTTCTATTTTTGAAACTTACCTTCATTCAAAGGTTTTACACCTTCAAACAAAGGTAATTTTTGACTCATCTTCAAACGAAGGCGTTTTTCACCTTTCACCTTCATTCGACTTAAAAAATGCAGATGTCACAAGTTTGGGACTCACTATTGTTGGTTTACCCAATAGAGAACCAACAACACGACACCTCACATAAGATACATTTTCAACAACATTGCCCATGAAGGATTCCATGAGGAATGGATCACCAACCTATTCATATCTCTTTTCAAAGCAAAGAGATCAACAACCCATCAAAATAAAAAAATATTAGGATCAATCCTCTTGTGGCAAAGTTGTTTGGAAGTATGGTTGAATGTAATATTAGGCATCAGGCCAAAAATCAAGAAAAAAGAGGAAGGGAAAGCAAGCTTTAAACAAAAACATTAGACTATAGATCATTGCATCACTTTCAAACACTTAATTAATAAAGTTCAGATAAAAAAAGATGAAGAAAATTTCTACTATTTTATTGACTTCATGAAAGCATTTGACATAGTTCCTAAAAGAAAACTATGGGATTATAGAGGGCTATAATTAATAGGCTTTATGAAAGGGTTAGGGCTAAAATAAAAACACACGCAATTTTATTATAGTGTTTCAGTAATGACATAAGGGTTAAATATGGTTGTCCCCAATCATCGAATCTGTTTAGCCTATATATTGATAAGCTAGAAGAATAGATAAACAAACTAGGTGGTGATAGAGTCTAGGTAGCTAGTTATGTTATAAAATTCTTCCTATATCAGATAATTTTATTTCGATTGTAGCAACTATCCAAAGTTTAAGGGACCACTTGAAATCCTCATAACACTTTTAAAAGAGTTTATTATGCAAGTCAACACTATAAAACAAAGATTTTGAGATTCTTGCACCAAAAGAATAAAAATCATATAAGATTCATATTTAATGGTAACCCACCTAAGATGGTGATGGAATACAAATATATATGGGGCTTGATTTAACTAGCAAGCTTAGTTGGGAAAACCACACAGCAAAGAGAATTCAAAGTTGTGAAGAGTGTTATACCTTTTACAAAATAAGTAGAAAGATGTTGATTTGTGGAGTTGGAAAACCAACAAGATATTGTTTGGGTTGCTAGTAATGCTAGTGTTGCTCGATAGATGTGAAGTTTGGCCTAGCAATATGTCAAGTCTAAAGTGAAGGTGAATTTAAAGAATTCAAAAACACTTAATCACAAGCAACTTCAAGATTAAAGTATTGGTCCCATACAAAATAATTTTAGCAAAAATAGGTTTTTTTTTCCTTTTTTCAGAAACAACAACTATGATTTGTCTTCTAGGTTATATAAAGAAAACCGAGAAGATGGAAGAGGATAGGTGACCAAAGATAGTAATGAGAAAAGAGTTCAACAAAAGAAAGAGGACGTAGATGAAACAAAATAAATTATGGATAATTAAGTGAGACCTATCAACCTACAATACCTATCAAGAGATTAAAAAGTGTGAGTGAAAAATTAAAACATGTGGACAAAGCAATATCGGGAGGAAAAAACAAGATTACGTGGCCAATTTTGATCCCACATCTAAACAAGACCAAAAAACTTGTATCAATGCAAAAATCATATAGAAGATGAAGATGTTCATAGCCCAACTAAAAATTGGTTCAGACCAATTCAAATGTGAGATGAATAAGTGGAAAATTCCAAAAAAAATTGAGAAAAGAGAACATGTATTTTATACACATCGAATAAAATAGAAGTAAAATGACACTATATCATAGAATGCTCTACTTATATAATTTTTGAAATAATTACCAAGACAATTTATAAAAGACTTTTTGAAAATAGAAAATTTTAATCAAAATTCACAATTAAAAAAACTAGAAAAAGAAAATCAAAAATCAAAATAATACCTCATATCTCACTTTTTTAACTTTATAAATCTTATAATCTCAATGAAATATTTTCCTCTAATATTTATTAATATTGTTGTTGTATACAGTGTACCCGTAAAAAAGATTGAGTTGTATTGTACCCATCAATAATTAAATAACATTTATTTTGTAGTTTTCAACATTTATGACATATAAGATGTCTTACCTTTCACATAACTATAAACACTCTTTAATCGCAATTATTATTACGTTATTGTAATATAAAATATAATATGTAAATTTAAAATTATTATTTTAAAATTCCTGGAGTTAGACTCTGTATAGAGTTTCTGTCATTTTTATCCTGTCTTGAATGACAGACATTAACCGATACAGCATAACAAACAGGAAAAGTAACAGAAAAAAATACGTTACGCTACGGCAATTTCAATGAAATAAAGCAATTATACGAATGTAGCTGCAAATTTAACGGCAAGATGCAATGACAATAAGAAAGCTCCGGATCACCGAAAATAGTTCAGATTTCAGCCTCATTTTGTTTTGCCTTTCCCTCTTATGTTTATAAATTATGTAAACTATCGACAATATAAAGATCGAAAAGCGCAAATATGAATACTAACCAAATCAACAAGCGCCGCGGCCCTCTGATAACGATTTCCATGGGCAAAAGCATTAGCTCTTCCATAAATCACCCTCGGGGTCTTGTTTGTGTCATTACTGCTACTAGATCCGTTATGCATGATCAGACTCTCCTCCATTTTTTCCCCTCTCCGATTTTGACTGTATGAGCTAACCCTGGTTTGTTAACTCTGCACTTTGCTATGGCTCTGGCTCTGGCTCTTGATCCATACGCTGTATGCTCTCATGGGCGTAATTATTATTATTTATTCATTCTTTGAACCGGGATGGATGGTAGGCTCCACATGCTCACGCAGCTGAAAGTATACTCCGTATGCTTCTTTGCTTAGTCTAAGTAAGTTCCACTGTAATTACGGTTGACACCTGTCTTTCAGGAAACTTCGACTTTATTTTCGGTGCGCTTGTCGTGAAGTCTGGCTACCTAGTAATGCCAAATATCTAAATACCATGTCGGTAAAGAGATGCGAATGGATAGGAAGGAGAGACAATGAAAATGATTAATAACCAATGAAGGTCAAAATTGGCTTCGTACGTATACGTTTGAAGATTAGTTTATTTTGTTTGTTGTGGAGATTGGTGGTTGATCCTAAGGACTTTTCAGATATTTTAAGTATTTTTTTTAAAATATTTTATGGTATAGGTTATCTTTGGTTTCGTGGATGTTCTTTCAGATATTTTAAGTATTTTTTATTTTTATTTTTATTTTGTTATATCATATGATGATAGGTTATCTTTGGTTTTGTGGATGTTAATTTATTTTATATTATTTATTTTATTTCATGTTAGTAAGATATATTTAGTTAAGTGGGATGTTGTAAAGGTATCACAAAAGTTATCTAATTCTTCTAGATGATGGTCATGATTTTTATCTTGGAAATAAGATAGAAAGTGACATATAAATTAGATATTTTCTTTAATACATATTTTTTAAATTATTATTATTTTTATTTGTTATAAAATAAAAAAATTATGGAGTGTAGATATTTATACAATCAATAAGTTGTATTATAAGACATGTTAATGATGGTGTGCTTTTGTGGTGGTGGTGTGTGTTATAGATTGTCACCATTTGACTTAACATAAATGTGGATCTCAATTAATAGCTCTAATTAATTAAAATTAATATGTTGTATTTATTTCTAAAGTTGGTAAGAATTACATGTCATAAATGTTGGCCACCCAAATCGTACAGAAATACACCTCAAACACACTTAATTTAAAATAGAACTTTTACTACTTTTGTTCAAGGATTTTAATTGAAATCCTTCCTAGATTTATAGTAGAAAGACCATAACAAGTCTCATTTGCACTCTCGTTTTTGTTAATGTGCATATATTGTAAAAAAAATTGTCATGAAGACTATAAATAACAAAGACTAAACACTATACATTGAAAAACACTACAATTTTGATTTATTTTGATTTTAAAAGTGCTAACAACTACACATAAAGTGTATATGCAAACCTATCACTTAATTATGTTTTTTTTATTCTTATCTAAGTGTAGCAAGTTAGCTTTGAATATTTTCTCTTATATAACATGGAATATATAAACTACATCTTATGTATGTCAAAAAATATAAATATGTTTAACCCTCTTGTAAAACAAGATGAGTACTAGATATCATGTTGTAACACTATCAAATGCTTTGTAATACCTCTTGATGATCGAAGATGTACAAGGTTGAGCTTAGGGGAGCATCCCTACACAAATTGATGAGCCATAGTACTAATATAAAATACTACAAATGTAATAAAAGAAGGATACAAAAGAATATATATGAGAGTAGAGTATACTCTTCTTTTGCCTTCGAGCATTTTTTCTAAATTTATTTTTTTATCTTAGAATCCTCAAGCTTTTGATTCCTTTGTTAATCGACTTATAATAGTTTATATGAGGTCATGTTTGATATGTTGACACAAAGACACATGATAAAATATCAAAGCATGACTGGCATCATGCTTGACACACGTCATTATTTTACACATCCACAATTTCATCAATCTAATATTCTTTTAATGTTTAGTTATTGGCCAAGAAAATGAGTCAAGATTTGGTGGATCCAACTACATTTGAAGGGAAAAGCATTGCAATTGACACATCTAAGTGTTACACCATTGATTGAGTGTTGACAAGATAGAATATGTGGGCCCCATTTTTTTTAGAGTATAGTATGGTTAGAAACCATTGATTATAGTTAGGAGCATTTGATGATTCACACATTAATATAATATTGTTATAGATTTGATAGCTTTTAGTGTTGTACCACTAGTTGAATTACATGTCATAGATGTTGGCCACCCAAATACACCTCAAACACACTTAATTTAAAATAGAACTTTTACTACTTTTGTTCAAGGATTTTAATTGAAATCCTTCCTAGATTTATAGTAGCTAGACCATAGCATGTCTCATTTGCACTCTCGTTTTTGTCAATGTACATACATTATAAAAAAAATTTGTCATGAAGATTGTAAATAACAAAGATTAAACACTATACATCGAAAAAAAACTACAATTTTGATTTTAAAAGTGCTAACAACTACGCTTAAAGTGTATATGCAAGCCTATCACTTAATTATGGTTTTTTGTTCTTCTCTAAGTGTAGCAAGTTAGCTTTGAATATTTTCTCGTATATAACATGGACTATACAAACTACATCTTATGTATGCCAAAAAATATAAATATGTTTAACCCTCTTGTAAAACAAGATGAGCCAAAGGTCGTGCTACAAGTACTATATATCATGTTGTAACACTATCAAATGCTTTGTAATACCTCTTGATGATTGAAGATGTACAAGGTTGAGCTTAGGGGAGCATACCTACACAAATTGATGAGCCATAGTAGTAATACAAAATACTTCAAATGTAATAAAAGAAGGATAAGAAAGAATATATATATATATATATATATATATATATGAGTGTAGAGTATACTCTTCATTTTCCTTCAAGTATTTTTTCTAAATTTATTTTTTATCTTAGAATCCTCAAGCTTTTCATTCCATTGTTAATCAACTTAGAATAGTTTATTTGAGGCCATTTGATATGTTGACACAAAGACACATGATAAGATATCAAAGCATGACTAGCATCATGGTTGACACACATCATTATTTTGCACGTCCACAATTTTTTCAATCTAATATTCTTTTAATGTTTAATTATTGGCCAAGAAAATGAGTCAACATTTGGTGGATCCAACTACATTCGAAGGGAAAATCATTGGAATTGACACATCTAAGAGTTACACCATCGATTGAGTGTCAACAAGATAGAATATGTGGGCCCCATTTTTTTATCAGAGTATAGTATGGTTAGAAACCATTGATTATAGTTAGATTATTTGATGATTCACACATAATATAATATTGTTAAAGATTTGATAGCTTTTAGTGTTGTACCGTTGGTTGAAAGCTAATGAGTTATCTCGCTAATGAGCCATATGGAAGAATTAGTGAAAAATTTTCAAAGGACACTTGGCAACATTGTGCACTTCACCAAAATACTATTATTTATGGCATAGTTTCTATAGGATTTTATAGTGAACTCCTTAACACTCCAAGATCACCTGAAAGACAAAAAAACTTCCATAAGAAAGATGGAAAAAATATTATGTTATGATTAAGGATACAAGAATGCCAAAATGAATATGGCAATGTATATATGAAGCCTTGCTTATATAAGCAAGGTGAGGAATATGATTATACAAGATCATGACAAGTGTCTTAATCCTATCACATGAGACAAATAACTCATAACAACCTAGGGCACAAGCATTAAATGAATGCCAACTAGATAAGATAGTGACAACTAATACTTACCTAGAAAGATTCCTTCTTAGGACCTAAGTGGACTTAACATGTAAATAGGACCTAGATAGGTAAAACACCTATTTACACCAACACCCCCCTTAAGTACAACTTAGGGAGTATTTATACAAATGACACAAAGATGGGTCCTACCTATGAGGCCATGTTAGGTACCCATGTACATATGCAAATGCAATCTCTCACAAACAAAGAAAAGGAAAAAACCCAGTGGGACACAACTCCTCTCCAAAAAGAGAAAAGATATAATAATGCTCTCCATGAAAAATGAGAGGACAAAACCCCATTCGAGGAAAAAGAGCCCCCATAAGAGAGACGAAGAAGCAACCATTCAACCCCCCCTCAATGAAAGATCCATCACAAATCCAATCAATCTCCCTCCATACAAAGGATGAAAAGAAAGACCATACAATCCCCCATAATAAGATAACCTGTTGCAAATAAGCACTGGATGCACACTTGTGGAGTAACACTAGAATCCTTAATTTGACAAACAAGGAAAGATAATTATTTTTACTAGAAACCATATTAGAGTCACTAAAGGACTTAGGTCAGAATCATGATAAAGCAACAGCATACTTGATGCTAAGGAACATTGGAAAACTCTCAAATTGGCACAACCCTAGAATCTGTGAAGCAACAATTGATTGAAAAAATGATTTGGAACTGAAATGAACTTTTACAAAGATCAAAATTGTACCCTCCCAGCTATCAAAACATCCAAGTAATCTCCAGAACGTCCATCAAGCCAAGAACTAAAATAGTGATCAACCTGAGATAGAAATAGAAAAAGTGCATGGATGGCAATATAGAGCTTCCTCAATACCTAAGTTCCAACCTTGCAAGAATCACAAAAATTGAAGATCGTGGCAAAAAATTATGAGCTCAAGAGCCATAAAATGAGATCTAACTTCAACTAGTAATAAATGCCACAAAACAACAAAAAATTTGAAAAATAATCTGCACCATTGCAAAACTAACGGAACTAGCTTTTCGACAATATCTCGTTTGAATTTTTTTCTCATGGATTGCAAGTTATAGTGAAATAAAAAAGGCCCTATTTAGGGTACCTACAAACTAACCAAGGTAAAAAACAAGCCTCCTAGGGCCTGACGACTGGTCTGCCATAAGACCACAAGCTACAATATGGGTTTAAAAACCTTGTTGCTCCCAATGGCCGTGGCGTGATTGGGGTCGATGGAGCTGAGGTGGTGGATAGAGCTGCACTGCCTTGGGCTTAGCACCTCCCACTAAGGTGGGACCATAGGCTTCCAAGCCACAATGACCAGGGAACATAGTAAATAATTGTTGGGAGGTGATATTTAATTTTTTTATTATTAAAAACAACCTACAATTTAATAAATATAATCATACCAATTGCCAATCAATGTATAGGCAAAAAGACAGAGTTGTACACCAAGTACACAAACAAGGAGGAGGATGCAAGCATGACGATGAAGATGGAATATTCCAACCAAGATGTTAGAGATATATTGACCATTGCAGATTGTGAATAACATTGATCCATACTATACGGGTTGTACAACCAAGTACAGATTTGTATGACCATATACTTTAAAAAATTACCTAAGGCCCCAAAAAAAAATTCAAATTTTGACAATTTGACAATTGATCCTTAGGTTCTCGGGCCTTTTGAATGCAATGGAAAGGTCGGCTTTCACCCCAAAGCAGGGTTTTTTTCGTGGCGAATCTTTGCCAATTAGTGAATGATACATATCAACCAAGTCAAAATTGGCGAATAAATCGCAACCAACAAGGTGACCAAATCATCTAGATTTTATGAATTATGGGTCCAATGCATTTCCATTCACCATCGATTTATTTTATGAGGTATATTTAAGTAATATTTTCACCATAACAAACTACACATTTCAAATGGGTCGATTGATATTTTCGCTTGGAATCTTGGAAGCATGTATTAAATCACCTACATATTTGCCAATTAAAATTTACAAATAGTTGCTTACATGAGCACCCTTTTTCCAATAACATTAAAAAATAATTACATTTGAGGACACAGTTCGCCAATTACCATAACACCTCCATGCTAATCGTAGGGCCATAATTGCCTTGAAAATTACAACGCATGTGTTTCATTGAGGTTTGATTTTCCCAAAACTTAAATTTATTGTTGTATAATCATGCGGGATTCACCAAAATTTTACTATAACATTTAAAAATCCCGTGGAATTTTCCAAATATGGATTGATATAAATACAATTGAAACTTTGATTTATTCTTACACATTTTGTTCAATTCTGAACTTGTGAGCTCTCGATTCAAAAGTTGGACTTGGAACCTTGATCGTAGGCAAGTTACAAACTTACAACACATTCATTCCTACATTAACAAATAGCAAGTCAGTGAAAACCTAAAGGTAAGTGATCATTTCTTCATAGTGTTATAAGATTTTTTTCTCCTTTCCATTTTTACTTCAATCTTAAAAATGATAGAGTAGGGAATGGGATCTATATTCTACGTCATTTTTAAACAAGACATTTTTTCCAACTTTCATTCGAGGTGAGAGATCAAGATGTGGAGCAACAAGTGCAACAAGGGTAAGATTCCTCAGGGTGGTGAAGAGACTAGGAGGCCATCAAAACACCCACAACAAAGAGTTACCATAAAGTCTTACTTTGGAATTGGCAATGTTTTTGATCCATCAGATCAAGATGGAGCTACATCATCAACTCTTTCACCAAATATTAATGAAGGAATTCACAATACCTCACTAGAAGGTGGTATTGAGTTAAATCATAAATGAGTTTGATGAGGCTGGAAATACCACAAAAGATGTTTCAAGGGATACCCTGGTTAGCTAGAACGAGATGATTGAATTGGATGAAAATGTTGGCCTCGTAGATGATGTTGGTAGCAAGAAAAGAAAAAGAAAATAAAAAATAGGGCACGAGTCAGAAATGACAAGGAATTTTCAGATTGATTGGGTGTCAAAGTACCCATTCATTGAAGCAGTGGAAAATGTAAACAAAGATGAACCTCCAATAAAATGCAAGTGTAAGTTTTGTACTTGGAAATGTAAAAGAGACAAGAAGTTGTAGCTAAAGCTTGACACTATAGAAAAACATATTAGTAAAGTTTATGAAAAACAAATCATAGACAAAAAGGAAAAATCAGTAGTAAGATGGTTCAATCAAAGGAAGAATGTCTTCATGTTAAGTATGCTCTAGAATATGATGAGCATATGCAAAGAATGTCAAATCTTTTTGCATGTGGAGGTACAATTGAGGCTCAATTTGGAAAAGTAATCGCAGGAGCACAACTAGCAAAAACTATTTAGATGAGTGTTGTTTTTCCTATTTTGTCCAGAGGGAGTCCTATGACAGACTACCCAGAATATTTTAATTTATTATCTTTTCTGGGTGTTCCTAACTTTCCTAGCACACATTGGTCAATAAATTTTGGATGGGAATGAACAAGTTGTCTTGATGCAACAGAAAAGCAAGATTTAAAGGAGAAAATAAAAGAGTTAAACTTCATTGCATTATTTTTAGATGAAGTTACTATGGTAGATAATACTTCTTGGGTTTAAATGCATGTGTATACTTTACAACATGTCTGCCAACCTCATCTTCTTTGTGTATGGATGACTTGACAATTAAGAAATATCGCAAAATCTATTTGAACTAGTTAAGAAAAATTTGAATTAAATTGGAGGTATGGATGACTTGACAATTGCCAGAAAGTTGGTGTGTGTAGGAGCTGATGGAGCTGCAATAATGCAAGTTCACAGGAGTAGTCTTTGCATAAAATTACAAACTACTTGTGCACCATACATGTTTGGTATTCACTGCATGGCCCACAAAATGAATTTAGAATTTAGAATTGTAAGCAAGTATCCTACAATATCAAAATTTGAAAATATAGTTCGTGAGCTCTACGCATACTTCTACCAAAGTCCCAAATGTTTTGTAGAATTTCAATTTTTTTGAGGAAATAATAGGAAGAAACAAGTTTCTTAAGGATGTTGATACCAGATGGATCTCCTTGCATGGACCAGTGCAATGAGTTCTTTCAGAATATCGATCCTTGATTGGAATAATGTATGAACATCGCAACACAGTGGACAAAGATCCTGGCCTCTTACATAGGTTAAGTGATATAGAGACACTCTTAACTTTAACTAGTCTTCTCCCCATGTTGGATGAAATGAACAATCTTATGAAGAAAGTCCAAGACAAAAATATGTATATCTATGAATATACCAAACTACGTAGAATGACATGCATGACACTCGATAATCTATATCTAGATCTAACTTCTCAAACTCCAAATTTTGTAAGTTGGCAGTTAATTACTTATTTGAATAATCCTGAAAATTATTTATAGTTTAATGCAAGTGGGAAGTTATGTGTCTTTGTACGTGGATTTGAGATACCAATGCATCATTGTACGATAGTTAAACGCTCTACCAGAGAAGTACCTGTTACAAAAGAAGCTTTTAACGACATTGTTAAATATGTTAGTGTTAATTTAAAGGAAATTGAAAAATCTCTTTCCATAGAGATTTATCAATGATTCCCTTGAGATGAAATACTTGAAGCCATGTCTATTATGTATCCTCAATTTTGGACTTGAGGCAACTGAGATAGCCGAGGCATTTTTCACCAAAAAGTAATTACCTTGGTCGAATACTTTTTGAAAAGTTTAGAATACTATGAACAAAAACTAGGAGGAATTATAAATGGAATTAAGCTTAGAGAACAAGCTAGGTGTTTTACAATAAGTATGATTGACCAGTTTGAGTCCATGGAGAATCCCATGGAAGTAGGATCAATAACAAGGGCTTGGACAACCTTAGGTCAAAGTGAAATATTGAGTGATTCGTTATCAGAATATTTCAAACTTGTTGATTTATGTCAAACAGTGATATTGGGGTCGGTGGAGGATGAGAGAGTTTTCAATGCATTGGGGTTTTTGAAATCAAAGATAAGAAACAAACTAGACAAGAATTTGCAAAATTGTTTGAGGGTGTATACAACTACCTGTACAATGTCCAAAGTTTTCCTTTTGAAAGGGCACTCACAATCTGGAAGTCCATATGTGAAAGAAGAGGGTTGTGCAACACTTAAAATGCTAGTAGTGGTGGCAGTGGCACAAATGACAGTGACACAATGAATGTTGATCTTGAGATGCAGTTAAGTGGACATACCTAGACCGAAGAAAATGAAGACCAGACTCAGAGTCAAGATGACTCTTAGTATCAATCTCATTGTTATTGTGAGGACGAGGAACTTTGATTTGGAAAATGGAAGTGAATTAGTAGTTTTTAGGTATTTATACTGCACACTTCATGAATCATATTCCAAACTGTAGTTGATGATATTTTATATTGTATTCCATGAAATTATGAATCAGATTGAATACATTAACATATTATTAATAATTTCATATTTTAATTGTGTCATACTGATAAGTTTTACTTGTACTCAATGATTCGTCATTCAACTCAATGCTTAATGTTTCCTTGCTATCATGGATTTGTACATAAAAATGAAAGGAAAATAAGTCAAAAAAATGAGAGGATAGGGTAACCCATTATTCTCCCCCACTTCCTCAAGGTATAAATTCTTGGAGGCTTAGTCCAAGATGAAAAATTTCTACTTCCAATAGGCATTATTATTTATTCACCCACCACTCTTTATATCCCACTAAAATGCTAGGGTTTAGGTCATCTCCTTGGTGGTAAAATCCAAGGTAGACCCCTTAAAATAAATTTGGGAAGCTAACACTTATTTTTTATCCTCAAGATTACCCTAAAATGTGAGAGGAGAGCATGCCTAAGTGTATCTTTGGGATTAAAAGACATTTGTAAATTTTAAGCTCAAATCAAAGTGAAAAGTAAATTTTAATCTCATGTTCAATGGTGATCACACTAAAAAGGAAGCCAAAACACACATAAATGATAATGGCTTGTAAACAGGTCTTCCATCAAATGTCTCGCAAGACCACAAGATTAGTAGTTTTCTTTGCAAATGGGTTGCTTGAAAAAACTCTCAATAAAAATTAACTTGTTGTGCATAAAAGTGATTATTTAAATATAAAATTGTTAAATGATATAATAAAAAAAATGTAAGAAAATAATTTTCAACAACTTGCAATAAAAACGTAAAATTGTTAAATGTTATGATAAAAGAAATGCATTTTTTTCAATTTTGAACAACTTACAATTAACAAAAATTGTTACATGTTATGATAAAATAAAGACAATTTTTTAGCTTTTTTTACTTTTAACAACTAACAATTATAATTATATATATAATTGATTTATCCATGTCAGTGATATATATTATATAAAAAAAATTGCGCTCCTACTCTCATCTATTTTCTTAATTACTTGTCTAATTGATTTGTGAGTCCATTGAAAAGAGACAAACCAAGTAGTGTCTACAAAATCAAAATCATCTTCAATAATAGCATGCAAGAAAAAACAAATTAAGTAATTTTAACAAGACAATCAAGCAGTTTCATACATTAGTACATACCTTGCAAGACTTGGTAGGCATAGGCATACAAACTATTATAGCTTTCACTTAAGACTATTTCCCCGTAGTCAAGGTAGCAATTATCCACACATTCAACATAACTGCCACGGAGGTGTAAAGGCTCCACCTACGTGTTAGTGTGTTGGAGTTTGGAAGTTTTTTTTTTTGTAGTGATAGGATTTGCTTATAAGATTGTAATTAATGAAGGAAAGAAGCAACTCCTATTCTGGTCAATATAGAAGGTGGCATTGGTAAAATAAAAACCACTAAAATTCTCATGGGTTACTTAGCATCATTCACACATGCTATCTATCATGGATACTAAACAATATTTCATCCACACAGCTACCTACGGTAAGCTAAAGCATTAAGAAAGGATAGATTTGATGTGTCTATGGAGAAGAGAGACATGCACCTATTTGATCAAGTTGCAATCATGTACCCAAGCAATCAAATAATAAATGATAAAATAATGATGTGATCAACAAATTGAATAGAAAAAAATGCACTTCTTGTTGCTTGATGACTCGCTCCCGCAGTTTGCTTGTTAGTTCGTGCCGGGGAACTATCAAATTTTAAATAGTGATTAATCTGTCTTGATTCAGCCAATCAAATCATTGCAATTTATTTGCACAGATTTATTTTGGACTAGGGTTATAAGAAAGTTGCAAACTTTTTAACCGAAATTTTCATGGAGAGTGTTTTGGCAGCTTGTGATTGGAGCTGCAGATGGAGGGCAAGTGCAATCGCAGCTACCCAGGCAAAAGAGCGCATGAATTTCCAAGGATGCTACTGTACATTGTCAGATAGCTTGAACATTTGGCGATTAGGGTAGGAGACGTGGTCAGGCATTTGTAGAGAAGTTCAGTTGTCTTGTCTATCCTTCCACATTTTGCAAACACGCCTACATCCACGTAGGGACATATGGCTTTAGTTCCCCTCTTCAACTCAGCTTTCTATCCGTCTCCCTTCCTTCAGTTGTTGCTTGTTCCATTCTGTTGCAGGATGGCTGGGAGAAAATCATGGACACAAGAGTAATCAAGGTCAGTATTTGTTCATATCCTACTGTATACTCCAGGATTGCGTCTCTTGTAATGGGGACTACATGATAGGAATGAAATTTCCACTACCTGAGAGTTGCAAGGTTAATTTTCCAGCTCAAAAATTACCCGAGTTGCAAGGTTAATTTGCCAGCTTTTTTGACCCCCATTGCCAATGTATTTTTGTTATTGTCCAATGTCAATACATTAGTTTTAAAATTCGTGGTAATGTGTTTTGCAATAGTCTGTCTCATATCTCTCAAACAATAATATTTTTACTGTACCAAAAATATATCTCAAATCATTGTACTTCTCTATTCAAAGGTTCAAGCTGTTTGTCCTCTTATTCATTTATAAATTTCATTTATTATATATCTCTGTTCAGATTTCCAACTTTTGTTCTACACGTATCTTTTTGTTTTGCAGACTACAACATCGATGTTGTGCAATGTTTGTGTCTATATGGCTCCTAAACATGGCCACAATTGAACATATTCTCACATTGAAGGGGATTATATGGTGATAATCAACATACTATCTCATAATTTCTCAGCCAACTAGAAAAAGACACTCATGCTAACTGAGCAGTAGGAAAAAACATCAATTACTGGGAACTAATCAAACAGAATTAGCAAAATTGATGATCAATTAAATAAGTCCTTTGATAGGAAAGTTTTGGTTTCTTTTCAATTGGTGTTCAAAGTTGTGTATTCTCAATGTTGAGTATTCAATACTATCTATGGTAAATGACTCTGACCAAATTCATCTAAAAATAACGTGTAGTTTTTCCTTTTGAGTTTGGTGATAAATGGACCTCTAGTAACCTCTGACCTGTTGGAAATTTAAATTGCATTAATTCCTTCATGGAAATTGTACAATTGACAATTGGGATGGGAAAAATATTCTAAATGGATGGCTAGTATACTGTCAGATCTTTGATGGGGGATTTGTACGTGTTACTCCTCTCACATCTACCAGCAATTCTCTCTCAATAGATCTTCAGTATCTTACATGTTCTTTTAAATTTTGTAGGTTCAATTTCAATACTTTACAGGCTTGTCAACTACGGTGTAATTTGCTACTTTCTTTACTAGGAGGACATTCGTTCTACTCCCTTCCTAATTTCACTTGTGCTAGTGATTCTTTTTGAGATCTTCAGTCTTACCATCATTTATTTACATGTCATCATGAACTTGTTAATTCATTATTCCTTTCCTCTGCTCTGTCTTTTTTTTCTATGTTTTCCAAGCATGGTAAATCTACGTATTTGCATCCAGGCCCCCAAAATGAGCTCCTACAAATGCTAGAGCATTTGACACCCTTAACTAAAAAGGGTTTTAATTTTGATCGTGAATTGATTGAAGGTGCTATTGGAGTTAGTTAGAACAAATATGTTGTTGGACCCTCTTTGTTATCTTTCATTCTTGGAAGTGGGCTCATATTTCCTATCAAATGTGATGGATATAGTTCAATGTCATTGCTTTTTGAGATTTATTTGCAGGAAATGTGTTAATGAACACTTAGTAACGATGCTCTACTCTAACAAGCTCTTGATGAATATGTTCCATAAGATGGTCAAGCTCTGATTGAAGGAATTTTTTCAAAGTTCTTCAAATTCATTCTAAGATCAAATGCATATTCAATGCCATGTCTACCAATTTGAAAAATGGCCGCTCTCTAGCTTTCAAGAATGACATCTTCACACATAGTGATCAAAGTGATCCTCAGCTCCTTAAGTTCAAAATGATGTTAAAATTCCAATCCAACTACCTCCAAGCTATTTCCCGCTATCATACAATTGTTTTTACTGTGAACATTTTCTTGGACTTTAGTAGGCATTTTTGTCACAAGTTCTCATCCATTTCAATAACCATTTTTCTTAGATTTGTTGCAAGGCCATTCATTGAGTGATGTCAATGACTTCTTGTATTCCTTTTTGGTAGTTCAACTATGAGAGGAAGGATAAAATTTCAATTTTATGCTATGGCATTGGCAATGTAATCATTGCTCCAAAAGAAGAGAGTTTGTTTTACTTCCTATTGCTCTACTCTCTTAGAATTCAAGGTTGGCAAAGAGAATGGTTTTGTAATATGTATGATTTTTCAAAGCCTCTATATAATACAACTTTGCAAAGCATGAAAAACATAAGCAAGTGAAGATCTCAGTCTCAGCTTCACCATTAGAACGAGGGAAATCCCTTCCAGAATTGGATCTGCCTTATGTACGAATGAGGTGGTAGCCAAACCAAGTAACTCTCTTCCCTATTCCCTTAACATAAGACCTGAGTTAGTTTGTGATGATGCAAACCTTATTTTGTGATGCCCAACTTTGTACTAGCCCTACCTCACTTAGATATGGTGCATTCCAACACTATAAGGTTGCATTTGGGAAACACCCTATGCATGCCTCTAGTAGCCATGCTGATAGAATGTGGACTTCACATCTACCCAAATTCCTTCTTTCCATTGTGGGCCCATGCCCAAAAATAATTATTGCCTACTCTAAGTTGTTTGACCTTGCCTCTTGCACCCTTAAAGGGAAGGATGCCCAGTTCAAATGAACTATTTTAGAGATGATATGAAGGATGCTCAGTATTCCCTTGGGCTCCTTCAAATGTGATGCCAATACACTAGCGAATTCCTGGGATAGCATACATGAAATTAGCTTTTGAAAATAGCCTTTGCTTGTAGCACACATTTACAGCTCTCCTCGAATTCCCACTATCACTCAACAATTTCAAGAGTGACACTTAGTATGTTTTATGGTGGCCTATTTGTTGGGCATGTAGAACAATAAGTTGGTATTTCTAGAGCAGCTAGTAGTTTCATACATGCTAAATAGAATCACTGCAAAGAATATCCCATGGATATATTTCTCATGACCACTTAGAGGAGCAAATAGCCACTAAACTGCAATACATAAAAGTCACAAGGAGCTTCAGTTTTTTGCCAGATGTTGTAGTTTCTAGTGGCCTGCTAAATATGTGGAAGTAAACAAATTGATGAATATCCACACCCTATTTTAAAGCTCCCATTTTGGCACAGGAAAGAAGGATGCTAACAAAGGTTGCAGAATCTGGCTTTACACTTGCCAACTGCATTTTTAGTTCCTGCTGGGGAACTATTGCAGAGACTGCGAATGTTGAACGATGATTAATCTTTCCTCATTCAACCAATCAAAATTGTTGCAATTTCTTTGTACAGATTTATTTTCAACTAGGTCATGAGCAAATTGCTAGCTTTTTAACAGAAATTTTACCAGATAGTGTTTTGGCGGCCTCTGATTAGATCTAGTTTTAATATTGATACTTAGCTCATGTGAACGTCACATCTGATTACAAAAGAACAAATCAGAGTATTGAATACTTTTGTGGATGTTACTGAAGTATCCCACCCCAAATCTGGGTTTAGACTTACGATTTTTGCTCGATTAATTTTTCAGTTTGAGAAATGAAGCATTAAATCAAACACTTGCCATACCCAACATTGGGGGAAATGCCAAATGTATTTTGGGTTGCAAAGATATAATGCAAATAAATTCACCATGTAGAACTCAGAGATTAATTCACAAAGAACTTCAACCATATTCCTACTATTAATGCTGCACTTTATAGAGTGTTCTCTTCATATTCACGTCTACTCAAATAACATTACTTAAGCAAACTGTAACAACAATACAGATAGAAATGACGCAGAACTGATCAAAACTCAGTGCATAGCAGATCACCAATCTACCTTGGAAATGATATTGTAACAGTCACCCACATTGATGAAACTCTATTTTACACCCAGGAAAGGAAACGCAACACTCCTACACAAGCCGCGACTCTTATATAGAAGGTAGAATGTATATGCAGAAGAACATACACAAAAAATCACGCCCAACAACCTGTAGGAGGTAGTTGCAGCTCGAGATAATAGTGATGGGAAGTAGTTTGCAATCGCCCAACACCTAGGAACCACGCCTAGCACCTCTGAACATGCCCAACACTCAAAAAAGGTGTTGCAACAGCTATGGCGATGGATGTATGGGGAGATTTGCCCCTTCTAAATGCTTCACACACCTTGCCAAAGTCCCACAGACCACTATGCACAGTAAACTGATTTTTATTTGCAGTTATGGAGGTCACGTAGTGAGAGAAGGCAGCAACAGTCCCCGGAGAAGCTCACGCACAGCCCAGGTATACAATAAATACAAACGCCTAGCAGTAGACAACACTCCAAAATCCTACGCCCAATCTAAAGTTTGTTACCAGCCAATAATCAATTAGCAACTCGGTGCCCTTGTCTTCTCGAAACTCCATATAAGTGAGAATACTCTGGACATCCTTCGCAAATCCCTACAAATTTCGTTACCCTGAAATGATAACCAATTATATTTACAATTGCCTGATCAACCATTCAAACCTTGAATATTGAAACTCTCCTTGTAGATCTATAGCATAACCTCTTGAAGCACAAGCACAACCTCTGAATTTTTACTCCTGTACCCAACTGTCTTCAAAAACCAAGTGTTTTTAGTCTCCTTTCTCAACAATGAATGTGCAAAATGAGTTTCCATTTCCCTTTTCTATTTCCATGCTCAATTTGCATTTGATTTTTGTATCATCTAATTTACTTTTATTTCCCACCATTTTTTTTAAAAATTTTGATGTACAACTTAATAAAATAACATCCCTTTAAAAAGTCACTTATATCTCCCTTTTAAATTGGCACTTAACTTTATATTATAAAATGCACGTTAAAATCACTTATATCCTTTTAAATATAGTCCCCTTTTAATATTTTAACAAGTGCCACATAGTGGCTAGTACTTGTCTTAATAGTATTGTAATTATTGTTTTTTAGATTTGATAAAAATTAAATGTAAGTTTTATTAATGTGAATAAAAATAATTGTAAGTTTTGTTAATTATAGTGTTTTAGTATTGTTAATTAGTTATGTAATGATTTAACCCTAACTCTAATTCTATTCTTAACCCTATCTCTAACTCTAACTCTAACTGTAGAAAAATAGGAACATTGAATGAATGCAAGTATCAATTTGAGCCACTCCAGATAAATAGAAGCATGCTCAATCTACAAGAAATAATATTCAAGTAATGCAAAGTAATTGGATTAATGAATTTTCTACACAAGGGAGTAGATATAGGCAATATCGGTCTAATAATAGTCGTGCCTAAATCACGTAAAGCAAACTAAGAGTAGTGGTGCCCCAAGAACAGGCATGCAACCACTTAACTTAGAAATAGCTATTGAAGACACTTACATATACACACTAAAGCATATGTCAACTAAACTTGAACTAAACTTAGCATGTGACTAAAGATAGGATAAACCATGCACACCTAAGTAAGCTTATGTTAACACTAACACTAGCAATAAATTTTAAACCATTATCTTAATCCTAGACCTATCTCTAACCCTAACTATGATCGTAACACTATCCATAACTATAAACCTAATTTTTATCACTAGCTTTTAAATAAATAACATATTTAATAAATGTTATGTTACAAATTATTATATTAAATAAATTTTATGAATAAAATAAATATAATATATACTAAAAAGCATTAAAAGTTAGATATTACATGTTGACAATGTTTCTTCTTTTATTATTAATATAAAATTGTTATATATTAAAATGATTATTTATTACAAGTTGTTTAGTTTATATATATATATAGTAGACACAAGTGCAATTATATCTCTTCATTCAAATCAATAATTGTTAAATATTAACGAATGATTATAGATGGTATGTTTTTTTCAAATTCTATGAATGATAGAGAAAACACTTCTAGATTAAACTATGTATAAGCTATTTTGAATTGACGTTTCAAACCACACTAAATGATTCATCGTAGGAAGAGGATAATGAAGAATATGATTGTAGAAATGACCTTAAGAAGAGTTAAGTGGTGGGAGAGGGTAGCGAGGGAGGAGATTGGAAAATGAAGTAAAAGTGAAAATAGGAAGGAAAAAAATGAAGACATAATAGAAGAATGAATAATATAATAATATGATATAACACAAATAAATAAATGGATAAAAAATGTTAAAGTTAAAAGTCTCAAATAATGCCCCATCAGGTTAGCAGAGTTGGCTTGAGTCTTGGGTTTGCTCCCCGAGGTCTTGGGTTCAATTCTCATGGCCCGGGACTATTATTCGGCTCTCGCCCTCATCCTGAATAAATAAATAAATAAATAAATAAGTCTCAAATAATGTATAAATAACTCTAATGACCTTACCCTAACCCTAACTCAATGATTCATCATAGGAAGAGGATAATGAAGAATATGATTGTAGAAATGACCTTAAGAAGAGTTAAGTGGTGGGAGAGGGTACGGAGGGACAAGATTGAAAAATGAAGTAAAAGTGAAAATAGGCAAAAAATGATGAAGACATAACCAAAGAATGAATAATATAATAATATGATGTAACACAAATAAATAGATCAAAAAAGGTTAAAGATCAAATGTCTCAAACAATGAATAAATAACTCTAAGAGAATTATAAAGATGAATTATATAACAAAATGATTGAGGAACAATTACCAAAATTATTAAAAGAAATGAAGATATAAAGGAAAATATACTAAAACTTAAAACAATAATAATTTTACCAAAGAAAAAAGATGAGATTATATATAAAATATAAATTGAAAAATTAAATAAATGATTCAATTAAAATCAAAAAATAAATGGTTAAAATACAATAGATTATAATATATAACCTATAATATATATTAATATAAATAAATAAAATCATAATAATTTATATAATATATATTAATATATATAAATATAGATTAAAGGAGAACTTACAAAATAAAATAACCTATCATATATATTAATATAAATTAATATATTACCTACATAATGTAGATTAACTTATTTATCTACAAAATATTTCCTTCAATAACATAAAATATAAATAGAAATAATATACATAAATTATATTATCTAAATTAAAATAGGTTGTATATTATATATAATAAAGACCTAAAATAATATAGGTTATCTTATAAACCTATATATTATAGGTTATAATTTTTTTGAAGAATCTATATATATAAATTAATATAAAAATATATATGATGAAAAAAAATTATTAATGAAAAGAAGAAGGAGAGCATATATAATAATTAAATTATATCATAAAATATTAAAAACATAGATAACAAAGATATTAGTCTAATGAAAAGAATAATACAATTTTTTATTTTATTTTAATAGTGTTAATCCAAATCTATATAAAATAGTTAATTGATTTTTGTGAGATTTTATGTAATAAAAAAATAATAATTACAATCTTAATAAAACAAAAAATGAAAAATCATTCTTTAGAAAAATGTTTAGCTTGCTTTTTTACCTTGTTTTCCCTACAAATGGGTCAATAACACACATAATTTTTTAACCAATCATATGCACAAGAAATAATTTTTATAATTTGTAAAGTTAAATATTTTACAAGTTGACATATTACAAAATTGAATTTTATTTATTTATTTTTAAATATTGTTTTTAATTGGTTGAAAACTAAAATATTAATAACTAGTTAACTTAAAAAAATCCAAACTCATTATAATAGTACTATCCCAATGGCAAGTACTAATAATGCATAAAGTTAAATTATTTAATTTAATTTTATTATTTGACGTTATTAATATTAAATACATATGACCAATAATAACCAAAATAAATCTAGGATATAATTATGCCATCATACCAAAAGTAGTGACTCCACTAGTTGATCATACCCATGACTTACTATAAATAGTAAGTATGAGCAACACATCCAATTGACTTACTAAAAATAGTAAGTGTGCATCAAAGTGTCAAAAATGGCCTCTAGAAGGCACACCATGAATAAATTGGGACACTGAGCTGAAGAGTACTGAAATAAACAATGAAAGGTCTGTTGAAGAACCATAGATCATCCTCAAAGGGGTCCCCTAGACACCCTGTTAGCCTATAGGGACCAGTTGGTAGACTAACCACTGCATCTAACCACTTCTTAGGAAAAGGGGACATTACAGTCCACCCTCCCCAAGATTGCTTGTCCCCAAGCAATCCTCACTTGAATACCCTGACAAGTCACCTAAATGCTAAGATCCCAAATAAACCTATAGAATGCCCAACAACATATCCTCTGCTCTGCTAGGTAGAGATAAATCCATACTCAACATCACTGTAAACAACTACCCCAATGTAGAGCAATCTACCAAACATAGGAATCCTTGGATCCCATAACTAGATTGGAAGTCCGCCAAACACAACACCTATTCACTTCCACTGTGCTACTCTGTTATGATCTTCGCCATGCCTAGAATGGTGAAGCAACACATCGAAATCCCATTGAACTGTCATGCCACACCTATCACCACCTGGATCCCAACACACCAAAACCTCACATCCATTGAACATGAGGGGATGGAAGTAACTTGAAGTGCCAGCATCACAACACCTCTTTCCAACCTCTGCAAATCTCCCAAGGATGTGATGAGTACCCCACATAGGTGCCACAAAATGCATAACAACTCCTCTAGGTTGCTGATATAAAATAGATCAGCAGCCTCGAGACTGAAAATCCAACATATGGGAATGCACACAAAACTATCAGGGTCATAGGGTGCCAGAGTACCAACCCTATGCCACTCTCCAATTTTGTGGAGATGAGGCAACTCTCCTCCAAACTCCTAGACAACTGCTATCCTCCAAGGATTACAAAAGAAAACCTTGTCCCAATAAATAGAACAATCGTCCCCTACCAACTTATGTAGTATAACTCCATCACTGCAGGTTGGTCTAACAATGCCATCATGCTCACTGAAACCACAACTTCCCTGTAGCCACACCTCCAATGGAAATTCTTGAAATAAGGAAGTTGCAAAATCTTCCAAGAACACATCTGCATGATGAAAATTTGATCCCTGACCTTGTAAACAACCACCTAAAAGTAACAAAGTTGGATACCCATGGTTTCTGGTTCCATCTTCCAGAGATGGAAACACTCCATCCCACAATCAATGATATGGATCCTAAGCCAACCCACACTTACGCACCATCAAATCATCTATTTGTGGACTAAAAGAGAAGTGATGAGTACTCCTTACTATGCAGTCAAGATGGAATGCACCTACTTGCGCCAATGGTTGACCAACATAGTCATTGGGAAGGAACACCTCATCACTCTCATCACCTCAATTAGGAGGTGGTTCACATCTCTGATTCTGAAGGGAAGATTGGGTAGTTTCTCTACAAGTCCTCTCTGTGAACCCAATACCAAAGTCCCTATCGGATAACAACTGGAGGTATTCTAAATTAATTCCTTTTGGGCCACACATGATAGTTTGCGGACTAGATACGAAAGTCCCAAATACTATCCATGTCCACCTTTCCTCCAATTGTGTTGACCACGGAAGGTACTCCAAAAGCTTGTGTGTGTTGTCGAAATGAGGGTAGGTGATATCTATCTAAGAGTAGTTGTAGGTAGTTGGTCTTTTTTACCATCAATGCCTCTCTGAATACATGGAAACCTACAAGAGAAATTCCTCCAGGATTGTTTTGTATCCATGGAATCCTCCAACAATACTTTGCCATCAGCTAAAGAATGTCATCAAAGTGCCTAATGGCTGCATCAATCTAGTCTTCATTCACCTTCAGTTGTCCTTCCAACTGATTGGACTCTTGGGACCCATCACCCTTATGTAAATTTTTTGATTTAGGATTAGCACCATTCAACACTAAATCAATTTTGTTTTCAAGGTTGGTATCAACACCAATCGTTTCAACAATGCCATCCCCTATACCCAAGCGTGTAGAAGAAGTTAGGACAGTAGTATGGTCAATAGTAGATTCATCCCAAACAAGGTCCTCCATACGCTTTGCTTGAGGCTCAAACCAAATACCACCTGTAACCTCATCATTGAGATTAAATGTAGAACCATCATCATTAACTAATTTGAAGGTTCTATAATACTGAAAATTGATCTTGTTTCCTGTTGCAACATCTTTCCCATGACTGAATTTTGCACCTTCAAATGAATTTTTTTCCTCAAACATCCTCCTAATGTACTTTACCAAACCAATCTTTCCATGTCTCAAGATAACGACTAATTTCAAAAATTCATTAAAAGAAACTTGTGTTTCAAAACCATCTGGCATGCTCTGGTACTCCTCAAAGAGTTGGATGGCTTCTTGTTCATAACCTTCCCTAATTTTTTCTTCATCCCTATGGTAACCCATTGTCATACTCTGATTATTTTTTATCCGTGCCCAATAGGATGGCAGGAAAATTGTGTTCTAATACCACTAAAGTGTCCCACCCCAAATTTGGGTTTGGACTTGCGATTTTTGCTCGATTAATTTTTCAGTTTGAGAAATGAAGCATTAAGTTAAACACTTGCCATGCACAACATTGGGGATAATTCCAAATGTATTTTGGGTTGCAAAGATATAATGCAAATAAATTCACCATGCAAAACTCAGAGATTAATTCACAAAGAACTTCAACCACATTCATACTATTAATGCTACACTTTACAAAGTGTTCTCTTCATATTCACATGTCTACTCAAATAACATTACTTAAGCAAACCATAACAACAATACAAACAAAAATGATGCATAAATGATCAAAAATCAGTGCACAGTAGATCACCAATCTTACCTGGAAATGATATTGTAATAGTCACCCACATTGATGAAACTTTGTTTTACACCCAGAAAAGGAAATGCAACACTCCTACATAAGCCACAACTCTTATATAGAAGGTAGAATGTATATGCAACAAAACATACACAAAAAATCATGCCCATCAACTTGTAGGAGGTAGTTGCAGCTCAAGATAATGATGATGGGAAGTAGTTTGTAGTCGCCCAACACCTAGGAACCATGCCTAGCACCTCTAAACACGCCCAACACTCAGAAAAGGTGTTGCAGCAACTATGGCGATGGATGTATGGGGAGATTCACCCCTTCTAAATGCTTCACACCTTGCCAAAGTCCTACGGACCACTATGAATAGTAAACTATTTTTTTTTGCAGTTATGGAGGTCATATAGTGAGAAAGGTAGCACCAGTCCTTGGAAAAGCTCACGCACAACCTACGTATACAATAAATGCAAACACCTAGCAGTAGACAACACTCCAAAACCCTACGTCCAATCTGAAGTTTGTTACCAACCAATAATCAATCAGCAACTTGGTGCCATTATCTCTTGGAAACTTCATATAAGTGAGAATACTCTGGACATCCTTCACAAATCCCTACAAATTCTATTACCCTAAAATGCTAACCAATTATAGTTCCAATTTCCTGATCAACCATTCAAACCTTGAATATTGAAACTCTTCCTGTAGATTTATTGAAGCACAAGCACAACCTCTGAATGAAGTTGTCTACAAGTTGGCTTGGGAGATCTTTCACTCTTGTACTGAGTTATTTTTGCTGAGGGGTTTCATCCTCAAAAACCAAGTGTTTCCAGACTCTTCAGTCTCCTGCAAAACCCTTTACAAATAATTTTTTCAACAATGAATGTGCAAAATGAGCTTTCATTTCCCTTTTATATTTCCATGCTCAATTTGTATTTGATTTTCATTTCATTTAATTTACTTTCATTTCCCACCTTTCATTCTTTTAATTTTGATGTACAACTTAATAAAATAACATCCATTAAAAAGTCACTTATATCTCCCTTTTAAATTGGCACTTAAGTTATATTATAAAGTGCACGTTAAAATCACTTATATCCTTTTAAATATAATGTCCCCTTTTAATATACTTTAATAATGCATAAAGTTAAAAATCACAAAAAAAAATAAAAATGGAGAGGTCGCAAGTTAGTGCAGAAGCGAAGGAGCAGGAATGGAAGAATTTGCTAGGCGATGCAGAAGCCAAGAAGGGCGAAGCAGAGAAGAACGGAAGGGTGATATGGGGTGACGAACTGATCACAGCCTGCGAGGAGGAAACAACTCGAGCCCATACTCTGCAATGAGTATATGTGGGTGGACAATGGGAAGACAAATGCCATCCGGCTTATTGACTGTAAAACGCGCCAGCCATAACAGGATGCGAGGTGGTCAGGAAAAGGCATGACACTCTGGAAACCCCCGGGGGAATGGGCACTTCATGGCCAAGGCAATCTCCCTCTGGTAGACAAGGTTGGAGTGGAAGTGGAAAGGTGGCGACAAAAACACAAGTACAACCCAAATCGAGGGCTCGACGGAAAATAAAAAGCGAAGGATTTGGGCAGGGAAAGAAGGAGGTATGGCGGAAGAAAGACTTGGTAAATCTTGAACAAAAGCCAAATGAATTAGTCTTAGAGATTGATGTATCCGAGGAAATCAAGGAGCACGCTGAGATTCTCCGGGATTCTTCCTTCATTTGTCGATTTATTAGTATCACACCGGATCGTGCAAAGACCAAATCATGGATCAAGGAACAATGGGATACAGAGGTACTTGTCAGATTTTTGCCGAAGGGCATTTTTTCTGGTAGTATTTGCGAATGAAAAAACAAAGTTAAGAATCACAGAGGGTGATCTTTGGAAAATGGAAGGAAAGCCCTTGTATATGCAACTGTGGAATCACAATTTCGACCCAGTTAAAATGAAGTTGTATGACAACCCAGTATGGATCAAACTCTACAATCTCCCAGTGGAATATTGGGCGGGAGACTGTTTGGAGAAAATTGGCCGCTCTTTGGGAACCTTACTTGAGATTGACATGAAAATTCTTGACGGCGATTTATATAAATATGCCAGACTCAAGATTGCGGTGGTTGACTCAATTCCTCGTAGTATTAGCCTGATTGTAAATGGGGAGCGTTGGTTGCAAGAGGTTGAGGTTGAACTACCAAAACATTATTGTTGTGAATGCGGCTCATGAACGCATGGCTCCATGAACTGTAAGAACAGAAGCACACAACTTTTAGAGGTCACTTCTTCACGAAATATTGAATCCAATTCGGGAAGCCTTAAGGAAAGGCTTCCTCAAGTAGAAAAGAAGAATTCCCAGAGTAAGGTAATGGCGAAGGTGCCACAAACTCCAAAGGCCCCACCGAACAAGGAAAAATTGACAAATTCGTCTTTGCCTTCTAATCAAAAGGAGGGACATAGGATGATGGAAAGTGATGAGGTGGAAATTGAATCAAAAGACAGTGTGGACCTGGACTCAAATGTTGATATGGAGGATGAGTTGGATATAATTGATGACATATGCATATCTCTATCTGCATTAAATCAATTGGGTTTGGGAAAAGTCGGCACATCTGTCAACACCAAAGGTAGGAAATCTTCCAAACAACTGAGAGAGGAGGAAGCGGTGGCCAAAAAATATACCAGTATTACAAATTTTTTGAGTACCAAGGGAGGAGTTGCCTCCCTTGGGAAACAATGAAAATCACCACTTGGAATGTCAGGGGCCTGAAGGCCCCTGACAAACGGCGCCTAGTTAGGCATCAACTACAAATGAGCAATAGTAGCATCATCTTGTTACAAGAGACAAAATTGTCCGAGGATGAAAAATCAAAATTCCTTAAGTACTGTCGATATTGGGAAGGTTTTTTTCAAGACTCTGAAGGTTCTGTGGGTGGCATAGGACTGTTATGGAAAGTTACTAAGGTATCTGTTGAAATACTATCCTCCTCTGCAAATTGGTTGGCAGCGAAAGTGTTTGATTTGAGTCTCAATAGTAGCTTCACAATCATCAATATTTACGGCCCGATAAGGACAGCGGATAAGGCCCTTTTATGGGAAAAGGTACTGAACTATATTATTACTCTTCCCAAAGATGAATTAGTTGTTGGGGGGATTTCAATGCCATTCTTGAATTGTTAGAGAAAAGCGGTGGATGCAGGAGTGTTTCTCAAACCACTTTGGATTTCAGGGCCTTCGTGGTAGAATGTGGGCTATTGGATTGCCCCACTGAAAATGGATTATTTACATGGACCAATAGACGTAAAGATTTCACAGCCATTGCAGAGCGATTAGATCATTTCCTAATTCCGCCTAGTTGGGTCAATTTCAGTTGGAGGGTATCTGCAAGCATTCTGCCAATATCCATTTCTAACCAGTATCCGGTTGAGCTCTCAATATCGAGGGTTCAGGTGTCAGAGAAAACAAGCTTTAAATTCTAGAATATGTGGTGGAGGGACCCAAATTTGTTGGAACTCTTCGAACGCTGGTGGAAGGAAGTGAAGGTAGGAGGCTCTATCAGCTTCAGACTGGTTAAAAAATTGAAGGTAATAAAAAAAAATTGAAAGAGTGGAATAGGGTTCACTTTCAAAATATTTTCTCTAAAAAAGCAAAGGTGGAAGCTGATCTGGAAGCGCTTAATGAAAAAGTATTACAAAAAGGTATGACAAATGAGGATTTTTCCAGAGAAAAAGATTTGCAGAAAAGTCTTTCCGAAATTCTGAAGCGGGAGGAGATCTATTGGAAAGATAAATCTAGGGAGGTATGGTTGCGGGATGGCGACTCTAACTTAAAAAAATTCCATTCCTCTAATTTGGAAAAAAGGGCGGCCAATAAGATTGAGAGTATACAGAATCAAAACGGTCAACAAGTTAGTGGTGGGGTGGAGGTTGGCAGAGCTGTGTGTGAATTTTTTGCTAGCCTTCTGGGAGAACAATCTCCCCAGGTTTGTAATCTAGAATTCCTTGAGTTAATAAGCCCCAGAGTAACCAATGAGGATAACACAAGGATGTGCACACGGATCTCAAAGGAGGAGGTTCAGATGGCGTTATTCCAGATGCACCCAGATAAGGCACCGGGTCCAGAAGGTTTTTCTGCCAGATTCTTCCAAAACTGTTGGAATTTCCTTGGAGATAAGGTATGCGAGTTGGTAGAAGATTTCCAGAAAAATGGGCGTTTTGTCAAAGATTTGAATAATACAATGATCGCTATGATTCCAAAGAAGGCAAAATGTGCTTCCTTTAGCGATTATAGACCTATCTCACTTTGCAATACCTTATACAAAGTAGTGACGAAAGTGTTGGCTAACAGATTGAAACCAATTTTGGACAAAGTCATTTTAGTAGAGCAAAAACGGATTGTACCTAGGAGGGAAATAACCGATAGCATTTTGATCATCTCAGAAGTAGTCCACACTCTGAGGTCGAGCAAGTAGGCGGGGATTATCATTAAATTGGATGTGAGTAAGGCTTATGACAAGGTTCGCTGGTCCTTTCTCATGGAAATAATGAGACGACTTGGGTTTTGCAGTCAATGGTGCACTTTGATTTCTCATTGTATTTCATCGGTCTGTTTCTCGGTTGTGATTAATGGATCACTCCATGGGTTCTTTCGAGCCACAAATGGACTTAGACAAAGCGACCCGATTTCCCCATTCCTTTTTGTGATAATGGTTGAATCCTTTAGTTGTGCAATAAAGAAAAGGTGCCTGCGGTAAGAATGGCATGGGATTAAGGTGGCACCAAACACAGAACCAGTTACTCACACGCAGTTCACTGATGATACAACATTGCTAGGAGAAGCAAGCATGGAAGAAGCTAAATGCATAAATGTTGTACTTATGGAATACGAATTCCAATCAGGACAAAAGATGAACAAGGAAAAATCGAACGTCTACTTCTTCAACATGAGACTTCAACTGCAACAAGACATAACAGTGATACTCGACATTAATAAATGGATTCTTCCATCCAGATTTCTAGGGGTCCAAATCTTCAAAGGAATGTGCAAAGAAAAACATTGGTGGGAAGTCGTGGAAATATGCAGAAATAAGGCCATGGCATGGAAAAACAATTGGCTATTGTTGGCTGGGAGGATCACAATGACAAAAGTGATTTTATCGGCTATCCCAATATATGCTATGTCTTGTTACGAAGTCCCAAGGAAAACAGAGAATGAGCTAGAGGGAATATTGAAAAAAATTTTGTGGGAAGGCTCAAAGTTGGTCAAGAAGATTTCGTTAATAGGCTAGGACTCGGTCTGCAAGTCTAAGGAGGATGGAGGTGTGGGGATGTGCAAGATTTGATTGCAAAATAATGCGTTAGGTGCCAAACTTATTTGGAAGATGTACAAAAGTCCTAACAAGACATGGTGCCAGATTTTGCAAAATAAATATTTGGATTGCTCTGATTCATCTCGAATTTTAACTGTTGCAAACCTGGAAGGTGGCTCAGCGGTGTGGAGATACATTGCGAATTGCAGATCCCTAATAACAAGCCACTTATCATGGAGAATTGGAGACAGAAGGAAAGCTCTATTTTGGTTGGATTCATGGAATGGCCACAAATGTCTAGTTGAACTCTTTAACTTAGATCAGTACATTGACAATTTGCATAGGGGTTTCAGTACAACGGTGGCAGATTATATTAGCCTTTAGGTTAATGCACTAGAAGGGAGTTGTAGATGGGTGGACTTAACTTGCCTACCTCTTCCACACGACTTGGAAGAGGAGGTTCGTAAGGAAATATATAGCAGACCGGTAAAAACATTGGCTAGGGAAGATACCATAATCTGGTGTGGAGCTGCCTCAGGGGAGTATTCGGCCAGGCTCGGGTATCGACTCCAGACATGACAAACAAGAGATAAGTCATGGATGGTGCGTCTGTGTTGGAAAAAGGAAGTCCTACCTAAGGCAGGGGCATTTTTATGGATTGCAATTCACAAGCGTTGTTTAACCTCTAAAAGATTGAAGCGGTTGGGATTCTATGGCCCAACAAGATGTATCCTTTGCAAACAAGCGGAAGAAAACGTAGATCACCTGCTTCTATCTTGCCCTATGTTTGCTTCTTGTTGGGATTGGTTGCAACAAAATTTTAGGTTTTGCGGCCCCAGGCCCTGTAACCTTTGGGACTTCATGTCTAGCTGGCCAATTATGAATAGAAATGATGTTTGGAGTGGGCTTTGGATTTTGGCTCCATCCTTAGTAGTCTGGCACATATGGAAGGAAAGAAACAAACGTATATTTAAGGAGAAATCATTAAACTGATAGCAACTCATTACTAAAATCTAAGAAGCCATAATTGAGACTGCGAATAACAGAATCAGGTTAGGCTCAAAATCAAAGTTTTCAAAATGGGATGAGGAAATCTTAAAGACATGGAGTGGACTAAGCCCTAATAAGCTCATGCCAGTAGCCAAAACAAAAATTAACAGCAAGGAGATCTTTTGGACAAAGCCGACTAGGTTGAAGTGGAAACTAAATTTTGACAAGGCTGCGAAGGGCAACCCCAGAAGGGCGGGGGCTAGCTGCATAATTAGAGACTCTGCGAGTGATTGTGTGTGGGCAGCATCGAAGAACCTAGGGACATGCACCAACAATAATGCAAAGTTGGAGGCTTTGTGGCTTGGATTAGAGCTATGCATACAAAAAGGCATCGACTCTGTGGAAATAGAAGGAGACTCAATGTTATGTATACAAGCAATCACTATAGGGAAATCTCCAAACTGGAAAATAAATGATTGGATTGCACCTATTAGAGATTTGCTAGGGAAGATGGTGGATTATTCTCTGTCGCATGTCTACAGAGAAGCGAATAAAGCTATGAATCTTCTGGAAAACCTGGGAGTAGCTCAATTAGAAAAGTTGGTCACGTGCTCCTCTCCAGTACAGTGGCCGGGTTTGCAAGAAGTGATTTTAGAGGACAATAAGATCTGCCAGATTGCTTCTGTCACTTATTCCAAGTCTACGTGGTCTTGAAGATGAGGAACTGTTGTACCCCCATGTGTGTTAGGATAGATTTGAAGTGGATTCGAGGTCGTTTTGGTCTGTTGGTTCTTGGTTTACCCAGGCTAAAGGAGGCCCTCTGCGACCTATTTAGGGGAGATTATCTGGCTCTTGAAGGCAGGTCGTAGTAGTATGGTGTGTTGTCACATATGCTAAAATGGTGTTTCAGTTCGGTCTTCTTTATCGTTGTGCAATGGAGTCCATGGACGTGCAATGTCGGAGACTTCATCACGCGGAGCCAGGAGGTGCATAGAGCAATTGTGGGATTGGTCTCCACTGTCCTAAACCTCAACCAACACTAGTGTGATGGCAAGGTATACAAGGTAGTAATTAGTGCATTTGTTGACATCACGGAATCTAGGGAGCGGGTGGTGGTGTGGCTTCGCGAGTTCGTAGTGCAGGCCAACGTCCAAGCAGTTGCCAGTTCTACCTTGGATCTAGGCTTAGAGGGTTGGGTGAGCTTCCTACGCATGTTCTTTGATCCAACGATGGTTTGTGAGGAAGACGTGGAATATGAAGAACAAGCTGCTGGGGTGCCTCGGATTCGGGGGGAGGCATTAGTCAATCTTATGACCAATGCTTGGGAGGTGTTCCGGTCTAGTGTTGTGAATGCCAATATGGAGCCATTTGCTAGATACTTGAATGAACACAACGCCTGGCTCGACGAAGGAAGTCTGAAGAAACTTATCCGACTGGGAGGCCTCTTGACCATCATTTACCAGTTGTTGGCAAACTGAACCCTTGAGCTAATTTTTGGTTGTTTAATACTATTTTTTCGGGCACGTATCTGCCTCTTTTCGAATGTACTAGGGAGCTACCCCCTTTGGTAGTACTCATCTATATAAATAATAATAATAATAATAATGCATAAAGTTAAATTGTTTAATTTAACTTTACTATTTGACGTTATTAATATTAAATGCATAGGACCAATATTAACCAAATAACTCTAGGATATAACTAGCATACATATATTAAATATTAATATATATAAAATATGTCGAGAGTTATCTTTTCTCGAGGTGCCTATATTCATCAACTTATTCAAAACAACAATAAACTATCCATATGCTATCACTGTTTCAATCAATCAAATAATATATGAGCAAAATAAAATAGGCAGAAAGACTCAATAACACATTAGAGGTTAAACGCAAAGATGCTTAGTTGTCTTATGAGTTCCCCGTGAAATTTGAATTAACTGATTTTAATTATAATTTGGTTTTCAATACATATGTTCAATTTCTTCTTTAAAGAAACGTGATACAGTTGTCAATTAAAATAAGATCAAATATTAAATTTATGTATTTTCTTCACAAAGATACAAGATAAGGTAACCAAACCCTAGTTTTGATTCTAGCGCGTATTAAGAAAATGTAACCTTGCCAAGTTCCAAACCAGATGAGCCCTAACAAGTCCAATAGACTCAACTTGGGAGACACTTCATCCCACTCAATAATAAAACAACCACAAGTAAAAAGCAATAAACCTTAGAGTTGTTAAGTTGTTAAACAAGGACATTGAAAAGCACAAATGAAACATGTGATTTAGAGATGTAGAGTACCGAAAGAGATTAAAGACACCGATCACAACAATACATATATGTCATAAAAAATTGACCCAATGAAGAGAGAACATCAAGGAGTAGACGGTCAAGAATATACCTAGCAAATAATATTGCTGATAGTATTAATTCTTGTTATAACGCTTGACTCCTTGAATGTTTGTTTTGTTTTACTGCAACAATAAATTATAACAATGCAATTGGTTTCAACAGGACTAAAGCCAAATTTGCGACAGCTAAACTCAAGTGAATCCAAAAAATGTAAAGCCAAACTTGTGAGAAATCCAACTCCAGGAGAATAAAGCCAAACCTGCAACTGTGAAGTTTTGAAATGGTTATGATTCAACAACCTCTTTTAATAGAGGTCTTCATGAATTCAAAGATAAGAACATCTAAACAAAGCTGTGAATAAAACATATTTAAAACTGCTTTAAAAACAAAGCAAAATAACTAAAAAAATATTGAAAAATAAATACACTATTGAAAAATAAACAAAAAAAATTACAAATAAATACATTGAAATTTCTTATAATTATACGAATGATGAAATACTATTGCAATGAGAAAAAATGATGAAAATAAGTGTCTCAACGTATTTTATATAAATAATAATGTTATATAAATATTAATTTATTATAATAATTACTATAATTAAATTAATTATAATTATTAATATTAAGTTTTAGTATTAATAATAATAATAATAATAATTAAATCATTATAAAATTGATTATGATATAAAAAATAAGTATTTTAGAGTGAATAAGATATCAAATCCATTTAAACCATTTTTAAATCTGCTTTAAATCTACGGTAAATCTGCTTGAAAAAATGTTTACATACAATTATTGTAGTTATGCTAGCTACATGTCATTTGAACGTCAAATTCAATCTAAAGAGTTTTTCCTTACATTGAATTTTGTTTTTTGATGGATGCCATTGTAATACGCCTCTCAGCATAATTATATTATACTTATATTTATATCATATCAAATTCTTGCTTTAAATTAAATAAATTGATTATTTTTTATTTTTATAAATTATTTATTTAGACATCTAAAATCTGTTATTAACTAATTTTTAATATTATTTTATATTGCTAATTAATTAAAGAAGTATGTATTTATATTACATATTATATTATTATTTACATATCATTTCTATATCTATATTATACTGTATATATATTATTATATTATTTATTATTTTATATATATTATCGAGACACGTATCCACAATATCTTGAAAACTTAGATATAAAAACAACCTTTCTATTTTATTTTTTCCTCTTTTTGCATGTAAATCATTTCACATTCTAAAAGTAAAATAAATTCTAATTTCAAAAAAAGTCATAAAATATTTTAAGTAAAAAAGCTTTTGATTTGTATCTTTTAAATAGGTTGTTAAGAAAATAAACCTCTTCTAAATTTTTTATTTCAATTGAATTTTATTATCTTAGAATATTTTGAAAAGCAAGAAATATAATATCTTCCAAATAAATTTTTAAAAGAGATATAACATCCATTTTTCTCTTATTTTAAAAATAATTTGAAATCTATAATAAAAAATGTGTACACACAATGAATGCAGTTATGCAATTGCATGTCATTTGAACGTCAAATTCAAGCTAAAGAGTTTTTCCTTACATTGAATTTTGGTTTTTGGTGGATGCCAATATCTATCACAATATTTATTTGCAATATGTTTTTCATCAAAATTTCACATCATTGTCATTCTTAAAAAGAGTTTCTTTTTGCATATTCTTTATGGCGTTGGGGAGCTCACAAGAGGAGAGAAAACTCCCATTTTAAAATAAAATATTTTTTTTGAATGTAGATATTTATTAGTATATATATATATATAATACTCTGAGAGTTATCATTATCGAGACACGTATCCACAATATCTTGAAAACTTAGATATAAAAACAACCTTTCTATTTTATTTTTCCCTCTTTTTGCATGCAAATCATTTCACATTCTAAAAGTAAAATAAATTTTGATTTCAAAAAAGTCATAAAATATTTTAAGTAAAAAAGCTTTTAAATAGGTTGTTAAGAGAAATAAACCTCTTCTAAATTTTTTAGTTCAATTGAATTTTATTGATCTTAGAATATTTTGAAAAGCAAGAAAGATAATATCTTCCAAATAAATTTTTAAAAAAGATATAACATCCATTTTTCTCTTATTTAAAAAAAAAATTGAAATCTATAATAAAAAACGGTCTACATACAATGAATGTAGTTATGCAGTTGCATGTCATTTGAACGTCAAATTCAACCGAAAGAGTTTTTTCTTACATTGATTTTTTTTTTGGTGGATGCCATTGTAATACGCCTCTCGGCGTAATTATGCCATCATGCCAAAAGTAGTAACTCGGCTAGCTAACCATACCTATGACTTATTATAAATAGTAAGTATGAGCAACACATCCAAGTGACTTACTAAAAATAGTAAGTGTGTGTCAAAGTGTCCAGAATGGCCTCCAAAAGACATACCACGAATAAACTGGGACACTAGGCTGAAGAGTATTGAAATAAACACTGAAAGGCCTACTAAAGAACCAAAGATCACCCTCAAAGGGGTCCCTTGAACACCCCGTTAGCCTACAAGGACCAGTTGGTAGACTAACCACTGCATATGACCACCTCCTAGGAAAAGGGGACATTACAGTTACTATGAAAGGAAATCTAGTTTTGAATTGAGTTGTCTTGCTATTTTAAATTTTGTAGTTATTGTGGATCATTCTTTTGGCATCATGCTTTTCCTTGATTATTTAGTCCCTAGCAGCCAACTTGGGGGTCGCTACAGGTCAGTTCGTCTTTGCATTCATTTTGCAAATTATTCTTGTTTTGCTCTTTGGCTCAAAATCAAAATGGTTTATTTGCAACAAAAAAACTTATTCTTTTAGGTGCCAATACAATAGGTGAGCACCTTGCTCAACACTGCAGAATAGAATACCCAAGCTTAGTGGGTTATATACTATGGGTGCTAGCTGAAGTAGTTATCATTGCATCTAATATATCCTTTATTATAGTTATAATAATTAATTGTATTAGTCATCATCGATGTTCATCAAAATTTGGGCTTTAGACTCATGCTATACATTGACATTGAACTCTATCAAATGTGTGTCTATTATTTAATTGTTTGTCTAATAAATTTTGTAGGTTTATACTAAATGTGGTTTGCTTGGGCACTATAATCATAAACTCAAGATGAACTATTGCTTTATGTACAAAAATGGTGAAAACATTTCAACAATGAAATTTCCTTATGCTTGCAAACTTCTTTTTCAGGTAACATGCCCTTTTGTTGAGAATGGCAGTACTAAATGTTATGTTGCTTTATTCCATCATATACAATTTCATGTTTTATTTATAGTAGTTTATCTACTTTTGTTAGTTCATAACTATCTTTGTTGTTTTGCAGGAATTGCAATCAATGAACATTGTGCCTAAGTTGCACTTAGCAGAAGCATGAATCAATGGAAGAGTCAAAACCATGAAATTTTGATGACAACTAACAAAAAAGTTACCAAATATGTTTCAAGATTTTCATTTACAATAGTGTACTAAGTAAAAGAGTATTTCATTTCAGTTTGGCATATTTATTCTTGTCTCTAATTTAGGCAGAGTAGATACATGCTTAGAGTTTCCTCCTTTAACACTATTTATTCAAGGAAGATCTTGAGCAACTGAGAGTGTTATGTAAATTGTAAATTGTCAATTTTCAAGTGTGAAATAAGGTGTTTTATTCAAGGAAGATCTTGATCAATCGAGAGTCTATGTAAATTGTCAAATTTTTATGGAAATAAGGTGCCTATGCATTATAATTATTTATGTCGTTTCAAGATTCTAGCCATTATCTTTATATCTGCATTTTGTAGTTTATAAAAGGTGAATCTTCTATGGTCTCATTCTTTGTTTCTACCTTTATTATGCATGGTCTTGCTTATTGTAATATTGCATAGTTCCCTTCAAATAAACATATTTCAAGACCATTTATAACATATATTGCTTGAATGCTATAAAAGAAATGGGAATAATTCTAGGTACCCCTGTCTTCCTTTCAGTCACTTGTTGTAAGAACTGTAGTTGTCACCCCATTGTTATTTGGAACACCTTTGGAATTGAAGAACATGACTGAGCCAACTAATACCAAAACTTCTCTTGAATATGTTGTGCATGGCCAATTAACACTAGGTTTGCATCCTCCTACTCACTAGTAGTCAAGATTAATCTAAACAAATAGATGAGAACTTTGTGAAATGGATATTACATAGACCTTTTAATGATTAAATTCCATCAATATTATTATCTATTGCATTGATGCCTAGCACAACAGTTGCAACATATACACTTGGTTGGCATCCTCCTACTCGCCGGTAGTCAAGAATAATCTTACATTTTTCCTACACCAAAAGTGTTCTGCTAGTCTTAGGCAGGAACTTCGTTGCCTTGCAACTCTTGTTTATTTATGAATCACATCCATTCTTTTACAATCAAAAGCACCAAATAAACCTCTTATTTATCCATGTCCTTTCTATTTAGAGCTCCAACAAAATTCCCATTTATTCTTGATTTCAAGTGAAACTAGCTCTAGCAAAATCTACATATGTAAGCCTCATATTTCAATCAATGTGCTTTAAACTCAAATAGATCTTAACATGTACCAGTCGAATCCAACATTCAATTTAATTACACTTCACTGAATAAAATTTAATAGTTGGGGTTTTCAAAGTAGAATGAAATAATGAGCTTTCCTCACAAAAAAAGTCTTCTCTAAACAAAGTAATGAGAAAGAAATTTTAACAATGTCCAATGTGTTGGAAATGGATTTCGTGCAAGGGGAGGAATTAACTTATCCATAAAATCAATGGGTTGTAGAGAATGAATAAATTTGACTATTCAAACAAAGAATTAACTTACTATAAGTTTTATGCCAAGTTCACTAGAATGTTTACATAAACAAATAGCATAATAAATAATAATATTTAAAATATTTTGTTTTAATTCATACAAAGTTTGGATTGAGTGTCATGTAGAGAGGTATTCATGATGCATTGATGTGTGGATGCTCATTATGTCCACATAACAAGAATGCTCTTTGAATTATTGATTTAACAAATTAATGTTGGATTGAAGACTAATTGATGAAATGATGAATAAGCACCGCCTTGATCTTAATTGGATCAACGAAAATTCCATCTACCGAGATCACATGTCCAAGATAATACACTCTCTTCTGGAAGAAGGTACACTTAGAGAGTTTACCAATACAACTTATGCTCTCTTAAACATTGTAGGACTATCTCTAAATGTTTGCAATGATCCTCCTCATCCTTAGAATAAATCAAGATGTCATCTAGGAAAACCAAGACAAACTTATCTTGGAAATCCCTAAATATACTGTTCATTAGGTTCATAAATGTTGCAAGTGCATTTGTTAAACCAATGGTAGAACTATAAACTCATAGTGTCCATATCTGGTTCTAAACGCAGTCTTAAAGATGTCTTCATCCTTAATTCTCAACTGGTGGTATACAAATCACAGATCTATCTTAGAGAATACAACAACTCCCCTCATTTGATTGATAAGATCATCAATGCATAACGAGTACTTATTCTTTATCGTAGCTTTCTTAAGCATGCGATAATTGATGCACAAACGCAAAGTACCATCCTTTTTCACAAAGATGATCAGTGCTCCCCAAGGTGACACACTTGGTCTTATCAACCCCTTAGACAACAGTTCATCCAATTATGTCTTAAGCTCCATTAGCTCTATTGTTTTCATCCTATAAGGTACCTTGGAAATAGGTTCAAACCCTGGAACTATATCTATAGAGAAGTCAAATATCCTTTTTGGTGGCAACCCAAGTAGCTCATCTGGAATCACATCCGAAAAATTTCTCAGTATAGGATACCTCTCTATATTCGACATTACCCATTTCATCCGTTTCACCATCTTCCATCTCTTGAAAGTTTTGTGACCCAAAGTTATCAAGGTTCTCTTCAAGTTCTTTTATCTTGACTACAAAGAGTTTACACCCTTTCTTCTTAGCCCTTAATAGTTGCATTGCAAATATTTGACGAATCTTGGCCTCTTTAAGTATCCCTTGAAACTTCACTTGGTTACCAAGATCATCTAAGCATTCTACAATTTTGGCACAGTAATATACCTTAGCCCTATGTCTCCATAGCCAATTCATACCTAGGATAACATCATAGGATCCTAAAGGTGCAACATACAAGTTCACTTCTATAGAAAAGCAAGGTAGCTCTATCCTAGCTTCAAACAAACATTGTTCCACCGTTGCTCTTATCTAGTTTGCATACTCTACATTCCAAGACTTTTCCATGTAACTAGCCTTTCTAGATAATTGCTTAGCTACTCTAGATGAAATGAAATTCTCAGTTGCACCAGTATCTATAAGTACGTAAATGGGTAAGCCAAACAAAATACTTGGAGTTTAAATTGTAGTCACTTGATACTCCCCCTAGCGATCGTCCACAGCTGCATGTATCTTTTGTTGGAACATCGCTTGCTAGGTAGGTAGTGGATTACCATAAGATTGTGACCCAAAAGACTTATTGGGACATTCTCTAGCATAGTGGTCTCCACATGTAAAGCATCCAGTATTCGGTCCTCTCTTCCTTGCAGTTTCTCCAGATTTACTAGCATCTCCACTAGCATTGTTGGTATTCCCACTACTAGAACCATTCCTCTTACGTTCCCTTTTTTATTCTTTTCCACCATTACGGGATCCTTTTTCTCCTTGCTTGGGTACATTTAACACAACTTCCACTTTCTTTAGAGTTGGTTTGTCCTGAACTCCCACAATCTTCTTACGGTTTCTATTCTCCTGATAGATGGAGATAGCCTTGAGCTTCTACTCCTGTTTAACCGCTTTCTCATACACAAGTTCCATAGTAGTTGGATCGTGCACATCCACCTCTCCTCCAATCTAACTATTAAGTCGCATGATAAAATTTCTTATGTGGAAGCATTCATCTTTTTGGTACATAGGAACATAACGTAGTAGATAGGTAAACTTCTCCCAATACTCATTGACATTCATATCATCTTGTCTCAAACTCTAAAATATTTGTGAATTTCTAGTCAAAATAAAGTTGGGGTAACTATCTCTTATGAAAAATTTCAACAAATTCACTCCAAGTCAATTTCCATGAGTTAATATTGAGTTCCATCTTTTTATTCATCCACCAGTTAGAGGCTTATCCTGCTAACTGGTATGCTCCCCATACGGCTTTGGTGACCTCGGTATAATTTTGAATCTCGAAATACTTCTCCATTTGGACTAACCAAGCCTCAGTTTTCTCTTTGCTGGCACTTCCCTCAAACTTGGGTGGGGTAATTTTCTTCGTATCTCTGGAAAGTTCATAAGCCATATGCTTCCTATTAGTTTCCTTGAATAGAGAAGGTGATTTCTCTCTCTCATGGTCATTTTTTATCATGCTCGTGAGAATATTTTTCTCCCTCATTCTCATTATTCGAAACTTCCTTCTATACTCTATCCTTTACCCTTTCTTGTTCTAGGTTTTCCAACCTTGCTAAGATTTGGTCCAGTCTAGCTTCAACTCCTATTGGTCCTTGCCAAACTTCTTGGCTTCCATCAAGATTGGTTCATGTCCTTACCATCTTCACAAGAATAGATTTTACCTTAAGGTTCATCCATGTTAGATTCAATCATGTTATCAATTATCTTATAGAAAACATTAGAATGAGCTATCATCACACGTGAGGAATTCCACATAAGATTAAGCACAAGCTTTCGATAAACACATGATTTTATTCATTTTCCAAGGGTCTCAATATCCTTTGATTATATGGAGTGACTATTTAGATAGTTGAGTGAAGAGTATCCCTCGGATTCACTCTCTGACACATAACTTAATGGAGTATACCCTACAAATTGAGATTTTTTCTCATCTCTCATTTGTTCATACCTATCCCAAAATGGATAATAGCCTTCATATTTATCATTCGATACATAGTTGCGAGGTACATAACCCTCAGACTCATTACTCGAGGAAATTACAATTACTTTTGCCATTGGAAGAAATCTAGGGTCTCTAAAAATAAATGTCAGACTGACACTCCCTTTTGAGATCATATCCCTGGAAAGTGGTAAAGATTCAAACTTCTCTAGTGAGACAGAAGGTAGGTAATTGTACTTGGCCTCCATCTTCATCTTTTTCTTAACATCACTGATTTGAGAAAGTGTGTGACTAAAGGTTTTAGTTTCGCTTAACCAGATGGCTTCTCTTTCCTTCTTTGCCTTGAGGTAGCGCTCATTCTCGATTACTAACTTTCTAATTGTTAACCTAAGATGCACCATCCTAGCACAAGAATTTTCAAACATTAGATGGAAAGTATGATGAGCTCATAGGTTCCAGAGCTAAACCTGGTAGCTCTGATACCACATATAATGTGCCAACCATTCTCTGAAGTAATTTTTCCTAAATTTTCACTTTGTGAGTAAATAAACTATGTAACCAACCATTGCAATAAAAAAATTCTTTTCTTTCTTGAGAACAAATGAACATAGATGTCATAACAATAACCCACATGGATTCCATTTTAATATAATAATTTCACAATTTAAAATATTTCAAGAATGTGTACAAGTACATACATAGCTCAATCAAGCTTCAAAGCAATAGATATAGATGGTCCAAGATCCGCCTTTCAAATCTTGGTCTTATGTCACCTGCTGAGGAGGGGAAGCATCATTCAAGTACTTTTCTGCCAACCACTAACTCATATGCAGTCCCCCGCACATCTATCATGTGATAGATGGCCCTACCCTTCGATGAAGATATTGGTGGAGTAACCTTGTATGACAACCACATTGAGCTTAGTGTTGCGTCCTACATGACTAGAACTTGTAACCCTACAATCTAGAACTACCATGCACTACATGCACACGGTGAACTGACAATGGAGCCAAAGGAAATCACACTACTTTGGCCAAAGTGTTCTCACTCAGTACTTCAAGTGATGGTTATTTTATTCAATTACACTACTTAAGCTCGATTTGACTTAAGGCCCCTATAATCTATGCATAGGTATTTCCTCTAATGGGTAATCTTTGACCCCAGAAATAGCCTATCACTTTACAAACTCTAGGGTATTTTACTCACAGAGTATATGTGCAAATTCCCTCCCTTCAATGGACAAACAATCCCAGGAGTAACCCACTAGCTATCTAGTATAATCAAATAAATTTAGCTATGAGTAACCCTTAAGCTACCCTTGTTTAATCATATCTAGTATAATAATACCTATGAAAAACAATCCCTCCTATTATGGAGTAATTACAAGCACTTCACAAAATAGCATAAACAACTTCTATTTTCCTTTCAAAGCAAATGCTACAATTCCCTAATGTAAGTAATTTCAATAGATCAAATAAAGCGCTCAAGAATCAATCTTTCATAAACAAAGACAAATAAAGGAAAATTTATCCTCATGCATGTAATACGCTTATCCAATTGACTGATTTGATGCACAACTTTCTAACAACAACTTACTAGCTTGACTTTGACCTCACAAGCAATACCTCAATAAGGCCTCCCTCACAAGTTGATAATATGCTTTCTCAAGTATAACTCAAACAATATAGCTCCTCACAAAACACTCAAGGCTCTCTCAAAATACAACATAATGCAATTGCAGAATAATGTAGATTAGAAGTGTGTAATAGAATGTATCCAAATGAGAGAACATGCCTCTCTATTTATACAACAAAATAAGATATTGCAGCCTACAGAAAAGGCATGCAAAATGATAGTAGCATCCATGCTAGTCGACTCACTTCACTTGGAAACAATCAAAGAGTTTATTCAGCACAAGAAGCTACAGGTTGACCTCCATGTTTTGACAGCAACTTAAGACTATTTCAATCTACACATAATCAAATGGTGATGATCAATTTTTTTCCAAAATGGACTTCTATAGCATATAGAACTTCATATCTTGGTGCCAAGTATGCAACCATTCTCCCTATTGTTTGGCGCGGCTTTACTTATTGAAGCAGTCTACATTCAAAATGCAACACTTGTACAAGGTCGACTAAGTCTAAGCTTAGCAGAAAACAAAGGAATGAAGTGTCGATTTGGCGCATAAATATGCTTTGACCAATTCTTTTCCTTGTTACTTTTCCTATTATCATGCATTTAACACTTTACTTTGATATTGGTAATTATTTCATCACTCTATGATAAGGCGTCCAAAAGTAAATTGTTGTTTACTAAGTCAAAGATGCAATTCTATAGCAGCGACTATGGTGTATTTTCCATATCGACTTAATTGTTGTGTAATACAACATATAATTCGATCTTTATCCTATGCCAATATATGTTATATTTGGCCTTTAAATGCTTTGTATATGTTATACACAAAACGACCTATGTTCGTGTAAATAAAATTGGCCTTAAAGCATTATATATGTTAATCAATCTTCACGCATATATTCATATATGTACATATACATATATATATATATATATATGTATATCAATAATATCACACATATATATATGTATATGTATATGTATATATATGTTTATATATATGTCAATAAAGTATGTATACATTCGATATACAAATGAATACGAACAAGTTAACATTCTTGTAGTAATAATAATTATATCGACTATGTACATATACATACATACATACATACATATATATATATATGTGTGTGTGTGTGTGTGTGTACATATATTAATACATTCGTATAGGCATGTCCGTTTTCCAAACATACGTGTGTATTGATACATGTATACATATGGATATATGTATATATCATATATACATATATATATACACATTTGATTGCACACCAAGCATACACACAATTATTATTATATTGATAGGTTCCTACGTGTGATATATTTTTGCATATACATATGCATACATTCATAAGGTCCATTTGATAGTTTCATACACATAAGCAACCCGTTCATAAGTGTGCATAGATACGTCTACCTATGTACCCTCATGTACATGTTCCTTCATGTGTATGGTCTGTCATTGACATGCATATGTGTACATATACATATATTCCACATGTGTTCAATTTAGCAATACAAGCATACTAATATAGGGAAGAACTAATAAAATCCAAACATAAAAACATCACCCAATCATGCGCTCAATAGTCATGCGCTCAATAGTAATTGAGGCCCTTACTAATGCAAACACATCAAACTAAGGATGACTTACCAACTCCCAACATAATAACTTGACTCAACCATTCTAATGTGAGTGTGTGTAAGCTCAGATAGGTTACGTTACTGGTTACCTAACCAAGATCTTCTCCTAAGTGATACTTCCCCTCCACCTGGAGGGTTGAACATATACCTGCATCCAACTCACATGCCCATGGTAGTCAGCTATTCAACAAAATATGCATTACACATAATATATCTCCATAGTTAGAATACATAATTCAATAACCATCCATTTCACATATATGCATTTCTTCACATATCATTAAATGAAATAATATTCATTCATAATTCATTGATAACAAAGTGAAAGCACAATTTATTCACCTTCGGAATTCAAACTACATTCACATTTACCCTACATAGTAATAGTAAATAGTAAATACACAATTGGGGTGTAACAATCTTAGTATGTCATTCAAGCAACATGTATAGTGATGTACTATATAACTAGCAAATGTATGGCATATATCTCCTAGGTTATGAGACTTTATGGTTTAATAAAGAAAATCATTCATTTCATAGGTAACATTTAAAATCTTTTATTTCCAAGTAAATTTATTGATTTGATAATCGATTGTACATAATATTTGCACTAGTCAATATTTTTTTCTAAGTATGATAGTTATCATCTCAAAAGCTTTAGGGCTTGCATATTATTTATCATCTCAATGAATCCACTAAATATAGATTCAAAATATTAAAGTAATGTTTAATAAACTTAAAACTATTTATCACATAATACAAGCATACAAAGAGACCAACTCACGACAACACTCAAGTATGCCTCTACATTAGAATGTGTCATCATAAAATTAGATGACAAATGTGTGTTTGTGTGTAGGCTCTTAAATAACATGGTTCAACTATGGTGTTGTTGCTATTTATCTTCCTTTCTTGGATGATATTATCCCTCTCTATAGCTTGACAACCACATTGCTTGGACTCAAACGAGATGATTATGACTAATGGTCACCTATTTTTAAAAGAATTAAAAAGATAAATGTTTTGTATAATTGATGAACATTGGTAAATTGATAGAATAAATAATCCTAATCCTATTTTCTTAATATATTATTTGTAACATGTATCATGACATAGTATTTAATTGGTAGATGTATGGCATCTATCTCCTGAGTCATGAGCCTATATACGATTTAATAAAAAAAAATATTAAATGTTATCCTTAAAAGGCATGATAATTTTTTTTACTAAACCATGAAGTCTCATGCCTTGGGAGATACATGTCATATATTTACTAGTTACATAGTAAATCATAACACATTTTGCAAATAATATATAATATTCTAATCAAGGTTAAGACTACTATCCTATAACCTACTAATATTCATTAGTTATACAAAATATTTCTTTTAATTCATCATAAATTGATAACCAATGGTCATAGTCACCTCATTTAAGTATAAGCAATATGGTTGTCAAGTTATATAGAGGAAGAGTATCATACAAGAGACGAAGGCAAATAGTGATAACAAGATATTTGAACCATGTTATCCAAGAACCCACACACTAACACAAGTTTACAATATGATTGTGTGATGATGTATTGTAGGCATGTAGAGGCATACTTGAGTGTCATTGTGAGTTGGTCTCTTCATACAGCTATATTTTGTGATAAATAGTTTTAACTTTGGTTTTTCATGCTTGATTGGTTTGAATTAGAATCATTATTTTCTAGATTCAAATTGTATGGTTTCAAGGAGAATAAACATTTAATTTTATTAAATTTTATAAATCTAAGTTTCAAAACTTTAGCCAAGTGGTATGCATTTTGAACTAGTCAAGATTTTGAGTTGGTATGATAGTTTTCATCATCTCAAAATCTCTAGGGCTCATACATTATATATGTCATTTCAATTAATCCACTAAATATGGATTTGAAATATTAAAGTAAATCACATTTGAATGTGTTTTGAATATGTGAAAACTTCATGGGAGAAAGTCATTTACAATAACCTTGCAATGCTCTTAAATAAATCTAGATGAGAAAACTATCACTATCTAATTTTTAAAAACATCTCAAATATGGGTTTCATCTTAAATAATTAGCCTTTTAAAACTTCAAGTTTGAGGTTCCTCCGAGTGCGATATTTTTTGTTGGTGTAAAAAAGGTATCTTATTTAACTAGTTTTACTTTAGGAACTATTCACACCTTGTTACTTAATCTTATTCAAGTCATCTACTTTTTGTATCTCATGGCATATGATTAAGACACTTTTCATGATCTTATTTTGTCTTAAGGTTTCATTTAAGGTTTGATTCTTGCATTTATAACAAGGTCGTCACATTTATTCTATAATTCTAGATACTTTTGTATTAATTGTTTTTCGACAATATAGTTCATTTTTCTTATTGTATCTCTTGTGTGAAAGGTATTTGGTTTCATTGGTTAGATTCTTGCTATTGTAATTTCTTTCATTTCTCTAGCATGGTATCAATGCTTTAAATCAACAAACCCATTCTCTTTTCTTGAGGGTTATGGTCTGAGACTTTTCCATAGTTGTGTTCAAAAGGCCAAAAACCCATTTTCATATAAGACATGATAGAGTTTGGTGATAGAAAAATTTCAAAATTTTTATGGAGGTTGATTGGGTTATCGTTGTATCAGTCCTTACTATCATACAAATATGCATGACAATACAACTTCCATTAACATAGTCTTGATCCACATGTAAATTCTCAAAAAACATAAATTTTTAAAAGATTTATGTTCTCGCTATCATTAATGCCATGGTATAGTTTTAAGTTAAATAAACATAAACAATGGGGTCATGGGCGTACCTACCTTCTGCTATGTTAGGGTTGGTAAACCCTCAAGGCTCGACCCCTTTAATAAGAGGTGGTGGCACCTTCAGTACAATATTTTTTGAAATCATATATTTTTAACATACTTTATAATGGTTCCTTTTGTTTCCTTTCATGTTTTAGCATAATTGTATTTTTAGCATGTGGTCAATTTTGAACATGATAAGTATTAATTGAATTCACTTCTTGAATTGTAAATGCAATGAGATAAAGTGTCATATCTTGTACATATATTTTGGAGATTTTACACATCATATTGTGTCATTATTGTATTTGCACTACCTTATAAAGTTTCATGGAGGTTTGTTGTGTGCACTTTGTTACTTGCAATCACAACCTTATAAATCTTCATGAGTGTGTCTTGTGTTTGCATATGCTTTTAAGTTGGATGTAGTATTTTGTACATCTTTTAATATTGCTTTGTCACCTTCTTGCACTATATTGTTTCAAAGTTTTAATGAACCTATCATACCTCTCCCTTATCAACATAATGGAGGGTATCATACTATTGTTTCTAATACTTCCTTGGTTTCTTTCTGGAGTAAGCTATGTATCTAGATTTTATTCCTATATAGTAGATGGATGCAATGACTAGTTACCCATGCATTTTGATGAGATGGAACACATCATATAGACACCCTTGCATTCATATTTATGGAGACAACCTTCCATCCTTAGTTGATCAATATTCTTAAGACTATTGGCACATGTATTTTTGACTTGTCAAATCATTTGTTCATTGGTTGAGTAGTGTTGTTAGGGTCACTCATGCAAATTGATGTGTCATCTATAGTTCAACTATTGGATTGTTGCCTTGGTTAACCATTTAATCATTATTCGAGTAGGTCGTTAAGGTTACTCATACAATGTTTTATCCTTTTTATCTCAATCTTCATCATGATTGCAAAGGAAGTTCTTCAACTTTAACACTATAATAGTCATTGTTTAATAATTGTTTGCAACTTCTTCATGCTTCAATCATGTGCTTTATGTTCATCTTCACAATCCTTATCTTTTTGGAATATCCTTTTGGAGGCTTCTTAGTCATTCACATGTTTTCTCTCTTGTGGCAGGGTCATCTTTATTATATGCGATGGAAGTAGTCCTTGGGCGATTCTTCTTTCCTTCTTTCACTTTTTCATGTTTTTCACTCTTTTTGGGAGGAATTTTTTCTCATGAGATTTTCTCTTTTTCTTCATTTGTGAGATATATATGTGTATATGAGTACCTAACATGGCCTTGTTGTCATAACCCATCTTTGAATCTTTGCATATTTTATCAATCTCTCTAATTTACACATAAGGAGGGGGTGTTGGTGTGCAAAAGATATCTTATCTAATGAATTTGACTTTAGTAACTATCCACACCTTATTACGTAAGCTTACTTAAAGAATTTATTTTTTTGTCTCCTATCATATGATTAAGACACTTTTCATGATCTTAGTTTATCTTAAGGTTTCATTTAGGGTGTGATTCTTGCCTTTATAGCAAGTTCATCTCATTCATTCTATAATTTAGGATAATTATGTATTAATTGTTTTTTTGACAATATAGCAATTATTTCTATTACATCTCTCGTGTGCAAGGTATTTGGTCTTGTTGGTTAGATTCTTGCTCCTATAAGTTCTTTCATTTCTCCAACATTTTCAACATGTTGCACCAATGAAAAGATGTTGGTTAAACTAGTTATGCCACTTGTCATGATCATAGAGTATGCAAGTCTTGTATGAATGGGATAGATGGAAGAACCTTGCAAAGGTCCCTACTGACACACATCAAGATCTTGAATGGTAAGGTTGTCTTAAATTGTTGACATAGACATATGTAATGAAAGCACAAATGTGAAGGACTTAACCAAAATTTAAAGCATACCAAATCTAGATAAGGGTACATGCAAAAATAAAAAATAAAATATCTTTGGTTGTGAGAATATTTTGAATCAAAACATATTATAAATTGGGTTTAAATAGAGTTTGGGTTCTTCATGTTAAACAGGAAAGACATGACCTAAGTTAAACTCAAATGTGATCAATATTAAACCCACACATAAAAACAATTTTAGGCAAAAGTGCTTCAAAAGACAAATATGATGAAAACCAAGGAATTAGGCCTAAGTCATCATTGAATGTGAAGGGAAAAGTTAATCCTATATATATAAAAAAGTGGTTTTGGGTTTGGATTTGAATTTAAGCTTTCCCAAAAAAGTGTTCAAATGGTGATATAATCTAGGAAAGCAATCCAATGAAAGACTACCCAAGCCTAGTAGCCACAAGCACAAACAACAAAAATACATGCTAAGTGAAACAAAATACAATGATACCTTCATTAAATTATCCAAAATATACCTTCAACGCTTACAATAGGTTATTAAGGAGCTAACATTTACTACACACAAATATTGATAGAAAGGCTTTGATTGCCCTAAATGGCGTATCTCTTTTCAATTTGGATCTTATCTTATCTCTTCTCTCTCCAATATAGTCAATGTTAACTTCTCTCAAGTGAATGACCTAAGGGTCCATTCTAAATCCTTCTCACTTGCTACTTTTACACAAGTATGATGTTTTTATTTTCTTTTAGAGGCACCATCATAACTACTACAATTGTATCCCTTTCATTATTGATTGATTATCCTTCAAATTTTCCCTAGATAAATGCCCAATAATTTTCTTTAATAGCTGGGAACTCAATGACGTGCATAATCACTTGCAAACAACACCAAGAGTGAAACACCTACCCATATGATTATAATAATTGTCATCCCATAGAAGTGAGACACAACCAAGAAGAATTATGAAAAGATATTTGTTGAAACCCAAATGCAACCAAAACCTTTTAAGAAAGTGGACAATTACTAAAAGGATCTAAAAGTTGTAAGCATCATACTCCTCTGCATTAATCCCTTATTTTTATGCATGACAAGTGTTTGGTGATCACTAACAAGAAAGCATTCAACCAAGAATGTCAAGTGACCTATTTTGATAAGTTTGAGACATAAAATGGGCTGATTTGGATAAAAGTCAACACTAGGTGTCCATTGGATTCATCTCATCATGAGTTGTTGTCCACTATCATTTTCTCCTTGTTAAAGTTGTCCCAAATGCTTTTGTCACAATTACTACCAAACTCACTTGTTGCCAAAGTGATAGTGCTAAAGTGAAATAAACTACTACCAAAGTGATAAGCTACTACCAAAGATGCAACTCTATTATTTTGTTATTTCCAATCAATGGGAACAATATTTCAACCTCTTATACTCATTTTTCATGTCATTTCATTGAAATATTGCACAAAACTTAGCCATATTTCATTATATTTTTATGTGATACAAGATTGCTCGTGGCCTTTGATGCTCCTAGATCAAAGATGCAAACAAGGCACACAAAGAAACAACATAATATGAACGGAGCATTTCAATTTATAAAATGAATTTCACAAACCTAAGATGACTACAATTCAAATCCCCATTTTACACAATGAATAACAAGTAACTATAATGAGAAGCATGTCTATGTAGGTATAGGAAATTTAATACCTTGAGAAGGAAATCTACAACCATGTCTAAACCCTAAACACTAAAAGCTAAAAAAAAATCAATCCAAGACAAATAGTAAATGTTATTTTTCAAAGTGAAAGGAATTAAATGATTAACAATCAAAGACAAAACTTACTACTAATAAAATCAAACTTAACTCCAAAAAGATCAAAAGAGGGGGCCAAATTTACAATATTTAGTTGTGTTGTGATGAGTAGCTCACAATAAAAATGAAGCCAAAGGAATAATTATTAAAGAAACCTTTTGTCATCCTCTAATCTTAATCTACCTACAAATTTTAAGTGAAATATTATAAGATAATTTATTAATGGTTTCTTAAAATGATTTTTTTATTTATTAAATTATTTGTGTTGAAAAATATTGTCATTGATGTCAAAGGATTGAAAGGACACATGGGCCAACCTATGTTGGAGATTCAAATTGAAAAATAAAAATAAATAACTTGGACGACACCCCTCTTGAGGCAGCCCCATTTAGGGCTAATTATATTTAAAAATAAATTTATTTTTGTACATTTTTTGGGGCCTACCAAAATGGGACGACCTCCTAGATAGTTGTGCCCACCTTGGAGAAAACAAAATTAAATAAAATCACTTATATTGGCCAACCTAGGTGAAGATGTGTCTATAAAAGAAGGGTTGTCTCTCTTGGCAAGATGTATGTCTTTTCTATGAGTTGCCTCCTTTGAAACAGATAAAAAAAATTTGTGAAGGTCAATTGTAAGGCAAGCATTTTTAACGAATATCTTTCTATACATCAACAGATCTAAAAAATTAATTATGTCAGATTTATGAAGACACTATTTTAGATTTAGTGAAGATCTTATTGTAGATTTATGTGAATACATTAGTGCATATTTGAGAAGACTACGTTGCCGATTTGTGGGTATATTTTTTAAGATCATATTGCAAATTTAGGTGAAGGTTTAAGAGCATAGATTCAAGGCAGACTTGTGTGAAGAAGTAGGCAGATTTTTGAAGGGATCTAGGGCAGATCCAACAACATCATAATTACTTTGAATTTTGAAGGTCGATGCCTTCTAATTTGCAAGATTTGGAGGTTGGAGCCTCTCACTCAAAGAGATCGGTGTCTCTTGCTGAGTTGGTGCTCAATGGAGGGGATTGGTGTCTCTTGTGGGTTGGTGCCTACGAAGTTGTAAGAATTTTCCTATTAAAGCAATATTTTGTTGTGGTTTTCTCTCGCAAGGGTTTCCACATAAATTGTGTGTGCATCTTTTGTTCTCTATTATTAGATCTTGCATGTGTGAATACTTTGTTTTTTGCTTTATGATTGCTAAAGTTATAAATTGAAAAAGTTGGTCTTATACTATTTCATCCCCCCCTCTCAATATAAGTGTGTGTGTATGTTTTTGTTCAATTGGTATCAGAGTGGGTTCCTTCAAAAAAGCCTAACCACTTAAAGGAAAGATCTTCAGAACACGCATGGCGAGTCAAGAAGGGTTTTCCTCAAGCCGATCACCATTGTTCAACGGAAACAATTGCTTTTTAGAGTGAGGATGTGTATTTATTTGATGGCCCATGGATTTGATATATGGCAATATGTTGTGGATGGCTATGTGGCACCATCTACTCGACCAACAGATCAACTTGAAAAGAGGGCTAGTGAGAACAATGCTAAAGCTATGAATGCAATTCTAAATGGTCTAACTAAATCAAAAAAATTCAAAGTTGTGCAATGCAAATCGGAAAAAGAGATGTGGGATAAGCTTCAAAGGACTTATGAAGGAGACGACAAAGTGAAAAAGGCAAAGCTCCAAAACCACGGGAGACAATTTGAGAGTTTGAAGATGAAGAGAGTGTTTCCGCCTATTTAGACGCATGGATGAAATCATAAATACAATTCATGGTCTTGGAGAAAAGATTGAGGATGAGATTGTTGTGCAAAAGGTGTTAAGATCTCTACCCATGAGATTTGATGTGAAAGTTTCTGCCATTGAAGAAACGAAGGATCTAAACACTTTGAAGATGGATGAGTTACATGGCATACTCACTGCTTACGAAATGAGGACTAAGAAAGGAACATCATCAAAACGTGAAGTTGCCTTCAAAGCATCAAGAAGGATGAAGAAAAGGGCCCACATCAAGTGAAAGTTCAAGCAATAAGGAAGAGATTGACTTTGTGAAGAAATTCAATAAAGGAACTATCAAGTGAAAAGGTAAGTATACTCTTAATTGTGTTAATTGTGGTAATATAGGTCATTTTGCTACCAAATGTCCACAACTTGGAAGTGATAGCAGTGAATAATTATATTATGACAAGGGAAAAGGCAAGAAAAGTCATTATAACAAGAAGTCCACTCAAAGGAAATCTGAAAGGAAGAATAATTTTTGAAGACATGAGAAGAGTCTATATGTTCAAGGAAGCAATAGTTCATCTGAGGAAAGCGATGAAAGTTTCTTTGAAAGTGATAGAGAAGAAATTCTCTTCATGGCCATGGAAACAAAAGAAGAAGCTCCAAGGTGTGAAGACAAAGGGAATGAAGAGATCGAAGGTGAGAAAGATACTATAACAGATCTTGAAGAAGAAATTGTTGCCATAGACGAAATCAAAAGACTCAAGAAGTGGAATTCAAGCTGAAAGACCCAATTCGAGAAGACAATGAAAAGTTCAAAAAGATAATTATGGATTTGAAGACTCAAGCAAAAGAAGCCAAACACATTGAAGATGTTTTAAAGGATTAGCTAAAAGCAAAGGAATCAAAATGTGAGAAGCTTGAATCTGAAATCGTTTCCTTGAGGAAGGAGCTAGAAAAGACTAAAGATCAGCTCAATGGGAACATAAAATTTGATAAAAGTTTTGAAATATTAGAAGACCTTATCAACTAAAAAAGATCACCATTTATCAAAATTCCTTGGTTTTGATGGCGAAAGTTCACAAACTACAAAGAAGTTGGAAGTAAGAATTATGTTGTGGCCCTCAAAATTTTCAACAAAGAGTAGGTGAACAAAGAAGATAATAAAAGGGAAGAAAGAAAAAATGAGGCGAACAAAGAGGAAAACAAGGAAGATAAAGTATCACAGTTTCAAAGAACTAATAAGGACAATCTCAAATGGTCCTTTCCTCAAAGGAAGCCCCGCACAACCAAGTTTTAATATTCTTTCCATGGTTATTGCTTTTCATGTAATCATTTTGGGCATAAGTAGTAAATTGTAGAGCCCGCACAAGGAATGAGTTTGAACTCATGGAGAGGAATTATAATTCATTTTCTCCTTTGATGGATTATAACATTATGTCACAAGTGCAACAATTTTGGGCACACAACACGTTTTTGCAGATGTATTTTTCCTAAGCCTCCAAGACAAAATAAGAAGGATGTTTGTGACAAGAAAAAGGATGAACCAAACAAGGTTTGGCAAGAGAAGAAGGATCAAGAAATGAAAGAAAAATTTGTGCTTGTACAAGTTGCACAACATGCCCAAGATGAGAAAGGAAAATGGTATGTTGACGTATGTTGACAGTGGTTGTTCAACCCACATGACTGGTGACAAAAGCAAATTTATCTCCCTAAAGAAAGTGAATGAACCGTGAAATTCAGGGACAATGCTACGAAAAGCATAAAAGGTAAAGGCACACTTAGTCTGGATAATGGAAGAACTAAAACTAAAGATTTCTTAGATGTTGAAGGATTGAAGCATAATCTCATAAGTGTGAGTCAATTGTGTGACCAAGGGCACACTTTCATGTTTGATTCTGGAGGATTTAAAATCATGAAAGGCGGAAAATTGATAGTTGATTAGAACAAATGGTAATTTGTACATTCTCAATGAGGTCAAAAGTGAGAAATGTTAAATGGGGCAAGAAGATGAGAGTTAGCTGTGGCATGCAAAAGGATGGGACATTTAAACTTTAATAGCATTGTGAAGATCAACAAAAGGCAAGCTGTAAGAGACATTCCAAAGATAGTAAAGCCTTTGAATATCATTTTGCAAACAGTTTCAATATGGAAAACAAACAAGGACAAGCTTCAAATCTAAGGAGTATTCTATGTCAAAGCCTTTGGAACTTATTCACATTGACTTGTGTGGGCCAACAAGAATGAAAAGCTTGTAAGGTGAGTTATTTTATGTCGTTGATTGATGGTTATTCCATGATGACTTGGGTGGCTTTTCTCAAAGAAAAATCTGAAACAATTGAGAAGTTTAAGGCATTCAAAGCCTTAGTAGAGAATGAAACAGGGTTGAAGGTCTTAGATTTGACAGAGGAAGATAATTTACCTCAAATGAATTTGAAGAATACTGTGAAAGACATGGGATAAAAAGATAATATTCAGTTGCAAGAACTCCACAACAAAATGTAGTTGAGAGAAAGATTAGAACAATTCAAGGAATGGCAAGAGCTATGCTAAGTGAGTCCAAGATATATGATGCTTTTTGGAAAGAAGCGATCCATATAGTTGTCTATATTTCAAGTCAAGTACAAATTAGGATAAATAATAGCAAAACTCCATATGAACTTTGGAAGGGAAGGCCTACATCAATAAAGTACTTCAAAGTTTTCAGAAGGAAATGCTATATAAGAAGAGATGAGGAAGATTTAGGAAAATTCGATTCCAAAAGTGATGAAGGTATATTCCTTAGATACTCCACAAGGAGTAAGGCTTACAAATGCTTTAACAAAAGACTGCACAAGGATGTTGAAAGTGCAAATGGGAGAGTTGACGAAGAAAAAAATCAAAAGGAGATAGTACAAGAAATTGATTATGAGGAAGAAAGATGCAAAGAAGAAACGAAGGGAGAAATTGAAACCAGAGAAGTTGAGCAAAGAAATCTGAAGACTCCATCAAAGGCACCACCCAAGACACCATCTAGATTTGTTCAAAAGAACCATCCTGAAGATCTAATTATTGGAGACAAAGACACAAAAATTCAGACAAGAAGACTTGTTGATACAATAGAACATCAAATTTGTGTTTGCTTTCCAAAGTTGAACCAAAGAACATTTTAGAAGCAAGTGAAGACAAATACTGGATCAAGGCTATGGAGGAGGAATTGGATCAAATAGAGAAGAATGAAACTTGGGAGTTTGTCCCAAGACCTAAGGACAAGAATGTCATTGGAACCAAGCCGGTTTTTCAAAACAAACTAATGAAGATGGGGAAGTCCCAAGGAACAAGGCGAGACTTGTGTGCAAAGGCTATGCACAAATCGAAGGAATAGACTTTGAAGAAACATTTGCACTTGTTGCACGATTAGAGGCTATCAGAATGTTCTTAGCTTGCAAGTTTCAAGAATTTCAAAGTTTATCAGATGGACATCAAATCAGCCTTTCTAAATGGAAATTTGGAAGAGGAAGTGTACATTGAACAACTTGAAGGATTCATTCTATCAGAGAATAAGGATTACATTTGTAGATTGAAGAAGGCTCTTTACAAACTAAAGCAAGCCCCAAAGGCTTGGTATTCAAGGTTAGACAAATATCTTCAAGAGAAAGGCTTCAAAAGAGGAATTGTAGATAGCAACCTGTATATCAAGAATGAAAGAGATAAGTTGTTGATTGTTGTGGTATATGTCGACGACATCATTTTTGGGGGTAACAATGATAGGATGTGCCAAGAATTTGTCTCCAACATGCAGAAGGAATTTGAGATGTTGATGCTAGGTGAGCTAGTTTTCTTCCTTAGTTTGCAAATCTCTCAGTCAAATAAAGGGATCTTTATTTCTCAAACCAAATATGTTAAAAAGATGTTAAAGAAATTCAAGATGAAAGATTGTAATCCAATAAATACTCCTATGGTTATTGGTTGTAAATTGAGCAAAGATGATGAATCTCCTGCAGCAAATTAGACTATGTATAGATCCATGATTGGTAGTTTTCTATACCTCACAGCCACAAGGCCTGATATTATGAAAGTTGTTGGTTTAGTGGCATGGTTTCAAGCAACTCCAAAGGAAACCCATGTAAATGCAATCAAGAGAATATTGAAATATTTGATGGGGACTATGGATTTTGGATTGTGGTATCCAAGGAGTGAATAATTCACTCTTACAACCTATATGGATGCGAATTGGGCAAGCAGTGTTGATGACAAGAAGAGCACTAATGGAGGAGCACTCTTTCTTGGAAATTGCCTTGTATCTTGGTTAAGCAAGAAACAAGAATCAGTTTCCCTATCTATAACAAAGACAAAATATATTGCAGCAGCAGCTTGTTGCACACAGGTTTTATGGATGAAACAAACTTTGAAAGATGTTAAGGTTGAGTATGAGCATCCCATTCCCATACTTTGTGATAACACAAGTGCCATCAACATATCAAAGAATCCAATTATGCACTCCAAGACAAAAAATATTTCGATTAAGCCAATAGTGGCATAGTATGATGGTTAAGTTGTGGTGTTCTTGCCATCAAGGTTTAAACTCCACTGGGGTGTAATTGTTGAATGTTTAAATTGGGGATGAGGTCCCTCGTTTGTGACCTCATCAATTCATAACTTCGGGTCAAAAGTGTTTACCCCTTAAAATAATAATAAAGCATATTTCAATTATCATTTCTTGAGAGAGCAAGTACTTGAGCAGCAAGTAAAATTGGAGTATGTTGCTATAAAGGACCAAATTGTAGATATTTCCACTAAGCCTCTTCCAAAAGAGACTTTTGAGTACCAGAGGGAGAAATTGGGAGTGATGTCACTCTCTTCCATTCACTAAGTTCTTCAAGAGAAGCATGTGTTTAGGGGGAGTTATTCATTACCTTATTCAATTAGCCTCGAATACCCTTTGCCATTGATGTCAAAGGGGGAGGAGAAGAGTCAAGGGGGGTATATTAGTCAAGGGGAGCAATTCTATCAAGGGGAGAAGTATTGGTCATGTTGCATTTCAAGTTTATTACTTTGCAGGGTTGCCATCAACGATAAAGGGGGAGATTGTTAAAAAATATTGTCATTGATGTCAAAGGATTAAAAGGACGCATGGGCCTACCTATGTTGGAGATTCAAATTGCAAAATAAAAATTAATAACTTGGACGACCCCCCTCTTGAGATTGACCCATTTAGGGATAATTATATTTAAAAATAAAATTATTTTTATATTTTTTGGGGGCCTCCAAAAATGGGACAACCTCCTAGATAGGCGTGCCCACCTTGGAGAAAACAAAAATTAAATTAAATCATTTCTACTGGTTGAACTAGGGGAAGAGGTGTCTATAAAAGAAGGGTTCTCTCTTGGCAAGATGTATGCCTTTTCTATGAGTCGGCTCCTTTGGAAGAGATATCAAAAGGAAATTGTGAAGGTCATTTGAAGGCAAGCATTTTTAACGAATATCTTTCTATACATCAATAGATCTAAAAAATTATTTATGACAAATTTATGAAGTCATTACCGCAGATTTATGAAGACGTTATTTCAAATTTAGTGAAGATCTTATTGCAGATTTATGTGAAGACAATAGTGCATATTTGAGAAGACTACATGGCAGATTTGTGGGTATATTTTTGAAGATCATATTGCAAATCTAGGTGAAGGTTTAAGAGCAGAGATTCAAGGCAAACTTGTGTGATGAAGCGGGCAAATTTTTGAAGGGATCTAGGGCAAATCCAACATCATAATTACTTTGAATTTTGAAGGTTGGTGCTTTCTAATCGACAAGATCCGGAGGTTGGAGCCTCTCACTCAAAGAGATCGGTGTCTCTTGTTGAGTTGGTGCTCAGTGGAGGGGATTGGTGTCTCATGCGGGTTGGTGCCTACAAAGTTGTAAGAAGTTTCCTATAAAAGCAATATTTTGTCGTGGTTTTCTCCCGCAAGGGTTTCCACGTAAATCTATGTGCATCTTGTGTTCTCCATTATTAGATTTTGCATGTGTAGTACTTTGATTTTTTGCTTTATGATTGCCAAAGTTATAAATTGAAAAAGTTGGTCTTATACTAATTCACCCCCTCTATCAATATAAGTGTATGTGTGTTTTCTTCGATTTTTATTTTATAATCTACAAAATTTGTTGCCTTTAGTTCAATCCAAATATAGTACAAAAGTGAAGGTAATGCTCTAATGTTCAAATACAGTTTCAAAAACAAAAACAATTAATATGGTTGCTTGAGCCCTACACTAAATGTTTGGACTAGGTCAATGATAAGCAACATTCATTGTTCCTACCTATTGGTTTAAGGTATCAAGGTCTTTCTATTGAAGAGCACCTAAGACAAAAAATTTTGGGATGGTTGGAACAAAGCAAAATATTTAGGTAAAACACCAATTTACTTTCAAGTATGCAGTTAAAACCAAAAATAGATTATCATTGCCCTAGTCCAAAGGTCTAGTGTGGGGCTCAAGCACAATAGGTAATATTGTAGCCTAACAATTTCTTGGGACATTTCATTTTCAAACAACATTAACTTCTCAGAAAAAAGTTGCTACATCATTATTGAGTTGACATGATTGTCATTGAATTGCAGATTTCTCATGACATAAATTTCATCATGAATAGAAAAAATACAACTATAATATTTATTGACTAGGGCTTAGGTAAGAACAACAAATGTTGCTTATCATTGCCCTAGTCTAAAGCTCTAGTGTAGGGCTCAAGCACGATAGGTAATATCATGGCCTATCAATTTCCTCAAACAACTTGTCACTACCAAACAACATTAACTTCTCATAAACAAGTTGTCACATCATTATTGAGTTGACGCGATTATTGTTGAATTGTAGACTTCCCCTAACACAAATTTCTTCATTAGTGAAAAAATACAAATGTAGTTGTATTTATTAACCATAGCTCAAGCAAAGATAATGAGTGTTGCTTATCATTGCCCTAGTTCGAAGGTCTAATGTGGGGCTCAAGCATGGTAGGTAACATTGCAACCTACCAATTTCCTAAGACACAACTTGTCACTATTAGATGACATTAATTTCACATAAACAAGTTTTCACATCATTGAGTTGAAAAGATTATTATTGAATTGTAGATTTCTCATAACACAAATTTCTTCATTAATGGAAAAATACAAATGTAGTTATATTTATTGACCAAGGCTCAAGCAAGAATAACAAGTGTTGCTTATCATTGCCCTAGTCCAAAGGTCATATCATTTTTGAGTCGCCAAGATTATCATTAAATCGTAGATTCCTTATTTCACAAATTTCTTTATTAATGAAAAAATACAACTGGAGTTGTATTTATCAACTAGGGCTCAAGCAAAAATAACGTATATTGCTTATCAATGCCCTAGTCCAAAGGTCTAGTGTGGCACTCAAGCATGGTAGGTAATATCATGGCCTACCAATCCCTAGAGACAGCTTGTCACTGCCAGATGATATTAACTTCTCATAAATAAATAAATTTTGTAAAAAGCACAATTATACTTTCTAGCATTTTTAAAAATATGGCCCGGTTCATCAAAAAAATTAAGCTTGAGCTTATCACTTCCCTATAATATATATGCACTCTACAACTACCTTTAATATATTTGTACCCTTTGGTTTGATCAAAACAGATCATTCAAAAAAATGCATATTTCATCAAGAAGCTTTGATAATTGATTTTCTGCACCCAAAAGAGAGATACAGAATTGAATAAACAAGGGGCTTCTTAAAATAAGTGCAAGGCTCGAGAGATGTAACGTAGGTGACAGCTAACGGGTTGTTATGGCATGAGCATAATCAAAAAGACCGTTTGCTGACAATATGCAAACAAATTACCTACCAATTTTAAGAATTCCACATTAAAAAAAAGCCGAGGGAAAAAGACATACTCGCAAATTTGAAGGCTTTAAGGTAAGCAAGCCTTGTTTTTAGTGGATGCGGCACACTGTAGCACTCTAAAACTACCTTTAATATATTTGTACTCTTTGGTTTGATCAAAACAGATCATTCAAAAAAATGCATATTTCATCAAGAAGCTTTGATAATTGATTTTCTGCACCCAAAAGAGAGATACAGAATTGAATAAACAAGGGGCTTCTTAAAATAAGTGTAAGGCTCGAGAGTTGTAACGTAGGTGACAGCTAACGGATTGTTATGGCATGAGCATAATCAAAAAGACCGTTTGCTGACAATATGCAAACAAATTACCTACCAATTTTAAGAATTCCACATTAAAAAGAAGCCGAGGGAAAAAGACATACTCGCAAATTTGAAGGCTTTAAGGTAAGCAAGCCTTGTTTTTAGTGGATGCGGCACACTGTAGCACCATCCGTTTACCAACGCATTTATAAGAATTTGCCAATCCTCATCTAATGATTCTTTAGTTTAAGTTTATATTTTCATGCTTCTAGGTTTTGATTACTATTATAAGACAAGTTAAATGGGTTTTTAAAACCCTTCCTAATACTGTAAAATTTGGCGCACACACATCTGCTGCTACACTGTTCTTTACGATAATAGTCACATAAACTCATAAAGAACAGTGTAGCCGCAGATGTGCATAGCCTAAGTTTTACAGGAAGAGTTTTAGAAACCCTCTGCTTGTCTTCTAATAATAATCAAAACCTAAAAGAACAAATATTAAAAAACTTCTACCACAATCAAATTATATAGCACATGTGGAGCAAATAGGTCTATATATCTCATTGCACATGTTCATCTTGGCCAAACAATTTCTGTTTACAGCTTCTTGAAACCCCTCCACTCACCAAAGGAAACATGCCCCCGTCCAGACACATCTACTAGTAGCTTTTTGTGCTACCTAATAGTCTTTGCATGGGTTAAGATAAGTTACCTCAGATCCCTCTGTACCAATCGATTGTCTTGACACCTGCATCCAAAGGAGTGCCTGTGTCTTTCAAGTTTATTAATCTGATCAGTCCTCTAGATCTAAACTTCGGGTATGTAAAGTTCAAACGAACTCTTGAACCACTTGTTCTTCAAATTATTGTGGTGGACATCGATACTTACAATATATATGTCAGCATCCATTTGCTTAATCTCAGATTTCCCTCATTTGACTGATAGCCATTATCGCTTTGAGGCAGTTCCCATTATATTTCAAAATGAAGACATGGAGACAAAATCTTCATCATTCATCCATTTCGGAGTCGTTTTCTTTAACAGTTTCTCTTGCACTCCACCCCCCTTTTCCAGCAGAGAGTGCCACTACAGAACTCCTACTGTTGGAGCTGCAGTGACTTCCCCATTTTCTGATGGTGGGACAGAAACATCACGAATGCCTGCCCTTGCAGCAGAAGGTGGGTTTACAGCTCACGGTTTCAAGTTAAGCTTTGACTTATGTTGCCATTTATCCCCATTCAAACAGTCTTCTATGTAGTAGCATCCATTTGCTCAATCTCAGATTCCCCTCATTAAACTGATAGCCATCATTGTTTTGAGGGTGCAGTTCCCATTATATGTTGAAATGAAGAAGTTCAGACAAAATCTTCAGTATTCATCCATTTTAGAATTCTTTTCATTAACAATTTTCTCTTGCACTCCACTCCCATTTCCAATTTTCTGTTGCTGCTGTGACCACTTCCACATTTGCCGATGGTGGCAGACCAGCATCATGAATTCATGCCCTTGCGGCAGGAGGGTTTACACCTCAAGTTTTCAAATCATGCTTGATTTATGTTGCCACTTGGCTCCCCGTCAAACAGTCTTCTATGGAGTATTCGCCCTATTATCAGCCACTCACCACCCCCGTTGCTTATAACCATGACTATGCAAATCTTAGGGATTCTAACCTTCATCATAAACCTCAATTTACCGGTCCAAATTCATTCATAGACTTGACACTAGACGATTCTTGATCAGGACTTCTGCCACTGCCCATCCTTCACACTTTTAATGAAAAGTGAAAACAAAAACTGCTAGACATTCTGTTTTTCTTTTCTACTCTAAAGCAGAGAAGTCATGACAGTGAAGCTCCTAGATTAAAACATTTTGACTATCCCCATCTGGGTATATAATATACATACACAAGTATATGCTCATACAATACACAGTTTGGTATATTACAAACAGTATATACAAATAAACTATACACATACAGAGATGTCTATATGCACAAGACTATATTCTATAAACATAGCAATCAAATAGTTTCTGCTCAATCTCAACCAAAAAGAATAGCCAAACATAGTAATTATGTTTTAATACAGTATTACCGAGTTAGCCTTCAGACATAAGTGAATCATCTGTCAGAGACGCTCACTTATGAAAAAATATAACAGCATCGAATCTTAAAACTTATGAAAGAAAGTGCTGCACCGAGAGAATTTGATCAAATCATGATGTTCACTCACATTAGACACAGAAAAATCAAAAGATAGAAAGCAGAAACACAGCTCTCCCAAAACATGTTGGAAAGTAGTCTATAAAATTCCTATTGAAGATTTGAAGGGAAAATTTTATGTTGTCACAAGGAATTTCTGAAAATTTGTGAAATCTTTAAAAAAGATTGCTCCATGCTGACTGAACAAGAAAACAAGGTGCTTTGAGTCATTTTTAGAAACTATATGGAAATTTCATTTATTTCATGTTTCACAGATGTCCACCTTCTAATGGCTCTTTTTTAAATCTACGATGTCATTTTTATATGCGATAATGATAAGGTCCCATGGAGCATTGCTACAGCTCTCTTGACTCGCAAAAAGAGAGGTGGTTCAATAATTGGATATGTTTTCTTTTAAATTGTTTGTAACTAGAAACGTAAAGTGCATGATATTGTAAGACTCACAAGTTATAAAAAAGGTTAAACTAGCAATTGCACTCTGGTTCAACAGACATGCTGATTAGGTCCACTGACAATACCCATACACTGCAAGTAAAAATATTATTTCAAAGCGAAGCAGTTTCCCTCACACCTAGCCACAAACTCCAATCCAAAATAAATAGAGAAGTCGATAATCCTCTTCAAGAAGCAAAGAAGACCCGCCTTTCTACTTAACAAATTGGATCAAAGTCAAAATTTTATTAGACCTATTTAATTAAAAAAAGGGTCAAGGAAATTTTCCCAAATCAAAGAAACCTAATATCCAAGTAATAATTATGTTTATGTTAAAAATGAATCAAGTCTACTTAAACACAGTACCTACTGAACCAAATTTTTCAAAAGAACACTTATAATTCTTTGCATACCTATTTCTTCCTTATCATTCTTATCCTGCTCTTCAAGATTGGAAAACTGGCCTGCACTATTTATAATTGCAACAAAAACATATTTTAGACAATCTGCTGCTGTTATATCAATGCAGTAAATCCTCCTAGACTGCATCCAATATGTTATACAATAATTTAATATTGTCTGTAAAAAATCAAGGAACGAATGCTCATGCCAAACATTTGAAATACACAAGATCTATAACAAAATATGGGGAATAGTTTCGGATGTTGTAACACCACTTGAAAAAGCATAAAATTAAAAATATATATCCTAGGGCATGGTCAGTTAATACCCAAGAAATTACAATTCTGTCAAAACTACCTTTTGCATCCAATAACAATTTACTTTTTTCCATGCTGCACTAGAAACCGCCTGGGTGGAACATGGGTACAACGGTTTCTAAATGAATATGGCAAGTTATTTTTCAAATATAAATGCAATTTTTATATCTAAAGCTTTCCAAACTGAATGAGAACTGCCCCGTTTTGATTTGCATCAAGAAGATTCAGGTGCAGGCTGGCTCAGGTTGGCCTTTTGGAGCAATTTCTCCAGAGAATCAGGGGCATAAACTTGGTACTTGACTCCAGAAGGAGTTAAAAATATCTCAGCTAATTCCACCTTCTCATGAGAGATGACAGAGGTCTCCATGCTTTTACTGATGACCTTAAGTGCAAGCTCAGCGGCCTCTTCTCTGGACATGTCCTCCTTATATTCCTGCTTGAGCATGGACTGCGCAGTGGCGTTGTTGGCGCCAATGCTGGCAGCCTTCCATCCGCCATAGTTGCCACTTGGATCACTCATGCACAGCTGGAAGCCATAGTTCTTATCCCACCCGGCAAACAAGAAGGAGACTCCGAAGGGGCGAAGTCCCCCAAACTGGGTGTATCCCTGTTTCGTATCACAAAGGGATTGAACCAGCTGCTCAACAGGAATGGGCTCTTGGTAAGAAAAAGTGTAACGCTGGGCATGAACCCTAGCAGTGTTGATGAGGATGTTGGCATCGGCCATAATTCCGGCCACGGCACAGGCCACATGATCATCGATCTTGTACATTTTCTCGGTGGACTTGGAGGTTTGAAGGAGCTTTGACGTCACACGCTTCTCCCCTGCAAGAACTACTCCATCCTTTGCGAGGATGCCCACTGCCGCCCCCGCATTTCCAATGGCTTCCATCGCATACTCAACCTGGTACAAACGCCCTTCCGGTGAGAAGATTGTTGTCCTGCTATCGTACCTCCGCGACATCTGTCACCAACAAAACACGTGAGGATTTTCCAGGGGTTCCCCTCATTCCAAAAAAAATAGTCGAAGTAAACCACACATTCAACCAGAAATTACAAGACATATGAGAATTTCCTGGGTTTTGGCTTCTTTCCAAATAAAAATAAAAATAAATCAAGTAAACCGCATCTGAAATCAGGAATTACAGAACACACGAGGATTTTCCAGGTTTTCGCTTCTTTCCATATAAACAAATCAAATTAAAGCAGTTTAAAACCAGCAAAGAAAATAAACATGAGAATTTACCAGGTTTTTGCTTCTTTCCCAAAGAAACAAATGGAAGTAAACCGCATCTAAAACTAGTAAATACAAAATGCATACTCTTTTACAGAAATTGTTTAAGTTCTATGCTGTACACAAGATTAAAAACTAGGGTTTATGAATTAAAATGAAGCACCTTGTACTTCTTTTTTCTTCTTGTAGCAGATTGCTTTAACTCACGGTGCTGCAGATCCTTACTCCTTGCTGATCATTATGGAATTTATGCAGAGTGAACAAATTGAAAATAGTGAATGTGATTTGCTTGTATGGAAAAACAATATATTAAATACTAGCACTTGCACCAGAAGGAGGTGGAAGGGTTATGCCGATAGAAAATTATATAAGTTAATATGTTACAGAACTCAATTTTATATGTGCATAGAAAAAACATTAATTTAAATCACAATATCTTATGTACAGAAAAGTATTTTTTATGTATACAATTTTGAAATACAATCTTGACTTTAGGTCAATGATTTGTCTTCAAGCTATCACTTCTCTCTATGAATTTTGCTTCATACTTTTACTGGTCTATTTGTTTTGGTTAACAATTTGACAATTTTACACCAAAATTGTAATGGAGGAGCAATGGTTATGTCGATTGTAATTTATATGGAATGTTTTATAAATTTGAAAGTAGCATCAAATAAATAGAGAAGCCAAGATTTTTATGAAAGATCTTAAAAAAATGTTTTTTGCCGTGCTAATGTGAGATTCAAAGATGACAAGGGTGCTCAGTGGAGCATAATTGTCATCTATCATTCAAAATTAAATCATTAATAAGTAATTGTTCTTTTGCTTTTATGGATAGAGGTTTGGGTTTTCTTTGGGTTCACTCATAGGGGTGGTTGTTTTCCTAATAGAGTGGCAAGTGTTTATCAAGTGTCATTATCTGTTGTGTGAATTTGAAAGATAGCATTTAATTGAAACTAAGGACATAAATTGACTCTTCATCTCAATTTGCATTCCATGATAAGAGACACAAATTCTCTATAGTGCGATAGAGGAATTAGAGGAAGAAATAAACAAAGATGAGCTTGAGCTTTATTCACATGATGAAAACAGCTTCTTTGAGCACAATACATTCTATGGCTTATTTGATTTGTAATTGCCCTACAAAATAGACAAAGATGACTTTGAACTCTATTCACATGTTGTAAACAGCTTCTTTGAGCATAATTAATTCTACTATTCATTTTTTTCAGTTGCAATGAAATTATATTTATACCACTAAATTGGTGTTTGCTCAATTTATCATAAGAAAACAATAGAAATCAAATCTTTATGATCAGTGTGAAATTATATGAAATGAAAGAACATAATAAAAAAAGAAAGATACAAACAAACTCCAAAGAAGGTTGCTTCTAAAATGAAGTGGAGTGAAAGTGAGCAACCAGTGACAAGGGGAACACAAATTTGGGCTAGAGATGAGGTAGATTACCACATTGAAATTGCTTATTGGAAAAAAGCAGCATAAAAGACCTTGATGAAAATGGAACATGCAATCCAACCAATTAATGAGAACATTGAAATTGCAAGCCCAAGCGGGCAATGGTGGAACATACATGGATCACTTCTTCCCATGCTTGACAAGTCATCCAAGCATGAGTTTGCTACTACCTCTTTACCACATAAATTGAGAAATTCATGTCATGATTTGAAGTCATTTGATAATCAATTACAAATCGATGAAAGGAAAAACATGCACATCTAACGATTGGAACGGATTCCCTAAAATTAGTATGCAAATTTTTGCAAGTAAAATTTCATTGAATTGTCTTAAGCTACTTCAACAAGACAAGACAAATTGCTTAGATGCACAATAACAATTTTTTAGATTTAAAAAATAAGAAAAACATCATTGCAAAAAGTGTAAATGCATTTCATATATCACAAGAGTAAAAAGGCAATATGGTGAACCGTCCATTTCAACCATTCATCATGACATAATTTGTGCAGATTGCAGAATCTTGAGGTAAGTTGCTTGCCATGGTTTCAATGAATGTTTTTTTTGGAATTTGTACGTGTTAGATTATTTTTTGTTGTGTAACTTAACATACTAACAAAGAGGTATATGTTCAAGATTAAATCCATGATGGAGATTTCAGTGAAAGGTATAGGTCAGCAACTCAAGGTAAGCATGATGAATTAGTGGCTAAGTCTGATTTTTACCTCTTAGATGCTCTTGGACAAAGCAGAGAAATTGTGTGTCCCACCCAAAAGAGAGAAGACTACTGCTCGTAAGAGAGACACATTATCTCACCGATGGCTGGTCATTTTGGGGTGACAAAGACAGTGACAAACCTTCAGCAGTATGTTTATTAGCCACACTTGTAGCTAGGATGTCTCTAAATTCATAAAGGTTTGTCAGTTATGTAGTGTTTGCAAACCCAACAGTAGAAAACTTGGGTTGTACCAACCGTTGACGGTGCCTGAAAGACCATGGGAGAGTATATTAGTGGCCTTTGTAGGTGGATCACCAAAGAAAAAGCATAATAATGATTACATTTTTATCAGTGCGGATCATTTTTCTAAGATGTGTGTCCTGATTGAATGGAAGAAGACTCTAGAAAAAAACAATGCAGCTGATTTATTTTCTAAGAATGTTTGGATTCACTTTGGTCTTCCAAAAAATATCACATTTTAAATGAAGACGTGACGTTTCTAAGCAAATTTTGGTGCATATTGTGGGCTAGTGTCATGTCCTCGAAATGGAACACTAAAATTACTAGGCATTGAAATACAAATACATAAATACAATACATATTAAAACATAAATGCAAATAAATAAATAACAAGTACATATATATATTAACAATTTTATTATAATTATAATTATCAAGATACAAATACCAAATCCAATAAACATCCAGATATGAGTAATTACAAATATTATTATAATATTATATTGCAAAGATGAGTAATTGCAATTCAACATAATATACATTGTAGTAATGAATCTGATTATAATTTGTATAATACATAATATAATAACATATCATAAATATCCTATATTGTAAAAAAATAATGCATGATATAAATATCATAACAAAACAACAAATGTTGTTTTAATAATTATTAGTAAATAAACCACATATAATAAACTATCCTATGCACTAACTAAAATTTCCTCAAACACAACGAATAGTTTATTGCAGCGATTATCATTATTAAACACATAGCATATGAATTGGTTCCTAAAGGGAGCAGCTATGTCATAAAGACACGTCCCTAGTCAAGGGAGGTATGACGTTTTGGAGAGTGGCTTATAAAAAAGAAGACCAATCCAAGGCAATTGGACACCGATGGGGGGATAGAAGAACATATTCTAAACAGCAACTCATTTTTTTAAAAATATTCTCTAAAAATCAGAGCATCGTGGCTGGGAGAGTTAAGAGGGTTTCATCAGAGGTAAGTGTCTTTCTTTTAAAATAAGAAATAATTAAAGCTTTATATATGTAGGGCATCGAATGAAAGGAAGGAGGAAAAAAGAAAGGAACCTACGAATATATTCAGTCTGATAAAAAGATTATGTGAAAATCTGATCACAAGGAATAAGCAGCAACAGAGTAAGTTCATTATAATTACCTTATGCTGGTGTATGTTTGATATATATATTTGTTTTATTTATTTTTGTAGTATGTTTATTATGGTTATTATCTGTAAATATAAATATATACATATTTTGTTATTTATATTTGTTACTCTCTTAATAAGCTTCATCATGATTATTTAATACAATTGTATATTTTGCTATTATATATATGTATATAAATTAAATACATATAAATATAGATGATATGCATGTTCATGCAAAGGTGAGTATTGTCAATCAATTAGGGATAATTATATATTAGATCTTTATATAGAATATATATATATATATACTATATATGATTATGTAATAATGGTGCTTGCAGCAATTATTGTATCTCATAAGCTATTATGATTCTTTGCTACGAGAATAGACTTCGGGCCAAAATTCCCTTTCGCTAGCACTCAATAAGGATAGGGAGTTTGTGGAGGGAAAGGATGGTAAATCGCTCTATTGATGGACGGTCCCAAGATAGGTAGGAAACCTTGAGGGAGTCCAATTTGAGATCGTGCATGCGGCCTTGGCACGGTAAACCTACCATCCAATGAGGTTAGGAAAGAGGAAATAAGGCGAAGATCTATTCCAATCAAGAGTAATAAGTCATATCAGTTTATGAAGTGTTTATGCACTACATGATAATGCATCTGCCTTATCCTTAAAAATGCTCAATTTAGAATTGTCTAATTTGAATTGGATTAAGGAACTATGTGTATTTATCGGTAATGCATGATGTGTGCAGGCCCTCAAGACAAATTACATGTGCAAAATTAGGTGTTGGTAAATAAATTTCTTGACCCTAACTTGTGCATTTTATGTCTCTAATAAGGGGACATTACAGCTAGGATGGACACAAAGATTAAGAAGTCTACAGCATTCCATCCTTAAATGGATGGACAAACAGAAGTGGTTAATCAAACATTGGTGCAGCTGCTAGAAGGGTATAATCAGAGTTATCCAAGAAAGGTTGGGATGAGTATTTGGTCTACATTCAGTACTCCTATAACAAAACCATTCATTCGTCAACAAATTTGTGCCCTTTCAAGGCTTGTTCTGACTATTTGCCACCCAACCTGTTTGATGTTTGTCTTGGACAATCAAAAGGAGGACAGGAAAAAAGGGGATGCAAAGGTAGATAAGGCAGCAAAGTTCATAGATAAGGTAAGCCAAATTCATCTAAAAGTTCAGGAAAGACTCAAAGAGTCCCAAGCAAAATAAGCATGATAAGCATCACCATGATCAACATTGTGTTGAGCACACAAATTCCAAGTGAGTGACACAAATTCCAAGTGAATGACGTCAAATTTTAACAAATTAAAATACAAATACAGAAACAAATTTCAAATTTGTCAAAATAATGTCAGCTTAACTAAAGATTTTGAAAGAATGTAAGATTTCTATAAACATGAAAGAAAAAACCTGAAAGAAAGAAATAAATAAATAAACTGAAAACATTTACTATTGTATGGCTGTAGTTTTTCATTTAGCACTGAAAAAAGTATATGCTGCCAACATTAAAGACTGTGTAAATAGCTTTTTATTCTTAATTCAACTCAACTTCATAGTTAAGAGGGTTTACTGCACAACATGAACAATTTGTTGTAAGATTTTAAAAAAATACATAAAAAGAACTCTCGAAATTCAGAGATCTATCCTCTACATTCAGCAATAAGAAACTCTAGGATGACATTAAAATTTAAATATAATAAAATTCCAGCAAAATTTAATGCATATCATTTGACGGACCTGCAGCACTACAAAATCATAGCAGGGGTTTGGGAAAAAAACAAATAAATTACAAAATTATAGCATTGTTAGTGTTAGTTTGTTACACTTAACATGTTTCAGGAGGTGTTTAGAAGAACTTTCAGTTAAAAATCTGTAATTGTTGAGCACTGTGATGACCCTCCTCCCTGTTTAGAGATCAATTGTGAAAGAGGCACTACAAACTACTTAGTGCCCATTTCCATCAATCTTAGCAGTTAGCACATACATATATGAACTTGTGAATTTAGATCCTGGCCTCTAAAGTGTAAAGCGCAAATCTAGCATATTGCTTGTTCATACCTTGAAATCCTATACAATCTCTCGAACCAACCTCTGAAAAGGCAGCTTTCTGATAAAAAAGCTCAATGCTCTTCTGGTACTTACAAATTTCACTGAAGCATGACAAAATTAAACAGATTATCAACTTCGTAACCGCAGACGTATGATCTTCACAGTCCATAATTCTATCGTGCATAATGTCTGGTTTTGAAGAAAAAAACTTACACGGACAAAACCAGAAACTATGCAAAATAACTTCATAACCCTCAAAAGTCCAAGCAAAAAACCCTAAATTACGATATTAAATTCATATTTAGGTTTCCAACTGTTCAAGATATCTCTTCGTGAAGAAATAAACAGGGATGTAAAACTAGGTATTATGAAAACAACCATACATAATACCCAAAACCAATGCCTTCAATTATTAACAGATAACAACAGAATTGTTTTAGAATGAAAAAGAACACAGCAAAAAATGAACTGACCGCGTACAGATTCCCCCCCCAAAAAAAAAAACACAAAACACTGAAACCATGGCAAGTGACTTACCTCAAGATTCTGCACAAATTGTGTCGTGCTGTCAACAATACCGATAAGTAAATATGGACAGAATGTCTACGAAAATTTTATAAAAAATAAATGAAACGAACCAAAACCAATAACGCAAGCTAAAGTGTTTCCCAAGGCAAGGCAAGGCAATGCTGTCGAGTCTACTATGCGCCCCCCCTCCTTTTTCTCCTTTTTTCTTTCGTTCCTCCTCATCTTTTCTCTTTTCTTCTTTCTTTTTGGTAAAAATCTCTTCATTTTTTTTAAGCATTTTTTGGTATGAGGGTACGAAACATTCAAGGTGTATGAATAATCAATTTATTTCGACTTAGTGTTAAGAATCAAAGAGTATTTATTTCATTAAAGTCGTTTAAGATACGATTTTGGCATCATCTTTTTAAGATGTTAAGTATTTGCATTCATTAAGACTTGATCTCGAGTGAGCTTTTTGTGAACCATTTAACTTGACTAATAGATTAAAAGTCACTTGACCATCTATTTTTTTAGTTTATAACTCTAATATTATTGTTGTTTAATTACACAAGTTTTATGCAAAGCTCAATTTGTCTAAATAATGTGATTTTATTTATAGGCCTTCCTTGATTAAAGTGTTATTATTTTTCTTTGTGTAGAGGAAAAGAGTCTATATTTGAAAACCTTACAATTTTCCCCTTCACTTTGGTCTCACCTTGACCTGCCTTGGGCTCACATATGTAATGATATTGGTACAAATGACACAACTTTTTCTCAAAGCTCGCACACAACTCAATACATCACTTAAACTCAATTGCACTCTTTTGGCACCCAATTTGAAATTTATGTTAAATTCATCCAAGGCTTTACATATTTTGTGAATTTTATCTAATTTTTTCCTTTTGATATCCCTTTTAAATTCCTTATATGTTGAAGATGTCTAAGGTCCAATAAAATCTTAAGAGTGTATGTTTATTTGTTGGAACCTTGTTCTTCCCTAGGTTGTGAGTCTTCAAGTGGACTTGCCCTAGGGACTAAGTCTTGAGGTTCCCAGTTCCCACTCTTCCTATATATCACCAGATCGTAGACCTCTAAGTGGACTTGGAACCTTGGAACCAAGTCCCCTATTGGTTGTTCCACTTAGTGTCCTAGTCCCCAAATTTCTTAATCTTCATGTTACTTAGTATAACTTTATTCCCAAAACCCTTTATCCCTTTCCATGTTCCAGAGCTCCTAAAAACCCTAAAAATCTTGCTCTTACCCTATTCCCCTGGAGCCCAAAGCTCTAGGAGAACTTCAAACCTTGGAACCAAGTTCCTAGTGCTCAATTCACCTTCGATCTTACTCCTCAAACTTCATGTTTCCCCAAATCAAAGGTCCCTCTCAACCCCTAACCCCCAACATTCCTTATTTCCAAGTCTCCACAAGTTTGTGTCTCTCACTCCTTGCAAAGTTCTTATTCCCAATCTACACTCTATTTCCAACCCATGTCCCTAACCCTTTTCCTAATATCCCAAGTGTTTCAAAATTTAGCTAAACATGATGGTCATAATTTTTAGAGGTTCATGAACATCTTGAACCTCTAGCAAGGTTCAAACACTACCCAAGTCCCTAGCACAATATAAAAGAAATCAACTAAGTCATATGTTGGTTGGTTCATGGATTTTGAACTAACAGTACAAAAAATGTTCATAGGGACAACAAGGAAGGGGACAAAACAACTAAGTATGGATGTCGACGAGTTCAAATTTCCTTGAAACCATCGAATGGTTCAAGCAAGGCTCAACTCACTGACAAGAACCAAGAGAGAGACAAAAGAAAAAATTACTTAGGTAGAAAGGGGTGTCAACAAGTTCAAAACTCTTTGAACCCTCCAACATAGTTCAAAAAGTGTCAAGAATACCAACAAAAAATAAGAATCAGGCATTGTGGGTGAGTCCAAAAATTCCTTGAACTTTTTAATGTTGTCCATGGGAGCTAAAATCCCTGACAAAGAGCAAGAAGAAGACAAATCAAAGAAAGAAGATAAGTGGCATTAATGAGTTCTCATGTTCTTGAACTTGTTGATGGGTTTCATGATGTCAAAAAGATCTAACAAGCTTGTAAAGGTTGATCTAGTATGTAAAAACAAAAAAAGGCACCTAAAGGTTAAATAATGTGGAATCCTATCGCTTAATCTACCACTAGGATGTCATGAATGCAATATGTGGCTCCCCATCTACTAGGTTTTCCTTGCAAGATTATGAACAATCATTTTTAGTTGGGAATCATTCTTTTCCTTAGATCTCACTTCAAACAAGGTTTGCTACATTCATTCTTCAACTACTTGCAGGTGCTAAAGCCATCTAGGGTCACAAATTTTACCAGTCCAATCCATTTTGAGTAGCATTTTCAAGTTTCTCAAGGGATTTATAATATTTTGTATGATTTTAGTGCATAAATGTCTCCATGAATGCCTATAAATTTTCAAGAAACTCTTGAATTAGTTGGGGTTTATCTTGTCATAGTTTGGCATGATAATGCATATTTGATATATGTAATAACATTTTAATTTATTACAAGCCTTGTCATGGTCTCTGGTGTATTTCATATAGATTTTTGAAGTGTACAAATGGATTATTAAGTATGCTTGATATTTTATGTTATATATCTAGTCTGGTGTATATAACTACATAGTTGTTATCCCTTATTTTTCCAATTTGTTGCTCATCCTAGTAATTGTGACTATACCCATTGAATAAGCACCATTTTTAGAAATGTTTAATCAATCACACTCTTTAAATGAACAAAATTTTCACTAATAGATTAGAGTTATTTTAGAATATCCATGTTGTTTATGATTCACCATTACAAACTACTAGGGAACAACTTCAAGTAATTGTTAATACTAAAACATTTGAGAATCACGTATGCATGTTTGCATCTTGCCACTGTATGAGATATTAATTAAAACTATCTTTGGGGATTATAATATTGTTCTCAACTATAGGTGCATGTGCAAGGTGTTAAATTAGATATATATGTTTTTATGCAACTAGTTAATCTTTGACGTAGTGACGATGATAAGTGTAATTGTAATTGTTGTTGCAATCATGTCACATTTTAATTGGTTTAAAACCCTATTAAGGACATCTATAGTAACACACTCTTGGTTTAATCTAAGCGCAATATGCAAGAGAGAATACCCACTCTCATAAATTGATCTTTAATCCTCCTTGATCTATTGATGAACCCAAGTATTTTACCTTATTGATTACAAATCCCTATCCCTAAAGGTAAGAAGAGTTCTAATATTATGAATCAATGGTTTTAGAACTCAACACACTCCTAATTTTCAATCTTGTCCACAAATTCTTCTTATCTCACCTAGGCTCATTTTCATGATCCATGCAAATGACCAAGTTAGATTGGTGATTTGTAAAAATAAACTCTCAATTGAAATCTAAATATTAATTTGGAGCTAACCCAACCCTTCCAACTAGTCATTATGAGTAGAGTCAAATTATGAAATTTCTTATTTTTAGCATTTAAACTCATATTTAAAAGCTAACCCTACTTTATTTTAGAATCAACTAGCACATGGTGACTAGGAGCAAATGTTGAAAACCTAATATTATATTTAGAATCTAAATCTAGAGAATCCACTATTGCATTTATCTACTTGCATCCCAAGCACCATACATGTTTGTTTTTTGTATTTGAATATTTCTCAAAAGGCATTTACTTGGTATCTAAAATGGATTTAACAAAAGGAAATATGTATCTATGGTTACTCACATTCTCTTTAAACCATAAACAAGTTTCAATGTGGATCTAGACATTCGGGAGAGAAAATTGTAGACTTAAAGGAATACATGAAACCATCAAATGGTAATTAAGAAATCGCGATATAAAACAGCCCAAAATGTGGCACCCAAATCCCAACTAAAAAATCCAACACCCAAATTCCAAGATGAGTCTATAGACTAAAAATGATATATTCCTTCCACCTACCATAAGTTTATCATAATCCACTTACCAGTTTGGACACTCAATTTTGGCTCCATTATATCCATTCAAAGATGCCTTATGATGTATCATAGTATACATCATGAGTTGGTTAATGAGTGTAACTCCCTCTTAAAATTCATAGATGCTCTCACATTTCCAATGTGGGATGCCCATTTTCTAGAGGCCATAACTTTTGATCCAAGAAGTCAATTGATCTTAAAAAAGTAAATTGTAGAGATCAAAGAGGTCCACATCATATGAATTTTGGAACTAATGGTGGATTATCTCAAAATATTTTTAGGGTAACAAATGACCTCTATAGCTTAGGAATTGATTTTTGCTATATATATCTTGAAATTTTTAATGTTTATGTTTTGAACATTAATAGATCCAAGGTTGGGACACATTTTCTAACATTCTCCCACTTTCCAAACACCTTGCAAGAGAAAATGGGGTACCAACACTAGAACCTAATTGTCAAGGGTTGAGTGGCCCACAAATACACAACACAACATTAGATTTTTGTGCTTATTGACTTTAGCAATGCATTTACAACATTTTACAAAGTTTTAAATTTTTCTAGCATCTCCCTTCTCTACCATGTAATGCACAAAATGGTATTGGAAATCAATGTGCTTAGTCCTCACATTAGATGTTAGGTTCTTTGCTAGATATATGGCACTTTGATTATCAAATAAAATTATTATAACTCTCTAACTTAGCCCCACATATAAACACACTCTTAAGTTAGATGGATTGTTTAAAAGCACGAGTAGCTACCATGTGCTCAATTTCTATAGTGGAAAAATAAAATATAGCCTACCTCTTTCTCATCTAATTGATAGCACCACTAAATAAAGTGAAAACATAATCATTAGTTAATTGTTTGCTATTGGGGCGGTGGGCCTAGCTCGATTGGCCAAAGCATCCTGTTGTAGGAAAGAGGTCACAAGGTCTAGTCTCCTCATCATCCTTGTGGTACCAGAGGGCATGTCACGCCAGTGTCACTAGTCACGTGAAATTTTTTTACCAAGCACACTATAGTTTATAGGGGGCGGATACCCGACCGATTCCTACAGTCTAAAAAAAAGTTATTTGCTTTTGATATCACCTACCTAGTTTGAATCCATAAATCCATGAATATTCACTATGTGTCTGTCACCCATAGAACCACTATGGTAATAAATAGAGTACTTAGAGGTACCCCAAAAATATATAAAGACCATCTTAACTATATCCTAATGAATTGATCTAGGCTTAGCCATGAAATGAATAGGGAATCCCTACTTGGGAAATGTTTAGTATAGTATAGACCGTAACATGGATAAAGCTTTCAATAACACTAAAATAAGGTAATTTAGGCATGCTCTCCATCTCTCTAGGTGATGTCAGACACTAATCTATAGATAATTTGGTTCTCATCGAGATAGAAACACATAGTGCTCTACAAGTTATCATATTGAATCTCTCCAACAATGAGTTCACATACTTGTTATACCCTAACTTAACATTGTTTTCACTATGTTTCTTTTGATCTCCATACCCAAGATATATATAAAATCCTCTAATTCCATCTCAAGTTATGTTGAAAGCTAAGACTTCACTTTGAAAATTAAAATATTACTATTATTGAAAATAACATATCAATTGTGAAATTGGCCCATTTCCAAGGGTTCAGGAAGGTGTGGATTGAAGGCAACTCCCTGAATAACATTAATTTCCTTAAAGAGGTTCATATTCCTAGTTGGACGATTGATAATTTAATTAGGGACTCTATTTCTATTCTCAAGTCATTTGATGATTGCCACATATCATGATGTAGGAGCATCCAGGTGCACGAGCAATCCTACACACCAAAAAAAAGATTTATTTTATTTTCCTTTGATTTTTTCTTTGGTTGTGTTTGTAGACATGATGTTATTTTAAATTCATTCTTCCCTCAACTCCTCTAAATTGGAGTTAGTTAATTTGGATTTAAATTTAATTCAAACTGGATATGTAGGTGCTAAAAATTTACCTTTTTTTGAATTTTGGGGAGTTACAAAATTCCCACACCCAGATAAGAGGAGGCAATTATTGGAATTTTGTAACTCCTCTACACATTTAAATCTTAGTATTAAAATAATAAGGGAGGAATCCATGCGCTTGGAAAAAGAGGTATTGGAGTGGGATTGTAGGGAGAAAATAGTGAAAATGAATTGACTTTTGTAGGAAAAATTGAATGAGAGAGGTTACCCATGCCCAAGAGAGGATAGAAAAGAGTTAGGAACTCAGAAATAATGCCAAGGAATAGGTTCCATGCCTACCAAGGGAGAGAATCCAGTAGGAGAAACATGGGAAAGAATAAAAGACTTGAAAAGAAATAAATGGCCTATGAGATAAAGGAGGGACGCCCAAGAGTGAAGTGAGGGGCATGTTGAAGTGGTTTTGTTGCTATTACAATGGATTGAAGGTCTCTTGTAGCAAATTTTTGATGTGGAAGTCAAAAATCATGCCTGTAGATTAATTATAGTTCATTGTTTAGTTATTGAAATTATTGTTGTAAGCTCTTGGAGGATTTAGAATAATAAAATTAGAGTTGTTCATGAATCAGTCATATTTTTTGCTAGTTAACATTTATTATTGAGCTCTCAATGGTTGCCAGTAGTTTTTTGTGAATTTGTTTTCCTTGTTGAATGTGTGAAACTATGGGTTTTCAAGGTTTTGACTATGAAATTAGAGGGGTATTATTAGGAAAAAAAATTATGATGTATGTATCTTCCTATAGATGAATGTGGGGGCTTTCATTTTCCAAGTTGTTAGTAGAAAATGCTTACATTTGGTGGTTCAAAATAATCTTCAAAAGAGGGTTTTTCATGAGTTTTGAGTGTAGTTTCAAAGCTACATGAATTTGTTTTATGGGGCTGTAATTTCCAAAACTTATATATTTGGAGTCTTGACAATCGTTTTGGAGTATTGGTTCTTATCTTGCATCATATCCCATATTTATAGGGAGGGGAATAAGGTTGCAAATTACTTTTTGAACCTAAGAGTTTCTAATTTAATGATGAAAAGGTGGGATTCCTATGACCCCCTTTGTTGAAAACACACTAAAATACTGAGATGGGGTGAATCAATATGCAATAAAATCTCAAACCCTTCAAAGAAAATTAAAACTTAATCTTTAAAACATTAACAAAAACATGAAAGATAGAAATAATGCACAACACCAGATGTATGTGGAAAACCCCAACAAGGAAAAACAACAGTGAGAAAAGTTGCTAAGAGCTACTGTCCCAATCTAGTCTCACAAATGAATCACAATTACTTTGTTTTAGGGCTACCACCCAAGGAAGCTACTACTCCCTATTGAAAGGTTTTAGGTTCACTCTCAAGGAAGCTACAACTCCTCGTAAACTTTGTTTTAGGGCTACAACCCAAGGAAGCAACTTCTCCTTGAACTAAGAAAAAACTCATAAATATTACAGCATGACAATCCTTCTACTATCTAAATCTGACAATGAAGCTCAATCCTTTTGATGATTTCAATTCTGCTTTTCCCTTCTCTTTTGATGATTGAAATTTTGCTTTGACAACTTTTGCAACTTCTTCAAATGCCTTCTCTATAGCTTAATGACTCACTGCTTGTAGCCTTCAAGAAGTTTTTCCTTTGGCTCACTGCCTCTAGTAATTAGTTAGGCACACTCTTCACTTCTCTTCTATCACTAAAATATGACCAAATTGAATTCAGGAAGGATCTAGCACTTCTGCTCTTTCTCTTTCAGTCAATTATATTATCATAATGCATTACACATCCTCATTCAACTTCTTATAATCACTCAACACTTAGATCAACCAGGTTTACAATGTATACATGATGTTACATTGATTACATTACATGTGGCCAAAAACAACAAGAATATTATAATTACAAGTCAACCAAAGATGAGTAACAACATGAAATGTGTAGAAGACAAGCCCCAAATCAGAATTCACACAACACGAGGAAGAGGAACACACCTTGCAGATTCTAACACACACTTAACTTAGTCCTAAACACTATTCACAACATCATCCTTCAAAGAAAAGCATTTGCATGCTTCACTTGAATTCAAATTAGGTCGACCTTAAGCAAGAAAACATGAAACTTGTAGCATGTTGGCCTTTACAACTTGGCGGTACACATGAATGATTAAACATTATGTGTGCTGGTGGAACCCTAAAATTTTCATGTTCCACTATCCTTGAACATTGCTTGGTTATCCCATAAGCTCAGTTTTTGTCTGCTGGTTTTGGCGGCCCTTTCATTATGAATACCTTGGAGGTATGTGCTTATTATCGCTTGAAAGCTTTTGTATCGCTCTATCATAGAAGAAATCTCATTTGTTGAATATTACAATGATGAGCAATAGATTTTTCTTTCTCATCGTTGGTCATCGTTGTGTGTTTCCTTTTCAAATTGCTTCAGCAATGGCCTCTTTCTTTATCGCCCATCACTATAATGACTCTTCTATTTCTAATCGCTTCAATGATGAGTGATAGGCTCGATGGTGGCAGTATCTAAGTGAAGGGCTATGTGATCAATGGTCGAGATGGAATACGATGGTGACCTATACCATCCCCCACTAACTACCAACAACGATGCATCACCTTGCGGTGGGGCAATGGTTTTCCTTACATCGCATATTGTTGGTAACATTATCATTCCAATTTAGGTTCAACAATGGGGTGATGGCTTTGTCTTTACATCACCTATTGCTGTAATAAGTTGCTTCTTCTAATCGCTTCAGCGATGAGTGATAGCCAAATGGCGGAGGGTGGTATGGATGATGTTAACAACAAGTGGTGAATGCAAATCAGAGGGACTTGCTAATATTAGAGAGTGTCATTCTTTAGTTTCCCCGATGTCTCGATGGACAAGGATGGGCTCGATCAACTGTTACAATGGTGTGTCGTGGCTTCATCAAGACTGTCCCCCGCTAGCTCGCGAGGGATTCACCAACTCTTCTTATCACCTGGAAAGGGAGTGGGGAAGCTCCATGTGGCCACTCTTGATGCCCATGAAGTTTATGGAAGTCCACGGGATGGATAAAACAAGTCTACATGGCATAGGTTGGAGTAATTTCAATAGCCAAGATGCACATTTTAGATGCACGGGAAAATGGAATGTAGGTGAAAATGGGTTTTACAACCCAGTAAGAACAATGGGTAGGGGCTTTCGAGGAAAAATTTTAGTTACAAGTGAAAGCTTATAGCAGAAGGCAGGAAAATAAGGAATAGAATGGGCATTCTTTGAATGCATATTGTTGTTAGATCTAATGGTTCGATTAGTGCCAGATGTCAAACAAAATTTCCATCTGAGGGTTTCCTCATTTATTTAGATTAATTTTTGTTTCATTTACTGAAGAGGTTGCTAATGAATGAGTCTCACGGAGAAATTTTGTTAATAGATCTGTAATAAAGTATGAGTTTGTTCTATGGATTTTGAGTTTTTCGCGCCTTGTAATGGTGAATATAATCACAACACTATCATCTTTTAATTCATAAATGACAAGATATTCTTGCCCAATTTTCTCCACTATAAACATTGCATAAGTTTTGAATATAAGAAATCAAGGATTTGTGTTATTCATCTGCTTGTCTTTCCCTGAATGTTTGTTCACTACTATTACTCTCATTCAAGGAATGAGTTAAATTGTATTAACATGAATAAAGGTTTATGCAATTGTGTGCTAGGATCACTAAGTATTACTAGTTAACTCTCTGGTATTGATGATGTAAGGAATCATTGATGACAAAGTGAATGTTGTGATGTGTTTTAAATTACATGGTTTAAATTACTCTGCCCTTGGATAAGGCATTGGTCTTTTAATGTTGCAGTCTCCTGAGATCTTTTGTGGCATCTACATTTAAAATCAACTTTAATATCCTATCTCAGTGTGATTGTGTGTTGAGCTTAATGTATAACACTTCTCATGTTTAAATTAGATACTACCATGAAGGTGAGCCAAATCTTTGGGGTATTGTGTCTATTAAACAATTAAAGAAGAATTATTTGTTAATTACAGTGTATTTGATACTTTGGCACAAGAGTATTGAGAGTTACGTTGTAGGGATCACCCTCATGGGTTTCATAGAACCTGAAGTGCAGGGGAGAAAGGTTTCATATCAATCTCATAGTCATGATAGACTAAACATTGTGATGTGTTTTAAATTACATGGTTTAAATTACTCCACCCTTGGATAAGGCACCAGTCTTTTAATGTTGCAATCTCTTGAGATCTTTTGTGGCATCTACATTTAAAATCAACTTTAATATCCTATCTCAGTGTGATTGTGTGTTGAGCTTAATGTATAACACTTCTCATGTTTAAGTTAGATACTACCATAAAGGTGAGCCAAATCTTTGGGGTATTGTGTCTATTAAACAATTAAAGGATATTTTTTGTTAATTACAGTGTATTTGATACTTTGGCACAAGAGTATTGAGAATTATGCTGTAGGGATCACCCTCATGGGTTTCATAGACCCAAAGTGCAAGGGAGAAAGGTTTCATATCAATCTCCTATTTGTTGGCCATTGACCTTGAAGTTCTTAAGCATAAGGCTTGGCATACCTTTAGAGTATTTTCAAGGTTTTGTTGGAAGAAAAAACCAATAGATTGGTGACTCCACTGGGGAATCTCCAGTATTATCCGTTTGAAAATAGTCAATAAGTTTATTGATCTAAATTTTTGGGTAAGATGATCCAAGGACCTACATACTTGAAGGAGATTGTTGCAACATTTCTAGTGTATTCTTGAAGTTTGGTGCTATGTTGGTGGAGAGAACTCAGAAATACCTAGATCTTGGAAGAAGCTTTCTACTGGTTGAAGATATTTTCCTCTTTCAAAGAGGTGGCGACTCTACATAATTTTCTACATCATCAGAAGAGTTGGTCGTAGCAGTTCTCAAGTATTTTTCTATTGCAACATTTTTGTATGAGGGTTTGTAATGGAGGTTCTAGTAAATATCGTCCCTTATCTAGTATTCTAAGGTACTAGTAGAAAAGGGAAATGAGAAAATAGGATATTCTGAAAGAAATATTGAGAAGAAACTAGTTGTAGAGGGAATAAAGTTTTATTTGCAAATATGTATGAATGTTGTGGTACTCCCTCTACAAGCTTTAATGTCATGCCTGAAACAAATTCATGTCCTCAAAGAAAGATGTTCACTAGTGAAAGATAAACCCTCTGGATTTCAATTAAAATCCAAGGTTATCCACACTCTGTCCCAAGAAGAATTAATGAAAATTTTCCTAAGTTTAGAGGAGATCTTGAAGAGTCAGCATCACAACATTTACAAAATTTCATCATTTTGATGGAGGACTATCAAATAGAAGAAGAGGATGTTATCATGAAGTTTTTTGTGAGAACTTTAGAAGATGTTGTTCAATATTGGTTTTCTAGTTTACCAATACATAGATTCATGGCATGAGCTCAAAATACGTTTCATTGATTATTTTAAAGGAATATCAATAGACAATGAATGTATATGTAAGGATAAAAATATTCATATCCAAGAAGAATTTGAAGAGCAGTTTGAAAGTGAAGTTGAATCCATGTCACCTATTGATGCATTATGTGATATAAGAATATTTGAGGGTGAATCCTTCTATGATTTTCTGATAGATTCATGAAAATTCATGAATCCAGCTATTTGGAAACCCCATAACCTTGAGTGCTTATATCAATGGCTTTTAGTGATTGAAGAAATGATAGAGAAATATGGAATTTGTTTCCTGACTAGACTATGTGATGGTACCTTTTCCAAACTTGATCAAATAGGTCTGGATGGTATAGCAAAAGACAATGATAATGCATCTTGTAGTGGTGAGGATTTTGTTTTTGAGCAAACTTCAGAGAAAATATATGTAGATGGAGATTGTGGCCAAGATATAAGACATGATGAGATGAATGAAACATGTGAATTCACCCCTATATTCTTTGAAAATATGGAAATAGAGAGCTAATTTTTTGTATCAGATGAAGGCTGCAATGATGCAAATGATATTGAAAGTATTTTCTCATCTATTGATTATGAAAATGCAGTAGAAGTTTGTATTGATTTTGAAGTTTCAAGTCTTCATGGTGACAACATTAGTGTTGCAGATGTAAGTATGAAACCAGATGAGAAGCATTCCTATGCAAGCGATCAAGATGACTACAATTCTATTTGCAACCCTAGTGACTTTGAATCCTCTCAAGAAGAGGAGGTAGAATTGATTTCCTTAAGTGAAAAGTGTTCCAGTGAAGACGATGACAATATTTTTCAATGCTCACAATTGCATGATGACATTATGAAACTCTATGATACCGCTGATAACTTCTTGAATGATCATCTCAGTTCACATTGTGTTGATGGTATAAGACTTTCAAAACTTTGTATGGAAAGGTTAGATGCTGAAAACAAAGGCGAGTTGAATATTTTGTCTTCAACTAATGAGTGTGATGTTGTGAAAAATAATGGGACTCCAAGTTCTCTTAGACAAGAGCATGATGAGGGTACGAATTGAACATATTTTTTGAAGAAGAGATATATGACCAACAATGCTATGATACACTTGGTTATGCCAATTCTACACGTGTTGAGTGTAGCATTGATGCAAGTCTGCTTGGTAATGAGACAAAGGAGTTTGTTGGTTTGTGGAATACTCTTGAAAATGATGGTATATCAGATGCAAATGATAGAGTGTGCAATGAATTTCAGTTTGAGAGATCATCCATGAGAAGCTGCAAAGAAGAAACAAATGATGATTTTTAGTTTAGCAGTGAAGAATATGACCTTGTTGATTATTGCAGTAGTATGGACAAAGAAGAAGATATGTGTGCAAGAGATTCATTGGATAATTTGGTTCAGGTAGTTGATTATGAAGAGCATGCATATGTTGGTGATGTAAGTTGTGAACAAGGAAGTACTTTCTTGTTTGATCATTTACCTTCTTGTATCCCTTTTGTTGGTTTTGAAGTTATCACTAAATGTTTGCATGATGATAGCATAAATTTAGTTGTACATGAAATTGAAAATGTGATGGAAAATGTTAATACAACTAGGGATAATTTTTACGATGAGTTTGCACCTGAAGAATGTGATTGTGTTCAGCACATGGATGCATATGAGGACCTTTTTTCTGTGTCTGTAATTCATAGTCTTTCTCATGAGCAATATGCTTTAGATATTCATGTTGATGCGGCAGGAGGTAATGTTGAAACCATATCATACAATTCTTTCACATATTCATAGTCATAAGATCTTCAAGAACATTCTCATACAATTCTTTCACAACTTCATAAAGCAACAAGTTGGCACAAGCTGACATATATTGAAACCAAGCATCAGACAACACAGTCTTGCACTCTATCATTTACACATTTCTCTATGGAAGGACAAATGATATGAAACTTTGGATATAATACCTTCCCAACACAAAAAACTTAAATTCTAAACTGCACAACCATATTCGCAAATGTGGAGGAACACAGGGCCAAACTTTACACCCCTATGAGCATCCTCATAGAAACAACATTGTCTTGAATATGTCACTTATAGAACCACCTTTTCGGACCTCAATTGATCTGAAACTTGGACCACACATGCTTTGACACATCATGAATCTATATTCTAAATCGTATGAGAAAAGCATCATCAACAAAGAAATGTTAAGCATCTCTCAAAGACTCTGGCAACCAATCAACTAGACTTCAACACTAATAACCAAACCGCAACAACCTTAAACATACTTTTGTCATAAAAGACAACCAATACTCACACTTTTGACATAAATGGTAATCATACTCCAACAATCTCCCCCTTTAGCATTAATGGAAAAACCTACCTGACATGGACTCTTCTCCCCCTTTGACATCAAGGACAAAGGGCAACTTTTTCTCTCCCCTTTTTAAGCACACTTTCTCCTCTTCAACATTCTCCCCCTTTGATGTACATTCTCTCCTTCTTGAAATAGCTTACAAGCTCCCCCTTTCAGCAATAACTATTACCAACTCTCCCTAAGAGGTAGCCACCATCAAGGAATAAGGGTATGGCATGAATTACTCCCCCTGGATAGATGCACCAACTATGCATCTAGCAAGAAGGAGGGGAAATTACCCCTAACTTCTATTAGAGATTATCAAATGTATTGTTTTCAAGAGTCTTTGTGAAAATCTCTACAATTTGATCCTTTGTTCAAACATACTCCAACTTCACTTCCTTATTTGCAACCTTCTCTCTCAAAAAGTGATACCTGATTGATATATGCTTGGTTCTAGAATGCATCACTAGATTCTTAGAAATACTGATAGCACTTGTATTATCACACAAAATAGGAATAGGCTCACCATACTATATCATGATGTCCTTCAATGTTTTCTTCATCCACAACACTTTTTCATAGCAAGATGTTGCAACAATATACTCTACCTTCGTAATTGATAAAGATATTGAATCTTGTTTCTTACTATTCCATGAAACCAATTTGCTTCCTAAAAAGAAAGTAGCACCAATTGTGCTTCTATCTATTGGTATATGGCAACTAATCATGCTATATTGTACACTCTTCATGTATCCTCATCGAGGTCCAGGGTTGGGACGGGCCCCGAGTGGAGGTTCGAGGGCAGCAGCCCCCAAGAAATTTTTTTTCTCCTACTTTTTCGCGTCGTCACAGAAAAAAGGAAAAAAAAAACCAACTTTGTAGAACCCTAATCTGGAAGCTTCTAAGCTTGTTATAAGGGGTTGGGATGGGAGTTACAGTATGATGAAAAAGGTGATTATTCACGAGATTGTAATAAGTTTTGCACTGAATAATAAAAACATTGGATGGTTGCGGTTTTGTGGATGTAGCCCAGATTGGGTGAACCACGTTAAATTCTTTGTGTGTGTTTTATTTCTCTGTTTATTGATTTAATTTGCATTTAACTTGTTAGATATCTACCTTCTAACCCTAACAAGTGGTATTAGAGTGAGGTTACTTTTCAGTTATCATCTATAGGAAGGTCTCATGGTTGACTGGGAGTCTCAAGGTTGAGTGGGAGAAATGGCAAATGAGGGTAATTTGAAGGTTGAGAAGTTCAATGGGAAGAACTATCAGTTATGGAAGATGCAGATGGAGGACTACCTCTATCAGAAATATTTATGGAGGCCATTGGAAGGGAAAACCAAGAAACCCTTAGCAATGGCTGATGAGAACTGGGATATTTTGATCAGAAAGGCACTTGGCAGTATTCGTTTATGCCCGACACAATCAATGGCATTCAATATTACAATAGCAAAGACAACTAAAGAGTTGATGCAAACCCTAGCGAAGTTATATGAAAAGCCTTCTGCTTCGAATAAGGTATTTCTTATGAAGCATTTATTTAATATGAAAATGGCAGAAGGTGGGTCAGTTGCTAATCATTTAAATGATTTAATATGGTTACCAGTCAATTAACTTTTGTAAATGTAAATTTTGATGAAGAAGTTAGGGCTCTTTTGATTCTATGTTCTTTGCCTGAAAGCTGGAATAGCTTGGTCATGGTTGTTAGTAATTCTGTTTTTGGTTTGAATACATTCAAATTTGATGATGTTGTTGGTGTTATTTTGAGCGAGGAAATTCGTAGGAAAAGCTCAATTAGAACATCCACATTAGGTGGTGTTTTGAATGCAGAAAGCATGGGTAGAACAAAGGAGAGGAAAAAATTATGGAGGTCGTGGGAAGTCACAAGGAAAATCAAAGGACAAAAGGTCACAATCTAGAGAAAGGAAGGATTACTGGCACTACAGTAAGCCAGGTCATTTAAAGAAAGATTGCTGGTCTCAAAAAAATAAAGGAGACAAAAAGGAAGGAAATAAAGAGGCAAATGTGGTAAGTAATAAATCTGATGAGGATGCTTTGAGTCATTCCCTTGATAATGTTGATGATTCTTGGGTGTTAGATTCAGGGGCTTCATTTCATGCTACGCCCCATAGAAGATATTTTCTTGATTATGTCCAAGGGGATTTTGGGCTGGTTTATTTGGGAGATAATGAACCCTATCAGATTGTTAGAAAGGGAAGAATCAAGATTAAGTTGTAGAATGAGAATCATTGGCTACTACATGAGGTAAGGCACGTTCCAAAGTTAAGCAAAAATTTAATTTCAGTAGGGCAACTAGATGATGAAGGCTGTGTTGTTACATTTAGTGATAAAAATTGGAAGGTTACAAAAGGTGCCTTAGTGGTAGAAAAAGGTGTGAAAGTAGGCACCTCATATCTTTGTACAAGTCATATTGTTCCTTCTACTTTAGCTATTGCAGATAAAAATCAATGTTCAGGAACAGTTGCTACAATTTAGCAGGAAGAAAATCAAATAGTTGCTATGGATTCTGAATCAACACTATGGCATTATAGAATTGGGCATATGAGTGCAAAAGGTATGAAAGTCCTTCATTCAAAGAATGTTTTACCAGGTCTAAAATGTGTTAATATGGATTTCTGTGAATGTTGTGTGTATGGCAAACAAAAGAGGTTAGTTTTCTCAAGGATGGGAAGGAAAAGAAAGATGAGAAATTGGAGCTTGTGCAACAAATGTATGGGGACCAACTCAAGTATCTTCTCTCGGTGGCTCTAAGTATTATGTTACATTCATTGATGATGCAACTAGGAAGGTATGGATTTATTTCCTTAGGAAGAAACCTAATGTGTTTGAAACTTTTAAAAAATGGAGAAGCTTTGTTGAGAATGAGATAGGTAAAAAGTTATATGTCCTAGATTTGATATGGTGGTGAGTATTGCAGCAAATATTTTGAAGATTATTGTTCCTCTAATAATATTCATAGGCAGAAAATGATTCCAAGGACTCCACAAGAAAATGGAGTGGATGAGCGCATGAATAGAATGATAATGGAGTGTGCACGAACTATGATATTGCATGTTGGGCTACCTTTAAACATGTGGGAAGAGGTTTTAAACACTATTTTTTATTGAATTAATAAAGGTCCCTCCAATCCTTTGGGTTGTGGTATTCTAGAGGAAGCATAGACAGGTAAGAAGGTGAGTTATTCTTTTCTCAAGACCTTTGGTTGTGAAGCATTTGCACATGTAGATTCTGCAAATAGAGCCAAGCTTGATGCAAAATCAAAGAAATGTATATTTGTTGGATATGACATTTATGAATTTGGTTATATGCTTTGGGATTTTGAAAATAAGAAAATCGTGAGAAGCAAGGATGCCATATTCAATGAGAAAGTGTTGTACAAAGATCAGTTGCAACAACATGAGAAGAAAGAAAAATAATTATGTAGTGCTAGATGATACTCCAAACAATGATGTTCTAGTGGTTCCTCATGCTTCGCAACAATAGCAACAACAAATACAACAAACTCCAGTGAATGTTAAACGATCTTCAAGGATAAATAGACCTCTAGAAAGATTTTCTCCCTCTTTGTATTCTATTTTATTAACTGATGTTGGTGAACTAGAATGTTATGATGAAGCTATGTAGGTGGATACCAAGGTTCAGTGGGAGCATGGAATGGAAGAAGAAATGTACTCCTTGCTAAAAAATCAAACTTGGGAATTATGCAAGTTTCCTGCAGGTAAAAAGGCTTTACCAAATAAATGGGTTTATAGGTTGAAAGAGGAGGATGGAGGTAAGAAAATATTTAAAGCCTGGTTAGTTGTAAATGGATTTGCACAAAAAAAAGGAATTGATTTTGATGATATTTTTTCTCCGATTGTTAAAATGACTTCTATATGCATTGTTTTAAGTATTGTGGCTACTGAAGATTTGCATTTGAAACAACTAGATGTTAAAACAACCTTTATCCATGGTGATTTGGAAGAGGAAATATATATGGAAGAACCACAAGGATTTGAGGTCAAAGGTAAGGAGAAACTTGTGTGCAAATTGAAGAAAGGTTTATATGGCTTGAAGCAAGCACCTTGGCAATGGTATATTAAATTTGATAGTTTTATGGTTGACCAAGGCTACAATCAGTGTAATTTAGACCATTACGTTTATTTTAAGAGGCTAGATGATGATAGCTACATTATTTTATGTTTATATGTTGATGATATGCTTGTAGCGGGGTCTAACATGGATCACATAAGGGAGTTAAAACAACAATTAGCAAATTCATTTGCTATGAAGGATTTGGGGGTAACAAAACAAATCCTTGGTATGAAGATTACAAGAGATAGGAACAATATAATTTTTTTTAATCTTAGGCTAATTATGTTGAAAAGGTGTTGCAGAGATTTCATATGGAGAATGCAAAAGTTGTTAGCACACCTTTTCCTATTCATGTTAAATTGACTAAGGATATGTGTCCAAAGACACAAGAGGAGGAAGAAAAAATGTCCAAGGTACCATATGCTTGAGTTGTAGGTAGTTTAATGTATGCCATGGTATGCACACGACCGAATATTGCACATGTCATAGGAGTTGTTAGTTGGTATATGAGTCATCTTGGAGTTGAGCATTGGAATGCGGTAAAATGGATTCTCAAGTATTTGAGAGGTACATTCAATAAAATTTTATGTTTTGGGGGCTCTAATACTGATTTAAAAGGCTATATTGACTCAAATTTGGTAGGGGATATAGATACCAGGTGAAGTACCATAGGTTATGTATTTATAGTTGGTGGGACAGTAGTGAGTTGGATTTCTCGGTTGCAAAAGGTGGTTGTTGCAACAGAGGCAACAAAGGAGATGATATGGTTGCAACTTTTCATGGAAGAGTTGGGAAAACAACAGGCTGAAAATTACTTGTTTATGGAAAACCAAAGTACTATACATCTTGCAAATAATTTTGCCTTGCACTCTAAAACCAAACACATACAATTGAGATATCATTTCATTTGGTCAGTGTTGGAGGATGGACAAGTCAAGCTAGAAAAGATACATACAAATGCAAATCCAACGAATATGTTTACGAATGTAGTGACAAGGGAGAATTTGAGCTCCTCTTTAGCTTCGGTTGGCCTTCAAGGTTGAATTCAAGTATTACAGAACAATAGGGTCCAAGGTGCTTATTTTTAGTGGGAGCTGTAAGTGCAGCGATGTCGTCCAAGATTAGTCTCCAAGTGGGAGATTGTTTGGTGTGAAGCTTGATCAATCTTAAGTGGGAGATTTTTGGTATGTGGTGACTAATCATGCTATACTGTACACTCTTCATGTATCCTTGCTAGGGTCTGGAGATGGGATGGGCCTTGAGCAGGGGTTCGGGGGCAGTAGCCCCTGAGAAAAAAAAATTCTCCTACTTTTTCGCATTGTCACCAAAAAAGGAAAAATCACCTAAAAAAGGAAAAAAATTGACTTTGTAGAACCCTAATCTGGAAGCTTCTAAGATTGTTATAAGGGGTTGGGATGAGTTAAAGTGTGATGAAAAAGGCAATTATTCATGAGATTGTAATAAGTTTTACACTAGATAATAAAAACATTGGATGGTTGCAGTTTTGTGGATGTAGCTCAAATTGGGTGAACCACGTTACATTCTTTGTGTTAATTTTTTGTGTGTTTTATTTTTTCTATTTATTCATTAAATTTGCATTTAACTTGTTAGATATCTACATTCTAACCCTAACACTATCATCCACACAACCAACCCAATCAACATCAATGTAAGCACTTAGATCAAAGTCATTACCTTTTGGAAACCATAAGCCATAATCCAAAGTACTCTTCAAATATCTGAAGATTATTTTTATCGCCTTCACTTGAGTTTCTTTAGAATTAGCTTGAAATATTTCAACCAAACATACCGCATGCATGATATTAGGTCTTGAAGCAGTTAGATACAATGGGATTTTAATCATAGATCTATATAGTTTCTGATTAGCCAAGAGAGACTCATCATCTTTGCTCAAATGACAACCAGTAACCATGGGAGTACTAACTAGTTTATAATATTGCATCCCAAACTTCTTCAACATCTCCTTGACATACTTTTCTTGAGAAATAAATATACCATCATTCAGTCGAGCAATCTAAAGACCAAGAAAGAAAGATAACTCACCAATCATAGACATCTCAAATTCTGTATGCATCTCTTAAGCACACTTCTTGCACATATCATCATTTCCACCAAAGATAATGTCTACACAAAAACTATCAAAATTATTTCATCTTCAATCTTGAAGTAAAGATTACTATCTACAGTACCTTTCTTGAATCCTTGTTGAAGAAAGTACTTATCCAACCTTGCATACCAAGCTCTAGGAGCTTGTTTCAAACCATATAGTGCCTTTTTGAGTCTGCACACCATGTTTGGTTTTTATGATAACCAAAATCCATCATGTTGCTTCATGTACACTTTTTCTTCCAAAACTCCATTTAAGAAGGCTAACTTGGCATCCATCTGATAAGCCTTGAAGTCCTTGTAGGCAAAAAAGAAACATTCTGATAGCTGTTAGGATTAGGTGCCATCCACCTAGTAAATCCTACATCATATGTCATGGTTCCAACATCCTCGAAAATTGTCTCTAGGCACTTAGGGTGCATTGGAAAAATATTTTGTAATATTAATTCTCACTATTATTTGTAATATACTCATAAGGGGTGATGGGTCCATTAGCACCGATAAAGGTGGGTTGTGGATATAAATATTTAATATTATTTTCCCCACATGTGGACGCCTATCTAATGGGATAATAAAAGATAAAGGAAATGATAAATAAGTGATTGTTGGGATTATCCTAGTGGGTCCTTGGATAGAGGCAACATGTGTCACTTGGTTTTCCATCATTTATTGCATTTAATGTAATGTTTATCTCTCATGTTTGGGTGCCCAAGTTGGAGAGAAAGTATTAGAGTCAAAACGGGTGTCTTTTCGAATACCGAGGAGGTAATCCAAATGTTGGGGACATTTGCAATGAAATTTATTCTTTGGGAGCCATGTTTGGTGCAATAGATGCTTTCACAAGTCTATAAATTCAACCTCTTGGATGTAGAATTAGAGAGCAACAGTTGAATGTAGTGTTACTCTATAGGAACAAGGGAAAGTTGAGGCATAAGGAGGTTGTTCACAGGTGCACAGGTGTTGACATGTTGGATGCAAAGAGGAGATTGGAATTGGCTGTATTGTAATCTCATTTATTTGAAGATAATACATACTTGGCCTCTCTTCTTGGAGGAGTTTTTTCTTGCAAGGGTTTCTCCCTGTAAATCCTATGTTATGTGATGATTTTGTGTTGCCGATTTGTGCATCATTGCTACTATCTTATGTTGATGTTATTCTTTATTTATTTATATTATAAGTGTTGTCAAACAGATTGCACTCAAATGCTTGAATGGTTAAAATCAGCAATCTATTGAAACATGGGAACTATCTTTAGGATGTGGGTATTCCTATGGCGAAGATAGACCTCCAGATTCTAGGTTGGTTCCTATATGATTCTCAAATTGATAACTGGGTAACTTGTGTTGGAAAAGGGATAGAAGGATTGTAATAAATGCATGTAAAACTATAAATTGACGATGATACCCCTAATTGATAAAGACTTGCAACTATGATTCACAATGAACTTCAGAAAAACTATCCACACGAAGGAAGACTTGAATAAACCACTTTTCAAGGAAAACAGAGTTTTCTTTGCAAAGAAGAATAGATTATTCTTTTACAAAACACTAGACATGTGATTTTCACTATCTTGAATGCATGCAAATATAAATGAGACAATAGTTTTAAAGGTTTTGATATTAAGCATAGTAAAACTTCATCAAATCATTTATAAAAACATCATAATGACAAGGCAGACTTTTGATTTCACTAAAATCGAAGGAATCTTTTGCAAAATGACACCAAATGAACCTATAAACCTGCTGTTGTATTAATCTAAAAATTGAAAACTGAGTTACATGATAGTTCTCTTTGCAAAATGCAAAAGCTGAAAAACAAGAACTATTGAAAAATGACTAAGTCATATCCCTTTATACAAAAAGCCTCTCCAAGGCATGAAGGTGAAACTAAAAGTCAATCTCAGTGTGAAAAATGATAACTCCAAGGAAAATCCTGAGCAAAAGAGAAACTACATGAAAATTGGACCCACTAATGTTGTAAACTAAGCTTGGACAGCTCAGAACTTTGTGTCACAATGTGTATAACTGAAAAATAACTCGAGAGTTCCTCTGAATGCATGGAAGTGGCACTAAAAGTGATGTGAATCTTGAAATTATCTCCTCATAAGCAAATATGAAAAGCCTCAAAAAGAGGAATTAAAACTACATGAAAAGAGCCAAAAATAGGCTCAACTCCTCCTTTCAATCAATTGTACTGATGGAGACCCCAAAACTGCATGTAAACAACCTCAGTTGCACTAAAAAATGCATGAAAATATTTCCATAGTTCGCATGATTTTAGTCCTCCAGTTAGCTTTCAATTACATTCTTTGCATGAGAAAGACAATCATTTAATTAAATATAAAAGATAATCATTCACTGATTATTTTAATATTTAACATCTATTAATTATGCTTCATTCACTATATGTTAAATATCAAGGTAATTAGTGAAGAATTACCCTAACATTTAATTGTATTGAAATTTCCCTAACTCCTTAACTCTATGCAAAGAGTATAAAATGGAGGTGGATTCTATATCAAAAGATAAACTTGAAGTTTTCAAAAACTCACAGGCCTTTCAAATCATTAAGTCTTATTGACCTTGATAGTCAATACTATGGTGATAATAAAATCAAATGATTTTATTAAAACAAAGGCCAAAATCACCACCATTTAGATTAGGGCAAGTAAAAGATACCCAAACCCTAATACACACCCTTCATTCTTCACATTTTTGCATTTTGGGGAGAGTTCAGCTGTGCCGCCATGCTTGGAAGGGATTTTGACTTGGAGTTTACTGGAGGGGTCGAGATCTAGAAACTCCATGCAAGAGAAGAACTGAAACTTCGTGGTAAGTTTATCTGCACTTAAACTACTTTGGCTATGGCTTCTGAGTCTTCATTAGTTCCATATTCCTATAGTTTCAAGCTTGGAAACTAATGAAATTTTTGGTGAGAAGAAAGAATGTTTTTTTCCATTGTTAATACATAGAAAAGATGAAGAAGGTCGTGGCCTTTATACATTTCAATATGGGTTTTCTCCTTCACCTCACATGTCTATGCAAAGAAAAAGAAGTCGCGACTTTATTTTGCTAAAAATCCTTCTGGGTTTGTAATTGATTTGTTCGATAGATTCCCATGAATGGATAACATTTGTTGTTCTCTCTTTGTTGCCATAAAATTTCTTTTGATTCCTCTTGCATTCAAGTTTTATCATTAATATCATTCCATGAAATGACATCCTTGAGACATTATGTATATGCAGTTCATGCGCCTACTATGCTCACACTTTTATGATAGGCCGCAGTCCATTCTCCATTATCTCCATTTTTGTATGCAGGTCGTGGCTTTATTTACTATATTTTGAGGGTTTTCCTTTCCTGCAGGCTGCCATGGAATTTATGGGATTCCTCCATTTTGAATGAAAAATAAACCCTCACTATTGCTTCTCCAAGCTCTGTATGAAACCTTCTCATGGATGGACACTTCCTATGCATGACTATACTATAGCACAAAATCTTGATTTACTTATAATTTTACTTGCATTGATACTTCACTTTTGTCGTTTCTTAGAAAGAATAAACATGATTCTTTTCCATTCATGCAAAAATCTCAAGGGTTTAGTTTCTTTATAACGTTTCTTAGAAATTTCTCTGTAACCCTTCATGCATGAAATTTTGTAAACTCTTTCATGGGTTTTTGTTGTCATCGAACACTGAGGATTTTACCTTGGCTTTTAAAATTACAAGTAGATTCTACTTTCCTCTGAAAGATCTTTGTTTACACTATTTTTTGTATGCGTTGCCATGCCATTTCATTCTGTATATAAACAATACAACAACACTTGTTTGTTGTCCTATGCACAAAATATAACTTTTTGTAGTAATATAGCTACTTCCTATAGCAACAATGTGATCACCATAATCCTAAAGCATGGCTTTAAACATTTCTATATCTCAGCTTTTTTAGAAAATTGTGTTTGTACCTTCAAATGTTATTCCATTTATTTAATGTTGTCTCAAATCTTTCGCATTGTATTCACTATCAATGCGTATGGTTGTCTTCTTTTATTTTCTCAGTCAAGGCTGTCAAAGACACTTGTTGAAACCTAAAGCACACCCTTAAGCACTTGGTCATTTTTGTCTTATGTAGACTATGCATATGCTTTAAAGCTCTAAAAACAGTTTTAATGCTTGAATGCTTTGTTTCCTTTTTGGTGTAAAAAGGTGCTACATACCTCATTAAAATGCAAATTTGAATGTAAGGTAGAGCTGAAACAAAGGATGACAAATGCAATTAATGATATCCATACATTTTTAAATCATTCTCTTAGTATGATGAGCAATAAGATTCTTGGTTAAACTATTTTCATCATGTTCAACTAAAGGTTGCTTTATGAACTTCATTCATGGAGAATGATGACTATCTTTATTCCATACTGTTGTCCTATGTTATTGTATATGAGTTGGGCTCAACCCTTGTGGGAGCCACATTTCTCACCACTCATAATAATATTTGTTGATTGAAATGATCTAATTATACCTATTCCTGCACATTTAAACAAACAAGTTAGCAAAAATAACTGAAGCTGAAAGCTTCCAATGAATCTTTGTGCTTTTTTAACTTGATCATCTGATGCATGCTTGAAATGATGTAGATTATATTCATGTTGGAAATGTAGGCATAGGATTGATCTTGATTCATCATTGCTTGGAGTTAATCTCTAACATCATTTTCATTCATCCTGCAGAACAACTTAAGGAGACTAGTGTCGGAGAACCTAGAAAGCTTCAACAACACCAGTCAAAGATATCAAGCATCACTAGCTCCATTATTACAGGAAATGATGAACCTCCCTCCTTTCTATGTTTATATTGTCTACAGATGTATAGTTTACAATCTATTTTTGCATCTATCATTTGATTATGTAAATCAAATTTATCTACTCTCACGGCTTGTGTGGGACCTTGATCTTTACAATATGAATAAAATAGCATTTGTTATGTGAATGTCTAATTTTTTGTTACAAGTACTTGCATAATAAAACTAAAAATCAAATGTAATCTAATTTTTACATGACGACACATAGTTAGCAGCGAAATTTTAAATTCTATGTACCTCTCAATGATGAATACAATTTAGCTCTACCTGTTTGAGCTTGTAGTGAAAAATAGGTAACAATTTGGTGACCTATGCAGAGTGTTTGCCTGTTAAACACCATAGACTAGTAAATAGCTTATCCATTGGGCATGGAGTCCATTTTATTCTCCTTTGACTCAGAAAACCTTTGTAACTCAGCTGCGAACCAAACAAACTGAAAGAAACTACTGCAACTCTGTTTAAGGCAGAGTTTGAAAACCATGTGCAACAACTGCACTTTATTGAAAGCAAAACAATATTGAAATGAAATGTGCCATGGGGCACTTATTGATTGAAAAATATACCCTACCCTACACTAACTAACAGTGTTAGTGCTCAAACATGACCATTTACCAGCTATGAGAAATAGTTTCCCTTCCTTAAAAATAGAGGATGCTTCAAATCCTTAAGATCAATCCAAAAAAGGTATGGAAATGACAAACATTTGATTAATTATTGTAGAAAAGTCTGAAACATCTCAAAAGGCACACCTTCCTCATTTTATTGACCACTAAAGATGTTATTTTGAGGCATATAGCTAATATTAACCTACCGCTCCGTAGTTGCAATCACATGCTTTGGTAGAATTATGACTTGTTGCAATTTTGTAGACCCCTGTTTTGATAAATACCTAATTGGACACCCCTTTGAAAGGATAAAGCTTGGCCTCTTTATGTTGTCTTCATGTTTATACACTATTGTCTCTTTATCTTGCTGATTAGATTGCTCCATTTGTAGTGTAATATTTTCTTCCTTCTTTCTTGTTGTCTCAATTTCAATCTGATCTGAAAGAGTTGGTTCACATGTTGTTGGCTCATGTTGTTGGCTCATATAGTGCTAGCTTATTATCTATGTTAGAGCAAAAAGTTTCTATGATGCCTGAAAACATATTCTTGTCTAACTCATAACTGTGCATTGAATCCAGATGAGTTTTATTATTTAGTTGTTCCATACCAGGCATAGATGCTATCATACATGTGATATCCTCATTTTCATCAACAAATTGAGGAAGTTCATCAAATAAAATAGAAAAATTATAAGATTCACTTTCAATTTTCTCTACATAAACATGTTCAATTTGCTCTCATTTTCCATCTAAGCTTGAAACAAAAGATTCAAGGTCATTCCAAAATAGGGCTTCTTCATAATCTTTGCTACTTTGTGGCATGAGAGAGCTTACCTTAGGTTCAAGATCATCCTTTTGAAACACAAGTTCTGATATGCTTGTTTGTTCAATTTTTGGAAACTTCATGCAAATTATTTTCATTAACCTCCAAAATAGGGCTAACCTCTTGCTGTCTCATATGGATTGAGGCTTCAAAATCATCTTGAACCAAAAACACATCTTTTTTTGCAATATCTATTGGGTGTTCCAAATCAACTGGTAAATTAGGTACCTGTGTGCTTTCTTCAGCTTGCTCAACAAAACCAAGTAGTTGGTCAAACAAATAAACCAATTGTTCCTCCTCATATTGTTTCTTCTCCAGTGAAACCTGGGCATCCTCTGTCTACACGTGAAGATCTTTAATTGGTAATTCCTGCACTCTACTTTCAACCATCTTATAAATAGCATCAGAAATTTTTTCAAATGAATCAAAATCTAAGGGGTTCAGTAGTGAATTTGATCCAACATCGTCTTCACATGTACTATTGTTATTTTGAGCTGGGGGCATAGTACAAACAGTAACAACCTCTTGCTCCTCTTGTTCATTACACCAACTTGGAACCTTGATTGAGTTAGACTCTACAACTTTTTCCTCTTTCTGATCTTGAATTAATACACAAGGAATATCCTTACTAAGGTTTAGCATTTTATAGTCAGGATGCTTGGTCCAAGAAAGCCGCCATAACTGTTCAGTAACTTGATTACTTAGTTCAGGCTCTGGACATGTCTGAAGCTGAGGATTAATGGATTGATTTGATAGATTTTTTTCATTCATGAGCTCCTGTAGGGGTTGATCTTTAACATTGGATTGAATATTACCCCTATAACTTGGAATGTCAAATCTAGAAGACTTACTTGGAGATTGTGTAGAAACCTTGGAAACCTCTTCCTCTGTTGGCTGATGTTTTATGCAAGAAACTGACTGGGCTTCCATCATTGGTGCTTGGGTAACCAATATTCTAATTTACTCTTCCTTTGCAACAAGATCTTCTTCATACTATCTCCTTTGTATCAACAAGTCTTGCTCATAGAGATAGGCCTGATAGGCCATCTCTTCTTGTTGTTGATCATACTATTGCTGCCTCCTTATCTCTTCTATCCGCTTTGTGAATTCTAATAATATTCCCTTCATGTCATTCATGTTATTCGTCATATCATCAACCTCTTGGAGCCGATTTTGGACATATGAACTTTGATATGAAGGTTGAGCAGGGGTGGGTGGGAGGTAAGCATGTTGAGCATGTTGATATGTTGTTGTTGCATGGCTACTTGGGATAAAACTAGCAACATGATTGGCCTGATATGGCTGATAGGGTGATTGGTTGACAATATTTTCATAGTAAGGGGGTGGGTATACATGATATCCACGAAAATCTATCATTTCTATTCATATAAATGTTGGAAATCAGAATATTAAACTTGTATTTGAAACATACCAGCACTTCGTCTGTTGAAACCAGTAGATTGTGCTTGGAGTCGCTAGGTATAAACTGTAACCTCTGAAAGGAAAAAAATGGTGTTGTATATAGCAGAACAGTAGCTTGAAAACTTTGAATTCCTTCTCTGAAGTGAACTTCAGAGTCCCACCAAGCGTGCCAAAAACTATTGTCAAATAGATTGCCCCTGAATGATTGAATGGTTAAACTCAGCAATCTGTTGAAACATGGGAACTAGCTTCAGGCTGTGGGTATTCCTATGGTGAAGATAGACCTCCAGATTCTAGGTTGGTTCCTATATGATTCTCAAATTGATAACTGGGTAACTTGTGTTGGAAAAGGGATAGAAGGATTGTAATAAATGCATGTAAAACTGTAAATTGACGATGATACCCCTAATTGATAAAGACTTGTAACTATGATTCACAATGAACTTCAAAAAAACTATCCACACAAGTCAATTCAACAATTTGACCACAAAAATGATTCTAAGGAAGGCTTGAATAAACCACTTTTGAAGGAAAAAAAAGTTTTCTCAGCAAAGAAGAATAGATTATTTTGTTACACAACCCTAGACCTATGATTTTCACTATCTTGAATGCATGGAAATATAAACGAGACAATAATTTTAAAGGTTTTGATATTAAACATAGTAAAAATTCATCAAATCATTTATAAAAACATCATAATGACAAGGCAGACTTTTGATTTCACTGAAATTGAAGGAATCTTTTGCAAAATGACACCAAATGAACCTATAAACCTGCTATTATATTAATCTAAAAACTAAAAACTGAGCTACATGATATTTCTCTTTGCAGAATGCAAAGGCTGAAAAACAAGAACTATTGAAAAATGACTAAGTCATATCCCTTTATACAAAAAGCCTCTCCAAGGCATGAAGGTGAAACTAAAAGTCAATCTCAGTGTGAAAAATGATAACTCCAAGGCAAATCTTGAGCAGAAGAGAAACTACATGAAAATTGGACCCACTAATACTGTAAACTAAGCTTGGACAAATCAGAACTCTGTGTCACAATGTGTATAACTGAAAAATAACTCGAGAGTGCCTCTGAATGCATGGAAGTGGCACTAAAAGTGATCTAAATCTCAAAATTATCTCTTCACAAGAAAATATGAAAAGCCTCAAAAAGAGGAATTAAAACTGCATGAAAAGAGCCAAAAAATAGGCTCAACTCCTCCTCTCAATCAATTATACTGACGGAGACCCCAAAACTGCATGTAAACGACCTCAATTGCACTAAAAAATGCATAAAAATATTTCAATAGTTCGCATGATTTTAGTCCTCCAGTTAGCTTTCAATTACATTCTTTGCATGAGAAAGACAATCATTTAATTAAATATTAAAGATAATCATTGACTGATTATTTTAATATTTAACATCTATTAATTATACTTCATTCACTATATGTTAAATATCAAGGTAATTAGTGAAGAATTACCCTAACATTTAATTATATTGAAATTTCCCTAACTCCTTAACTCTATGCAAAGAGTATAAAATGGAGGTGGATTCTACATCAAAAGATAAACTTGAAGTTTTCAAAAACTCATGGGCCTTTCAAATCATTAAGTCTCATTAACCTTGATAGTCAATACTATGGTGATAATAAAATAAAATTATTTTGTTAAAACAAAGACCAAAATCACCACCATTCAGATTAGGGCAAGTAAAAGATGCCCAAACCCTAATACACGCCCTTCATTCTTCACATTTTTGCATTTTGGAGAGAGTTCAGCGCCACTGCCATGCTTGGAAGGGATTTTGACTTAGAGTTTACTAGAGTGGTCGAGATCTGGAAACTCCATGAGAGAGAAGAACTGAAACTTCGTGGTAAGTTTATCTGCACTTAAATTGCTTTGGCTATAGCTTCTAAGTCTTCATTAGTTCCATATTCCTATAGTGTCAAGCTTGAAAACTCATGAATTTTTTTTGGTGAAAAGAAAGAATGTTTTTTTCCATTGTTAATACATAGAAAAGATGAAGAATGCCGCGACATTTATACATTCCATTATGGGTTTTCTCCTTCGCCTCACATTTCTATGCAAAGAAAAAGAAGCCACGACTTTATTTTGCTAATAATCCTTTTGGGTTTGTAATTGATTTGTTCGATAGATGTCCATGAATGGATAACATTTGTTGTTCTCTCTTTGTTGCCATAAAATTTCTTTTGATTCCTCTCGCATTCAAGTTTTGTCATTAATATCATTCCATGAAATGGCATCCTTGAGACATGTTGTATATGCAGTTCATGTGACTACTATGCTCACACTTTTATGATAGGCCGTAGTCCATTCTCCATTATCTCCATTTTTGTATGCAGTTGGTGGTTTTATTTACTATATTTTGAGGGTTTTCCTTTCCTGCAGGCCGCCATGGAATTTTTGGGTTTTCTCCATTTTGAATGAAAAAGAAACCCTCACTGTTGCTTCTCCAAGCTCTGTATGAAACCTTCTTATGGATGGACACTTCCTATGCATGACTATACTGTAGCACATAATCTTGATTTACTTATAATTTTACTTGCATTGATACTTCATTTTTGTCGTTTCTTCGAAAGAATAAACATGATTCTTTTCCATTCATGCAAAAATTTCAAGGGTTTAGTTTCTTTATAACGTTTCTCAGAAATTTCTCTATAACCCTTCATGCTTGAAATTTTGTAAACTCTTTCATGGGTTTTTGCTGTCATCGAACACTGAGGCTTTTACCTTGGCTTTGAAAATTACAAGTAGATTCTACTTTCCTCTGAAAGATCTCTGTTTACACCATTTTTTGTATGCGCTGCCATGTCATTTCATTATGTATATAAATAATACAACAACACTTGTTTGTTGTCCTATGTGAAAAATATAACTTTCTATAGTAATATAGCTACTTATTGTAGCAACAATGCGATCACTGCATAATCCTGAAGCATGGCTTTAAACATTTCTATATCCCAGCTTTTTCAAAAAATTGTATTTGTACCTTCAAATGTTGTTCCATTTATTTAATGTTGTCTCAAATCTTATTGTATTCACTATCAATGCATATGGTTGTCTTCTTTTATTTTCTCTGTCAAGGCTGTCAAAGACACTTGTTGAAACCTAAAGCACACCCTTAAGCACTTGTTCATTTTTGTCTTATGTAGACTATGCATATGCTTTAAAGCTCTAAAATCAATTTTAATTCTTGAATGCTTTGTTTCCTTTTTGGTGTAAAAAGGTGCTCCATACCTCATTAAAATGCAAATTTGAATGCAAGGTAGAGCTAAAACAAAGGATGACAAATGCAATTAATGATATCCATACATTTTTAAATCATTCTTTTAGTATGATGAGCAATAAGATGCTTGCTCAAACTGTTTTCATCATGTTCAACTAAAGGCTGCTTTATGAAATTCATTCAATGAGAATGATGACTATCTTTATTCCATATTGTTGTCCCATGTTATTGTATATGAGCTGGGTTGAACTCTTGTGGGAGCCACATTTCTCACCACTCATAACAATATTTGTTGATTGAAATGATCTGATTATACCTATTCCTGCACATTTAAACAAACAAGTTAGCAAAAATAACTGAAGTTGAAAGCTTCCAATGAATCTTTGTGCTCTTTTAACTTGATCATCTAATGCATGCTTGAAATGATGTAGATTATATTCATGTTGGTAATGTCGGCATAGGATTGATCTTGATACATCATTGCTTAGAGTTAATCTCTAACATCATTTTCATTCATCCTACAAAACAACTTAAGGAGACTAGAGTCGGAAAACCTAGAAAGCTTCAACAACACCAGTCAAAGATATCAAGCATCACTGGCTCCATTATTACAGAAAATGATGAACCACCCTCCTTTCTATGTTTATATTGTTTACAGATGTATAGTTTACGATTTGTTTTTGCATCTATCATTTGATTACGTAAATCAAATTCAACTACTCCCACGACTTGTGTGGGACTTTGATCTTTACAATATGAATAAAACAACATTTGTTATGCGAATGTCTAATTTTCTATTACAATTACTTGCATAATAAAACTAAAAATCAAATGTAATCTGATTTTTACATGATGACACATACTTAGCAATGAAATTTGAAATTATATGTACCTCTCAATGATGAATTCAATTCAGCTCTACCTGTTTGAGCTTGTAGTGAAAAATAGGTAACAATAAGTTCACATAAGGAAGTGTTTATAAGAATGTTATGTTGGCTAATTTTTGGCATCATAAAGAAAATGGATCTAATCATGGTATTTCCGTATTAAGGCAACTTAATTTTTCTATTTGTATATAAGTTTTAGATTTTCAAGTTGCTATATTCTAAGCTTTGTATCTCATCCATTGTTCAGTCATTTTTGGATAGAGATTGAATTTTCCAACAATCGGTTTTGAACCTGTTTATTTCTCATCATTTGGTATCAAAGCTTAAGGTGAACTAGGTGTTAGAACTGTAAAAATTTTAAAATTTTCATGGCTTTGTATACTAATTAGTTCCCAAAAATGCCCATACCATCTGCTTTGCATATCATGTTTACCCATGTTTTAGTTTGTTTTCATCATTTGGTCCTATAGAATTCATCTATCCTTGAGCATTTGAATGTATAAGCCATATCGGCACAACATATTGCAAGTCTCACCGATCCATAAAGCATTTTATACTAACATATGTCTTTTTGCAGTCTATCGGCAAGAGGTCGGGAATGTCTTGTCGATCAGATTACATTTGGTAATACACGTCGGGCAGACACAGTTCATTGTCTCAGGGACCAGAGGATCCTATCAGTAAGAAAATGTTCGTAGTGAGCACATATGTTTTTTACCAATGAAGCGCAAAGAACCATTGCCCAGACTTAAGCCATCAACGTGATGTCCCAGAGAATTCATTTGGTCTCATCGATAAAGCGAGGTGGGTTCCATCGTTGTCATCAAGATGAGCTTATGGAGTCCTACTAACCCCTTATGTCACAGTGACGAGTGTTGTATTGGTAAGGACTTGGTGATATGTTTGATCATCGGTGAGACTGGCATCATCAGAGAGAGCTAAGAGAGTCATGCTGAATGAAGTTCCATCGTTAGGAAAACCACTATGTCTCGGCAATTAGAATTGCCGAAGTAAGATTCTCGGCAAGATACAAGTAGTCAAAGGAAAGTCCCGATGATCCCCAAAGTCATAGCGATAGGCTTCATCGGTGAGAGTTACAGCGACATATTCAGGACCGAAGCAATAATTCTCGGGGAGACTCAGAACATCGGTAGGACTGCAGGACAACATAGCGATATATAATCTATTAACAGTCGAAGAGACTTGGAGTGTCGGGGAAGCGACAAGACATCTCAGTGGGTGTCTAATGAACATGGAAAAGGCCCGAGCAAGTGGATCGTCGTGGATGTGAATGCGAATGGACGCGACTTTTTATGTGGCCAATATATAAATACCAATTTTTGACAGCGAATGAGAGGGCAGAGATGGAACAAAAAATATAGTAGATCATAATGTTTATATTTTTGAGACTATGATGCATGTAAAAAAAATGGAGATTTCAATTGAATTCATTTGATTTGGTGGCATTTTTCTGGTTTCAGTTGTTTGTTGTGTTAATTAAAAGTATTGCTGAAGCTGTCTCCAAGGTTGATGTTTTCTAATTGTTTAAACTGATATATCAAGGATATTTTTCAGTTTATCAGTACACACTTGTTGTATCTGTATGGTTGGATTAATTGGTTCTTTCAAGGAGAGATTAAATCCTTTTAGTCAATCATAGTAATTAGGGAATCTCATTTGGATTATTAAGAATAAATTGGTAGTCACATTCCTGCATGTTTATACCAATTATAAACTTAAACCTATATGCCAAACAATTTGAGTTTCTACCAGAAAGAAGTCATTCATTTCAAATTTTCATTTGACTTCGTGCACCCAATAAGGCACTAGTCTCTACCATTTCATTGTTAGTTTCATTTATTTTATCATATGAACATATTAGATTTTTGCCTCGATATTGCTTATACAATTTATACCAAATTAAAACTCTTTTATCCACTCCTATTTTCCATTGTGGGTAAATCACTTTAAAGGAATAAATATTGGTCAAGTTTGCTTCATTTTTATAGGTACACCCGCCTAGGTCTGGCAACACCTAGAGAGTAGAAGGACTAAATCATTTGGCCTTGTCTGTTACCCTGAAACGTATCAAGAGATTGGCAACCTCTTGAGGTATTTTGCCTACGTTTTTGAGAGCTAACAAATTGGTGACTCTGTTGGGGAATTATTGCAGGATATCTGGTTGAAGATCATCATATAGAGTCATTGAAGAAAGATTCATAATTTGAGAAGTTTCAGAAAAAAGTGATTCCGCTGGGGAAAATCAAAAATAATTTCAAAATAATCATTTTCCTACTTTTGGAAAAGTAGGTAGCGACTCTGGTAAAGACTTGATGAAGAATGGATAGACAATTTGTGTATGGAACAAAATAATATTTTAGAAGGCAGCAATTGATAAGAGAAATTAAAGAATTGAAAAAGCAATGGCTGCAATTAGACAAAGAAACACTACAATTGAAACAACAACTGTTACAATCAAGAGAATTCTGCAATAAGAATGAATACACAAGTGTAAACAGGCATTGGACCCCACAAGTGCTTGATAATACAATTGGAGATCTTCACAATGGAAGCAATGCATATCATGCACAACAAAACATTCATTCACCACAACCATCAAAGCAAGTAAATGCTTATCCAGTCCCTCCTGGACAAACACTGGTGAGCTATCAAGACTATCAATATGATCAACACAATTCTAGCCCACATGAAGGTGTCAATCAAAACTTGCAACGAAATGTATATCCAAATCAACAGTTTGAGGAGGAAGAAGATGAGTACGTATATACTCAAAGCCAAGATTCCATCGCAGAATCAGAATGTGGAATTTACCCCTTTGATGCATTTGTTAACATAAGGAGACATGAAGGAGAAGATAAAAGCTCTTTATACAATAGGATGATAAATATCTGTATGCAATTACCTCCTAATTGTAAGCCTACAAGACCCCTTTTTGTTGCACAATTCATAAGAGTTTGGAAACCTGAATCAACTTATTGGCCAAAATCATCAATACATCATGCCTTTGATCGAGTGAATAAATTTTTTGATGCCATGGAGAGGATAAGGTATGAGAACACTATCAATGTTGAATCCAATAGTTGTATTTCTGATGAGTATAGAAAAATTGATCAAACAATGTAGACAATAGAAGATGAGACATGTGCAGGTCAAAATGATTCATATGATAGCCTGCATGATGAAGATGAAGATACAAGAGATCTCTCTTGCATAACAGATTGTGACAGGGAAAGCAGTACATGTTATGAGGGATCCAATAAATATTCAGATTGTGAAGATGAACATGTGGATTTTGAATTACAATGGGGTGATTCTTGCAGTTCTTGTGGTGATCAAGAAGAAGAAGCAATGGAAAATGCGGGTCCATTTGGCAGTGAACAAATAACATCTCCAGCTACAGCTGAGAACTACAGGGACATAATTGATAATAGAGAGAATGATTTATCTATGTTTTTGAATCCACTCCATGATGAGGATGTATCATGCCACAATGAAGATGAGTTTGAGGACAATCATGTGAATCATGATCTACAACAAGGAGATATTTTCAGTTCTTACAGAGATCAAGAAGAGGGAGAAATAATGGAAGATATGGAAGAAGAACGTGTTCACTCAGCAGTGAGCAAATTTCAGATATGCTAACTCTTGAATACCAGAGATGTGCACATGAAGGTGATTCTGAAGTCCTATGTCCAGCCTACATTTGTTTTGACAATGAAAGTTCTTTGTGAAATGATTCATATGACTCCTAGTGCATTTCTAGAAATGATGGAGAAACCTTTGAAGTTGATAAAAAATCTATATCCATTCAAGAAGAGGTATGTGATTTAGAAATTTCTAACTCATGTGGAGAAGACATTTATTTGCATACCAAGGATGATAGGAGTCCAAAATTGATTGGTTCATATATGCATGATATTGAAGATATGAGTCATAATTCAATGTTGTCTCCAAATGGTGATATGGAAGAGGTGCAAAAGGTTTCAGATTTGTTTGTCTCAAACAGTGTTGATATGACAAAAAAATTTGGTTCTCAAGAGAAGCATTCTGATGGTGAATTTTTAGTACACCTGGGAGATTGTTTTATAATACATAATAGTGAGCAACATAATGAGAAATATTGCATTGAATATGCATGTACTTTGTATGTTGAAGATAATAGAGATTTGTCCCATGATGATGGAGAAATTGAACTACAGAATGGCAAAGGGAATTTGGGCCAAGCTAAGTATGATGATTCTCTGAAAAAATTCAATAACAGTGGCAGGGAAGATTGCATGAATGTCTTCAAAAGGAATCTGATGAACTCAAAGCAAAATCGGGTGTTTGACAAAGGAAAGTATGGGCCTTTCTTTTGGGTGGCCTTGAGCCATCATTTACCGAAATGAAGTCTAATTTTGTTGCCAAAGGAATACAGAGGATTAAGGGTTGCCAGTGCATGGACAACTCTTGACATTCCTTTCGAAAATTAATTTTCCATGCATAGTAGTTTAGGAAATAAAAAGGAACAGGAATTGCCAGTACATGGACAATCCTGACATTCCTTCATTAAATAAATCTTTTCATGTACAGTAGTATAGGGTCATGTTCATCTCCATTTCCATTCATTCTATCTTTCTCACTGGTCCATAACCTTGAGTTTTGTCTGCTCACCTTGAAATCTGGATCCTTGCAATGATCTCACAATCATTCATCCCCAAACGGAGCCACTGTTAGAACTGTAAAATTTTGAAAATTTTCATGGCTGCATATACTAATTAGTTTCCAAAAATGCCCATACCATCTGCTTTGCATATCATGTTTTCCCATGTTTTAGTTTGTTTTCATCATTTGGTCCCATAGAATTCATCTATCCTTGAGCATTTGAATGTATAAGCCATATCGGCGTAACATATTGCAAGTCTCACCAATCCATAAAGCATTTTATACTAACGTATGTCTTTTTGCAGTCTATCGACAAGAGGTCGGGAATGTCTTGTCGATCAGATTACATTTGGTAATACACGTCAGGCAAACACAATTCATTGTCTCAGCAACCAGAGGATCCTATCGGCAAGAAAATGTTCGTAGATATAGGTCATAGTGAGCACATATGTGTTTTACCGATGAAGCACAAAGAACCGTCACCTAGACTTAAGTCGTCGGTGTGATGTCCTGGAGCATTCATTTGGTCTCGCAGATAAAGTAAGGTGGGTTTCATTGTTGTCATTGGGATGAGCTTATGGAGTCCTACCGACCCCTTATGTCACAGTGACGAGTGTTGTATTGGTAAGGACTTGGCGATATGTTTGATCATCATCAGAGAGAGCTAAGAGAGTCATGATGAATGAAGTTCCATTGGTAGGAAAACCACTATGTCTCAGCGATCAAAATTTTCGAAGATTCTCGGCAAGATACAAGTAGTCGAAGGAAAGTCCCAACGATCCCCAAAGTCACAACAATAGGCTTCATCGGTGAGAGTTACGGCGACATATTCAAGACCAAAGCAATAATTCTTGGGGAGACTCGGAACATCGGTAGGACTGTAGGACAACATAGCGATATATAATCTATTGACAGTCGAAGAGACTTGGAGTGTCGGGGAAGCAACAAGACGTCTCAGTGGGTGTCTAATGAACATGGAAAAGGCCCGAGCAAGTGGATCGTCATAGATGTGAATGCGAATGGATGCGACTTTTTATGTGGCCAATATATAAATACCAATTTTTGACAGCGAATGAGAGGGCAAAGATGGAACAAAAAATATAGTAGATCATAATTTTTATATTTTTGAGACTATGATGCATGTAAAAAAAATGGAGATTTCAATTGAATTCATTTGATTTGGTGGCATTTTTTTGGTTTCAGTTGTTTGTTGTGTTAATTAAAAGTATTGCTGAAGTTGTCTCCAAGGTTGATGTTTTCTAATTGTTTAAACTGATATATCAAGGATATTTTTTAGTTTATCAGTGCACACTTGTTGTATCTGTATGGTTGGATTAATTGGTTCTTTCAAGGAGAGATTAAATTCTTTTAGTCAATCATAGTAATTAGGGAATCTCATCTGGATTATTGAGAAGAAATCGGTAGTCACATTCCTGCATGTTTATACCAGTTATAAACTTAAACCTATATGCCAAACAATTTGAGTTTCTGCTAAAAAGAAGTCATTCATTTCAGATTTTCATTTGACTTCGTGCACCCAATAAGGCACTGGTCTCTACCATTTCATTGTTAGTTTCATTTATTTTATCATATGAACATATTAAATTTTTGCCTCGATATTGCTTATACAATTTATACCAAATTAAAACTCTTTTATCCACTCCTATTTTCCATTGTGGGTAAATCACTTTAAAGGAATAAATATTGGTCAAGTCTGCTTCATTGTTATAGGTACACCCGCCTAGGTCTTGCAGCACCTGAAGAGTAGAAGGACTAAATCATTTTGCCTTGTCTGTTACCCTGAAACGTATCAAGAGATTGGCAACCTCTTGAGGTATTTTGCCTATGTTTTTGAGAGCTAACACTAGGTTCTAGGTATTCCTTCTTTTTGATTTCTTAGCTTGGAAAGCTTGTGGAAATTTGTTAGAAGGAATTGGAGGTTGTTGAAAGGCTTTTGGGGCAGCAATGAATGTTTTATGCGTTAACTTTGTTTTGCATATTTGTGAGATTGGAAGTAATGGATATTGTTAATGTGATCTATATTGGGTATTGGAAGCTCATGATTGTGGATCTTTATGGAGTTGGTTATGTTTTGGTAACTTGGAGCTCTTGTTTGATAATATGTGTGTATCCTTTTGTTTTGTGGTTTTGTTCCTTTACCTTGTGGTCATGTGTAGTGAGAAGGTGTTCCTATTGGATGGGTAGAGACATCTTGGTCACATGGAGAAACACCCTCTATATGGACTACAAAATGGAGTGTTTATGTTGGTTTCAAGGATTTAGGCCTTGGTTACATAAAAGCATTGGAAGATAAGCCACTAAATTGTTTGTAAGTTATGGAGTTGATAAGTTTCATATGTTATAAGCTCTTGGATGACTTGGTTTTCCTATTTGGGTTGTAGTTTAATCTTGTTTTCAACTATGGGTTTGTAGATCTGTGATTATTCTATTATTCAGATGACATGTTTGATGTGAATGTCTAGATGGTTATATTGATTTTAGATTTATAGAGATGGGTTCACATGTTAACTAAAATATGTGGTATGTAGATCTGTGATGAGACTGTATTCAGGGTGTTTTGTATGACGTTAGTTATAGGTTTTCATGTTTGCTTGGAGGGCTCTTATCGATCTATGGTTACTCCTACATGGGTTTGTTTGGTTAATCAAATCAAGCGTTGATTATGGTGTTTGAGTCTTGGAAATCTACATGTTATACTTTCTTGTCTTTGTTTTACATGATACTAATGTGGGGTTGAATCTATTTTTCAATTATTTGAGATTGGAGCACTAATTATGTATTTCTCCTTTGAGATGTTGCATATGTGTAAATCTTTGAAAATTTTCTGACGTGGATTCTGTTTTGTAGGCCATATTCTTGGTCACCATTGTTACATTGGTATGCTTATTGCAGTGAGAGATAGTTATTGGGAGTACCTAATATAGTTATTCATTTGAATCTTTATTAGTTGATTATGGTGCATGAGAAGCTTTGTTCACTTTCAGTAGAGTGTTGACAATGATATTGGTCATGATGCCATGCATAACTCAGTATTACTTTTAATGGGAGCTTTATTCCATTACATAATGTGTTCCATCTTCATTGTTTCAAGATTTTAGTTCTAAGATGTTGTAGTGTGTATTGATCCATGTATAATCTATGATTAGGAGATGGATGGTCTTTTGCAATGGTTGTTGGTGTCATGAGGAGCTCTTTGATTCTACCTTCAAGTTGTAGTGAGAGTTATGATATCTTTAGTTCTATTGATAAAGGATGTGTAGTAGGTTTATCTTCTTGGTTTGGAGATTGTGGTTGTACTTTACCTTTTGGGAGCTCATGGTTTTGAGTTCTTTGATTATGTTGGGGCCATGGAGGATCTTCAGTTGGGAGATATTTATCATGATGCCTGGAGAGATTGGTTACACAGAGCTTTGGAAATGATGTTAATTCATCATTTGATGATGGCTGGTTATTATGTGCTCCTAGGAGGGGATGTTAGATCATGATTGCATGATATGTTCTTGATTTTATAGTTGGAATTTTGACATAGTCTTGTTTGGTTCTCTAAATGGTTTTGAGTATTAATAATTTTCTTGGAGCTTCATGATCTTGCAGGGCTGCATTTGAAGTTGGAATGGATTGATTGGTGGATGTTCATGGAGACTAGAAAGACTTGGGTGGGGTTAAGAGATATCTTATTTATGGGATCATATGTTGAGATGGTTACTCTCTAATGAGGATTTCAATAGAAAAGCCTGAGGATCCTACATCTGGTTATGGATGTGAATCCATTATGGACATGAAGAGAATATTGTAATTTCTTGGTGTTGTGTGCATAGGACAATCTTGAATCCCACTCTTGGTCTACTCGACAGGTGAATGATCTGAGAGGTATTGCCCACCCGATTATCAAATGTATTCTTATTTTGTATCTTGTCTTCTCATATGAGTGTTGGCCCCATGGTTTTCGTTGCACCAAAAGATTGACCTTTTAATGCACAATACAACTGCCAGAGTTAACGGATCCACGGGAGGTGGTTAAGCCATGTGACGAATCCTGAGGGGAGTGTTGACCATCTACCAACAATCTCAATGTCACCTGAGGGGATTTGAAGTCAACACCTTTTGCTCTGATACCAATTGTTGGCCCCATAGTTGTCGTTGCACCAAAAGATCAACCTGTTCATGTCTGATACAACCGCCAGAGTTAACAGATCCATGGGAGGCGATTAAGCCATGTCAAGAATCCCAAGGGGAGCACTGACCATCTTCCAATAATGAGCTAGTCTTGGATATAAATATTATGAATACTTGTTAAGAAGAAGATGCATGGTTATATGGATTTTCGTTTTTCTCCTTAATTTGGTCTTGAGCTATGGATTTAGTTTTGAGGACTTATTTGGAGAGGTACAGGAAACAGTTTATGGCTTTGGGCATATTCCCTTTGTTGTGGGAATTATTGGCTTGTTTGATCTACCTTCGGTATGAGAGGTTTATATATATTTCTAACATGTTTTCATTTGATTTGATTGTTAGATGTTGATATCCTTTAATTTTGGGAATGGTGAAGGAGATATTACTTTACATAGCTTGGTACATGTTAGTGTGGAACAAGGATATGGTTTGATTTGCAGGTTCTCTCTTTGGTCATGGTATTCTTCCTAGATGTTTAGTTTCACATGGTTGAGTGTGAAGAAATTGGGAGAGCTATGAATACTAATGGTGAGAGAGGTATTGCAACATATTTGTTTGCATGATTTGCATATCATTGTATGTTTCCTTGACACTATGTAATAGAGGAATTAGCCACATTCTCTATGTGAAGTACTATAGATAGACTTGATATTTCTTGATCTATTTTCATCTTTGACATTACTCATGTAGTGGGAGTTTTTGGATATATGCATGGTTATCCTCTATGATATCTTAGTTTGTTGGTTATTGATGTGATGATGAGTTTACATGTTTCATTAGATTTGGATCTACTAGTTATGCGGGTTGTGGACTAGCTACCCACTTTCTTGCAGTGGGATGAATCGGATGTGGATTTGTCTATATCCATGAGATCATTTTAGTGTTTATGCAGACTTATTAGTTGACCTTGTTTGTGGTTATTTATGCATTGGTATGTTGCATTGAGATAGGAGGAAGGATATACACAAAATTGATTATAGATTTTGGGTTGATATGTTGATGGCATGAAGTTTTATCCATGTTTGGTATTATCTTGGTTTGAGGTATAGTTAGCTTGGATGAGTTATAATTTATTGTGGTTGCTATTCCAAGTGGTATGAGTAAGGCAGCTACTCAAAGCCTTTTTTATCATTTGAATTTGATGCTTATGTTCATGAAAAGATTTTGCAAGATTCAGTGACAATTGATATGTTTCACCTTGGAATGTTCCTTTTTCCTTCCATAGGTGGCATGTTGGAGGATGTGAAGGAGTTTTTTGCTTGATGGTGGTTATCATGGTTTCTTTTGTAGGTATCTTGTTGAAGCATGAGATAATGGTTAAGATTTAGATGGTACATGTTTGGCTAAGGGATGATTTTCCCTTGTTTGTGATTCCTATGGGTGTATTTACAATGTTGATGTCAAGTGGGAGAAAGTTAGGATTAGGTGTCATCCACCTTGTAAATCCTATGTCATATTTCATGGTTCCAACATCCTTGGAAAGTGTCTCTAGGCACTTAGGGTGTATTGGAAAAATATTTTGTAATATTAATTCTCATGATTGTTTGTAATGTACTCATAAGGGGTGATGGGTCCACTAGCAATAGTAAAGGTGGGTTGTGTACATAAATATTTAATATTATTTTCCCCACATGTGGATGCCTAGAATGGGATAATAAAAGATAAAGGAAATGATAAATAAGTGATTGTTGGGATTCTCCAAGTGGGTTCTTGGATAGAGGCAACATGTATCACTTGGTTTCCCATCATTTATTTCATTTAATGTAATGCTTATCTCTCATGTTTGGCATCCAAGTTGGATGGAAAGTATTAGAGCCAAAACAAGTGTCATTTTGAATATTGAGGAGGTAATTCAAAGGTTGGGGATGTTTGGAATGAAGGGCCATTTTTGGTGCATTAGATGCCTTCACAAGTCTATAAATTCAACCTCTTGGATGAAGAATTAGAGAGGAATAGTTGGATGTAGTGTTACTCTACAAGAACAAGGACATGTGTTGAGACATAAGGAGGTTGTTCATAAGTGCAAAGGTGATGCCATGTTGGAGTCAAAGAGGAGATTGGAAGTGGTTGTATTGTAATCTCATTTATTTGAAGATAATACATACTTGGCCTCTCTTCTTAGTGGAGTTTTTCCCATAAGGGTTTCTCCACGTAAATATTGTGTTATGTGATGATATTGTGTCACTAATTTTTTCCTCATTACTACTATCTTATGTTGATTTTATTCTTTATTTGTTGCTGTTATAAGTTCACATTAGGTAGTGTTTATAAGCATGTTATGTTGGCTGATTTTTGGCATCATAAAGAAGATGGATCTAATCATGGTATTTCCATATTAAGGCAACTTAATTTTTAGATTTGTATATAAGTTTTAGATTTTCATATTGTTGTATTCCAAGCTTTGTATCTCATCCATTGATTTGATTTTTGGATAGAGATTGAATTTCCCAACAATCGGTATTGAACTTGTTTATTTCTCATCAATAGCTTCCATTCTTGCTACTAGAGCAAAAGTCTCCTAAAATCAATACCTTCTACCTGTCAATAGTCTTTACAAACCAATCTATATTTATTTATCATAAATTCTCCTTCCTCATTCAACTTATTCCTAAATACCCACTTAGTTCCTATGACATTCTTGTCCTCAGGCCTTGGAACCAATTCCCAAGTCTAATTCTTCTCAATCTGATTCAACTCTTCTTCCATTGCTTGCAACCATCCTTCATCCTTTCCAGAATCAAAATAATTTTTATGTTCTACCTTTGATAACAAAAAAAAGTTTACTTTTTCACTTGCCTTTGCAAGCCTTCTTATGGTCAGCACTCCTTCATTCTTGTCACCAATGATCTGATATTATAAATGATTTCTTTGAACACACTTTGTAGGAGTCTTGCTAAGATTTTATGGTGTTTCTTCTTTATCTTCAACATATTATTCTTCATCTTCATCTTAGTAGGGGGTGCATCAAATCCTTAGTCCTCAACTTCATTCATATTTTGATGTAGATCTTCATCAACCTTCACATTAATGCGTTCAACTATTCTTCCTAGTATTTTATTGTAGCACCTGTATACGTTACTCTGAGATGAATATCCCAAAAAGATAGCTTCATCAACCCTTGAATCAAATTTTCCTAACACATCTTCATCTCTTCTAATATAGCATTTACTTCTAAAGACTTTAAAATACCCGATAGTTGTATGTCTTCCATACCATAGCTCATATGGAGTATTAGTGTTGTTTAATCTCAACAATCCTTTGTTCTAAACATATACTATAGTATGAATAGCTTCTCTCCAATAGACATAAGGTATATTTTCTTCAATCAACATGGTCCTTTCCATCTCTTAAATAGTCCTATTCTTTCTTTCAACTACCCCATTCTTCTAAGGAGTTCTAGTAGTAGATAAATGCCTCTTTATTCCATGTTTTTCACAAAAATCATTGAACTCATTTGAAGTAAACTCACCACCTCTATCAGACCTCAAAATTTTTATCTTTGCATTCATTTCATTCTTAAGCATTGATTTGAAAATCTTGAATCTACTAAAAGCATCAAATTTATCTTCCAACAATGTAACCCATACTATCCCAGTGAAATCATCAATAAAAAGCATGAAATACCTTTCTCATTTCAAATTTTTTGTTTTGGTAGGTCTACACAAATCAATATGTACCAACTCCAAAGGTCTAAAAGAAGAATATTCTTTAGAATTGAAACTTATCCTTGTATGCCTTCCAAATTGACATTCCTTACACACTATACTAGTAGTCTTGATTATCTTAGGCATATCTCTTATCACATGCAATGAGCTAATCTTCACAAGATTGTCAAAGTTAATGTGTCCCATTCTCTTGTGCCACAACCAACATTCACATTATTTTCCTAGAAGACAAGTTATTCTATTGGCATCTCTTAGATTGTGTATGTCACCACTTGTCCTAGGTCCTTCAACAACCAATTTTCCAAACTTTTCTTTTATGATTTCACATCCACTCTTTTTGAATAAGAGATTGTAACCATTTCCATACATTTGACTCACACTAAGAAGATTATTCCAAAGACCTTTGACATAAACGACATCTTTTGTTCTTCTCTTTCTATTAATACTAATAGAACCTTTTCCACATATTTGCACTGAGGTATCATCTTCAAGCTTGACTATGCCACCATTCCACTTCACAAGTTTGATAAATTTTCTCTTATCTCCTATCATGTGGTTGGAACAACCATTGTCAATTATCCATGAATTTGCCTCATCCTTTGCATGAAAAATAGTACAGACCATACTTGGATCTTTAGATTTATCTTCAGTCTTCTTAGTAGCCAAGAACAAGACTTCATCTTCATTATTCGGACCACTAGAACCATCATCTTTTGTAAAGCGGGAATATTCCATGGAGTAGAGACTCTTCTTGACCTTATTTCTTCTAGGCTCTTTACTTCTCTTATCTGAATATTTCAAGGGACATTTAGAAGAAAAATGACCAACCTCTCCACACTTAAAACATTTGAAAGGTAGCTTACCTTTGTACTTGTTGATACCTCTCTTCAACTTTCTTACAAAATTTACTTCTTCCACATTAGTGTCACTATCTAGATCAAATCCTTCATATGTTTCTTTCTTACTTGCTTTGAATGTTGCTTCTTTCTTTTGAATTTCCTTGTGAAACTCTCTCATTTTAAATGCAATAAGGGCACCATACAATCAATCCATTGAAATTTATCCATATCTTTAGCTTCCTTAATAGAAGATACTTTAAAACTATAAGATTTAGGAAGAGATCTCAGTAGCTTTTTGACAACCACAGATTCTTTAAGATTTTCACCAACTCTGATTGCATTGACCACTTCATCTACCTAGAGGACATATCCTGCAATATCTTCATCTTATGACATCTTCAAGTTCTCAAACTTGCCTTTGTAGATCTACAAATTGGCTTGCTTTACTTTGAAATCTCCTTCATAGATGCCACCCATCTTATCCCTGACTTCCTTTGTTGACTTACATCACTTTAACTAGGTCAAAATCTAATAGCCCACTCAAGATAGCATTATTTTCCTTTTCATTATTCTCATAGGCCCTAAACTCAGTCGGATCAGTTGGAGGAGTACCAAGAACAACATAACCATCTTTGATAGATTTCCAAATACCAAACCCCATAGAGGACAAATGAGTTTCCATATAGTATCTCCAAAAAGTGAAATTTGTTCCATCAAATACTAAGGGGGCCTGAATCAGTATTCAATCAAATCTCAAATCCTTTGGAGCATACTGAAACTTAATCTTTACAACATTAATAAAAACATGAAAGATAGAAACAATGAACAACAACACACAACACTAGATGTACGTGGAAAACCCAAAAGGGAAAAAACCATAGTGAGAAAAGCTTCTAGGAGCTATTGTCCTAATCCAACCTCACAAATGAATCATATTTACAAATTTGTTTTAGGGCTAACACCTAAGCAAGCTACTACTCCCTATAGAAAGGTTTTAGGGTCACTCCCAAGGAAGATACAACTCCTTACATACTTTGTTTTAGGGCTATAACCTAAGGAAGCAACTACTCTCTAAACTGGGAACAAACTCAGAAAGATTACAACATGACAGTCCTTCTTGTCGTATCTTGATTTCATTATCGCATTTGAAAATTTGAGGAAACTGAAATATTTGGAAAACAAAATTATTATTTTATTTATGGAATTTGATGGAATGCAATTGATGAAATTGAAAATAGATATTATGCAACTTTCTGATTTAAGAAATTATTTCATGGGATTATCGGTTAAAGGTTACTAATAAGTGGACAAGTCTAAGAATATGTGTGGAGAAACAAGATTGAAGGATGAGAACTTGATTGAGGTAGGCACACTTAGCTGAATGACCATGGTAAGCAATAATGGAATCTAGAATATCACACACCACAATGGAATATGACGTCTGCATATGTTTGAAATGTTGACAAATTGCATTCATACTTGGTGTGAGAACTATAACTAATAGAAAGAACAAATCTGTGCATTCTCATCTTACTTTGTTTGTTTCAAAACTTATATTCAATGAAATTGAATAAGGAACTCAACCCATCTTGTATGAAAAAGTGATTTCATTTGCTTATTATTTTAGATGAATTTGAAATACGATTTGAATAGACAAATATGTAAGCGATTTCATATGTATGTAATCTCAAGGATAAATATGTGAATATATATATGCATATGTATATGTATGTATGTATGTATACATATATATATATACACACACACATATACACGCAAATGTGTGTGAATTATTTTCTTTGAATTTAATTTCACTCTTAAAAAGAGAATAATAGATTGTGGGAAATTTAAAAATTTAAATGGATAGAGGTTGACTCCCTTATGGCAAAAAATCCTTAGTCAATGCTGAGAAAATGGAGGAGAGGGCGGCCAAATAACATAATGGAGACAATAAAATTAAGGCCCCATATCTCACTGAAAATAGCAAGGGTCATTCAAAGTCAGATAATTGAAGGAATCTAGTAAAAAGCAAGGAAAGATAAGGAAAAGGGCAGAGGAAGGAGGAAATTGACTAGTTGGAGGATTCGTAGCTTTTCCAGGAAGGAAAAATCGCTGAAGGAAACACCTTTTGAGGTATTTCAATTAGTTCATTTTTTATCCTCTCATTTGAATAAGTTTCTTATCTTGTTAAGCGATGAATACATCTCTATATAGTTTTTGTCTTATTGCATGTTCTATGTTTTTGGGTTAATTGTACCCTCTCGATTGACCATGTCAATCATTGTGAAACCCATGTGGGCCAGGCTGCCTAAAAGGCTTAGTGTTTTCCATTTTAAAATTGTTTGATCCTACGTAGAAGGTTAGGTATCACAACCACATGGGATCTCAACACCTGTTGATATTCTATCTCCATGATTGTGGCCAATCAATCGAACGACGATAATTTGTGTTTTTATGTTATCAGCTTGGTTATATACCTGATCCCTATGGGCAATAGTCAAAATGGAACCCATTATTTTATATTTCATATTAGAATGATTTATCATTATTTTTTTTTGAAACCCCCTTTGTTGTATAAGGGTGGCGATGCATGCCTACTAATGTAAGGTCGAGTGATGATATTCCTTGTTTATATCTTTAAATCTCACCACCCACTATTAAAATGGAAATGGCGGAATAAAACATTATACTATTTGATGAGCTAATACTTAATGTGTTGTTCGCGACAGGCCTTCATGGTCGCAGGTGTTGGAAAGATTGTTGTATAATATGGATATATATATATATATATAGATAGATATATATGTATATATATATAGATATATATGTATATATATATAATTGCATGAATGTCAATACATATGTGAACACCAATGAATTCCCTATATTTATATCCGATTTGAGAATCGACGTTGCTCTATGCTTACACATGCATTTTGAAGTGTTATAAACTATTATGGGTAAAAACCCATGGTTTGATAGATATCGGCCACCATTTAGAAACCCCTTTAGGGTATTGATATCATACTATCAATGGATGATAGCATGATTATTGTTCCCTCTTGAGGTATGGTTCGATGGATAGAGTATAATTTTGATTATAGTGTTCACTATCCAAGTGGTTACCTTGATCGGAAAAAACAAGAATGGCAATTTAAATTGTAATAGAATGAATGTATAATGTTTTATGTTTTATGGGTGGTGTAATCGACTAAGTTTCATTGACCTGTTCTTTTAAGTTCTTATGAAAAAAAAGTGACTACGAAATAGATGTTTTCATTTGAATCTAAACTGAGATTAGATGATAACTCAATTCTAAAAGAACATCTTATTGAAATGATGTTGTTTCTCTTCTTCTTTAAATATGAAAAGTATACTTGTATGAAAGGGAGTTTATTTATATTTTCAGAATGTATACGCATATTCTAAAAATTATTCATTTCTAGGAATATGTGTGAACATGCATAAAGATTCCTTTATGCATGCTCACATACATGTGGTATACCTTTTGATTCATCTTGATTATTTTACTCATTGAGCATGTTATGGATGTTTGAAAATGGAACCAAACTATAAATTTGGAATAGATTTGAATTACAATTTACATATGATAATAGATGAATGGTCATACCAAGTGTGAATGAATATTATTTGATTTTGTTAAATGGAATAATACAAGAATTCTTTGGTAGATTGTATCTCACTAGAATGTTGCTAATGGATGGTCTAGAGGGAGGGATACCCCTTGATATGATACATTTTTCTTCCAGGAATGAGTGCCAAAGGGAGTAGATTTTCTTTTCCAAATCTAACCAAAGTTGTATTTCATACAACATGAGCTTGGCCAAGCTTTGCAGTCACTCTTATATATTTGTATACGAAACAAACCGTGTATTTTATCCTCTCTCTGTTGTATTGATTTACCTAACATGGAACTTGCATAATCTAACAAATTAGATAGAAATGTATGTAATTAGGCACACACAAATTCCACCTTGCAAACTATATCTCTTGCTAAGTGTTCTGTGTATGGTCAGGTATTCTTCGACTAACTGAAGAATTCCAATGAAGCATTACATCATGGTTGGGTGGAAAAGCACCTCAATCACATTCTCATCCACCAATGGAGGGGAGCTATCATGAAGGAATCATATCAGAATTCTATTATGTATTATATCATTGATGTAAAAGAATAAATGATGTATTTCAAAGAGAAACTTGTAAATTGAGATTGACTATGAGGTGTTGAATGCCTAGTCAAACATGTATGTAACTATTGACATATGGAAGTGAATATATTTATATTTTAGATTTATTTATGATTTATGACATAAAATTGCTAAATGGAATTAGCTATGGGATTTGTGTCATAAATTTGATATTCATGATGTCAATATTTATTTATTTTGAATTAAATCTAGTTGGGCATGTTACATTTGGTATTAGAGCTCAAGGTTCAACTTTAGGCCTATGAGCCCATGATATTTGAACTAGGGAATAGTGGACCCTTAACTAGATTTAAGTTACCTAGAAAATGACCAATTTGAATTGGTTACAGGTAATGGGAAGGTCTAAGTCAAGAAGAAAGAAGGGAAAGACCAATAGGGCTGCAAGGAAGTTAGTCACTATAGAAGGGAATCCCAAAGCTGAGAACCAACCAAATATTATCGACGAAGAAAATCTGGTACACACCCTCACAAGTCTCAAGCTAGAGAGAGGAAAAAAGATAGAGGAGACCAAATGAACTCCTAGGACTAAGAAACCCTCCGCATTTAGATATTTTCCAATAAGATGTAACCTAATGTGCCATTGATGACTAAAGAGGAGAATGAGTGTTTGTGCACTCATCTTGCCTAACCCAAGAGGGAAGATGTAGATTCGGTGAGGATCTTGAGGAATGTCCTCTATCCGATAATGAGGGAACTGCTTAGAGTGGAAAGAATGTTTTGTAAATAAGGATCAATGTAAATCCAAATTTAATATAAATAAAGAATTTTTTTGTTGAACAAAGGCATGAAGCTTGGAAGCTTGTCTTTTTGAGATAAATGTGTATCATTTTTCTCTTCCTTCCTAGCTTGCTTGTTATGTGCATTTTATGTCATAAATGCAATAGCTTAAGCATAAAACCTTGTTCTTAAATGCTAAACGTGAATGTGATGCAGGTTGATTGTGAGTCACTATGGTGACCACCAGACAAGATGTGGGCGGTAGTCGATAGGAAAATGGGCCAAGCAAGAGGTTAGACCAAATTTTGGAACTCTTGAACCGATAAGAATCTCGAATGGACCATTTGGAACAAGAGGTCCGAGGGGTACAGGAAGACCAAAATCTCAAGAATGAAAGATTCGACCAAGGAGAAGGGAATCGCAATTGCGGTCAAATTGAGGAAGAACTAGGAAAAGATCTTAAGAAGGTAGCACCATCGAAGTTCGATGGAAAGGCCATCAGAGATGGGGCTAAGGCCTAGATCATAGAGATGCAAAAATATTTTGGGCTTGGCAAACTGTCAGATCAAACCAAGGTTGCTTGGGAAGCATATCAGGCAGCTACTTGGTGGGACAACGGGAAGGAAAAAGGGAGACTTCAGCAAGAAGAAATCACATGGGAGTATTTCCTCCAATCTTTTAGAAAGAGGTGGCTACCATAGCTTTTCTTTGACAATAAAATGACTAAATTTCAGAATCTAACCCAAGGAGGCTTGACAGTAGTGCAGTACTAGGAGAAGTTTACCAACTTGCTTAAGTATGTGCCTCAGTATCAAACCAATGAGCATTTCCAGAGCCAAAATTTTATATTGGTACCGAGACCCCACATTGGAGCTAAAGTGGATCTTCACAATCCTCATACTATGGCATAAGATTTTGACAAGGCTATTAAGCAAGAGCAAAAGCTACAACAGTTGTCCAATCTTCGCAAAGGACCAGACTTCAAGCCTCGGTTCAGAAAAAAAAGATTTCAGAAGGGTGATGGATAGAAAGGAAACAAGTCCCATTAGGTTAGAAGCCTAAAAAGGGAAGGCAACCCTCTAGAGAAGGTAGAAGGCAACCAAGGTGGAAGGAATAAAAGGGCTAATAATGGCAATGATAGCTATAATTGTAGTCAGGGGTACCCAGAAGAGGATAAGGTTGAGGGTCTGAAAGGACCTTGAGATAGATGTTACACATGTGGGGGAGACCATTATGCATCTAACTACCCTCATAATTTGAGGACATGGAAGGAAGGAAACCAACAACAGACCCTACAACACAGGATCCATGCAGTAGTGGATAATATGCAAGCAGAGTAGCAGGCTTCTCTGATTCAATCGATGGGTAAGCTCCATGGTCGAACCATTTCTATTTTGATAGATACTAGAGCTACTGAGTGCCTCATAGATCTTAGATTGATTTCTAAGTTACCCATTCGACCTAGATATATGGAAAAATCATGGTCTGTTCAGTATGGAAATCGAGCAAAGTGGGTAGCAGATTCATGTATCTTTTGTAGTGAGCTGGAACTTCACAACTTCATGACCCAATTTAACCTTTATGTTGCACCGTTAGGATCCTATGATGTAATCGTAGGAATCAACTAGTCGACTTAGCACAAGGCTATTGTAAATTGTGATGATAAGATGGTGAGTTGTTTAGATGACTATGGGAACCCGATTGAGATACATGGGGTAAAGAAACCCCTGGAACTTGGACATATCTCAACTATGCAGCTTAAGAGAGCTCACAGGAAGGGTTGTGTCATAAATGATGTGCATGTTAGTGAACCTAACAATGAGAAACTATATCTTGATGAATATCCAATTCTTAGGGAATTCTGAGATGTGTTTCCCAAAGATCTCACTAAGATGCCTCCGAAGTGAGAATTCAATTTCTCTATCGACTTAGTGTCAGGAGTCAAGCCACAGTCTAAGGCCTCATACAGGATGACCACCATAGAGCTTTATGAATTAACATCCTAGTTATAGGAGTTGTTACACAAAGGGCTTATCAGGCTCAATGTGTCACCCTGGGAGCACCAATTATCTTCATAAAATAGAAGGATGAAACCTTGCATCTGTGTATTGATTATCAGATGTTGAACAAGGCGACCATCAAGAATTGCTACCCTCTTTCAAGGATCGACAAATTGTTTGATCAGATGAAGAGAGTGACAATATTCTCAAAAATAGATCGTTGCTCTAGTTTCCATCAATTGAGAATAAAGGAAGAGGATATTCTGAAGGCTTTTCGAACTCGGTATGGGAATTACAACTTCACTGTTGTACCCTTTTGGGTTGACCAACACACCTGTAGCCTTCATGAATCTTATGAATAGTGTGTTTTGGGACTGTCTGGATAATTTTTTCCTAATCTTTATCGATGATATTCTGGTTTATTCCAAGTCTATTGAGGAACATGACTGACACTTGAAGATAGTCTTACAATGTTTAAGAGAAAAGAAGCATTTTGGGAAGCTATCCAAGTGTTCATTCTACCAGGATAGGGTTCATTACCTTGGACACATTATCTCAGCTGAGGGAGTCTTTGTGGACCCTAAGAAGATAAAAGTAATTGTAGAATGGCCAATGTCTCTAAATGTTTCAGAGGTGTGAAGTTTTATGGGCCTTACCAGATATTACAGAAAAATTGTGCAAGGGTTTTCTAAAATAGCAGCCCCAATAATGTCTCTTCAAAAGAAAGGAAAGACGTTCGAGTGGACTAAGAAGTGTGATCAATTTTCCAGCTCCTTAAGGAGAAGCTCACTACAGCTCTGGTACTCATTATTCCAAATCCCAATGGCTAGTTTTTAGTGATCACGAATGCTTTAGGAGATGGAGTAGGAGCAATGTTAATGCAAGAAGGGAAAGTGGTGGCATATGAGTCTAGGAAGATGAAAAAGCATGAAGTAAACTATACGCCATATGACTTGGAATTAGTAGCTATAGTGCACACCCTAAAAATGTGGAGACATTATCTTTTGGGAAAGTCATTTGAGCTCAAAACAGATCACCTAGGATTGAGATACATTTTTACTCAACCTAACCTTAATGCACGTCAAGGGAGGTGGCTAGAATTCCTCAGTGAGTATGACTTTGGAATTGAGTATATAAAGGGAAAGGAAAATTGAGTGGAAGATGCTCTTAGTAGATGAAGACATCTAGAAGCCATGACCTCTATGATATTCAATCTAAGATAGTAGGTGATGCAACACTTGCAAGGTGATGGGAATTATGAGAAGGTGAAAAAGGCTCTAGAAGAGAATCTGTTAGACCATCGATTCGATGGGTACAAGTTTGAACCAAATGGTATCTTGAGATACCAGGGATAGATGTATATTCCTGAATCTGGAGAGCTTAGGAAGTTGGTCCTAGATGAGGTCCACAATGCACCATATTCGAGACACCTTAGAGTTGCAAAGATGATCGTAGAATTGAAAAACTTTTAATTTTGGCCTAAACTCAAGAAGAACATAGTAGAATATGTAGCCAGATGGTTGGAGTTTCAGAGAGTCAATTCTAAGCATGTGCATCCAACAAGGTTCCTTTATCCCCATGATATACCTGAGTATAAATGGCAAGTGATCAGTATGGACTTTGTGCAGGGGTTACCTTTAAGAAAGAACATGCATGATTTCATTTTGGTGGTAGTCAATAAGTTGACTAAGCTGGCACATTTTATTCCAAGGAACCTTAAGGATGGATCGTTGACCCTGGCCAAGAAATTCATCCAATAGATCTTCTACTTACATGGAGTGCCAGAGACCATTATATCTGACATAGATACATGAATGACATCAAGGTTCTGGACCACCTTGAATGTAGCATTGGGGACTAAGTTGAACTTCATTTCAACCTACCATCCTCAAATCGATGGTCAAATTGAGAGAGTGAATCAAGTTGTAGAAGATATCTTTCAAATGTATTGTATGGATCAGTGGTATAAATAGGAAGAGTATCTACCATTGGTGGAATTTTCTTATAATAACTCCCATCATGCATCCTTAGGTATGGAACCTTTTGAGGCTCTATATGGGTGAAAGTGTCGTACTCCCATCAGTTAGGGTAGATTGGAAGACAAGATCATTGTGGGTCTTGATATGCTAAAATAAATGGAAGAGCATATGATGCTTATCAAGAGCAGACTAAAAGAAGTAGCAGATAGGAAAAAGAGCTATGGTGACAAAAAAAGAGCCTTTAGAAAATTTGTAGTTGGGGACAAGGTATTTCTAAGATTCAATCTTCATAATATCTTAATTACCTTTAGGAATTCATCCAAGCTGGCTCTGAGATATGTGGGCCTTTTTGATGTTTTGGAAGTAATCAACTTAGTTGCATATAAACTTGCTCTACCCCCTGATCTAGCTCAACTCCATAACATGTTTCATGTTTCTTTATTAAAACCATACCATTCAAATGATTCTCATATACTTGATTGACGTTCTTTATAGGTGGAGGATCCACGAGTGGTGCTACTAGAGCCCACTAGAATTCTAGAAAGATGCAAAGTCAAGTTGTGAAGCAGGGACATTGTTTAGTATAAGGTCCAATGGGACCAGTATCATGAGGACAATGCTACTTGGGAAGATGTAGAGGAGATAGAACTTTCTTTCCCTCATCTGCTTTCTTATATAGAATATTGATGAATATCTTATATTGTTGTCTAATGTTTTGGATTGGTATGCTATGATGATGTTTTGGCTTGAAAACAATATGATTGATAAATATGTGAAATAATTTTTGTTTGATTAGACATCGAGACAATGTCTTTTTATAATGGGGAAGGATGTCATATCTAGATTTCATTACCACATTTTAAAAATTGAGGAAACTGAAATATTTGGAAAATAGAATTATCATTTTGTTTATGGAATTTGATAGAATGCAATTGATGAAATTAAAAATGAATATTATGCAAATTTTTTATTTAAGAAATTATTTCATGGGATTATGGGTTAAAGGTTACTGATAAGTGGACAAATGTAAGAATGCATGTGCAAGAATAGGATTGAAGGATGAGAACTTGATTGAGGTAGGCATGCTTAGTTGGATGACCACGATAAAAAAGAATAGAATCTGGAATATCACACACCACAATAGAATATGACATCTGCATATGTTTAAAAAGTTGACAAATTGCATTCATACTTGGTGTGAGAACTCTAACTAATGGAAATAACACATTTGTGCATTCTCGTCTTACTTTGTATGTTTCAAAAAATATATTCAACGAAATTGAATAAGGAACTCAACCCATCTTATATGAAAAAGTGATTTTATTTGCTTATTCTTTAGGATGAATTTGAAATATGATTTGAATAGAAAAATATGTAAGTGATTTCATATGTATGTAATCTCAAGGACAAATTCATATGTATATGTATATGTATATGTATGTATATATATATGATAAATATATATATATACACACACAAATGTGTGTGAATGATTTTCTTTGAATTTAATTTCACTCTTCAAAAGAGAATAATAGATCATGGGAAATTAAAAAAATTGTAACTCCCACTAAAAATGGATAGAGGTCGATTCCCTTATGGCCAAAAAGCTTTAGTAAGATAATGGAGAGTTTTCTTCCTTTTGACATCAATGACAACAATCTCCATTGCATGATTTCCCACTCCTCTCTCCCGCACATGCGTTTGAATTGCCTGTGTGCATGGTAGATTCTACTTCAAGGGTACCCCATAGTCCCCCCTGTCCTCCCCTGACATGATTCTCACCTAGATACATGATGTCTCAATATCCTCAGTGACCACTCTCATTTGTCCTCATTTGGTGCTCTTGTGATTCTAGGTTTGTCTGGTGGGACTGTGCCTGTGGTCTCTGTCACCTCAGAGGTTAAAGGGTGGAAGAACATGCTAACCAACACAAGTCTAAGTGCTAAGATTCTCATTTCTTGCCCTGATGAAGTGATTTCTGCTTCAGGTACTGATTTCACTATCCCTGAAGCTATTAGCGACAGGATTGTCTCCTCTATGGAGAATGTTGTGGTGGGTAGATTCCTATCCTTTCGCCCAATAGTGGATATGGTCATAATATGGGATTCTACTAAATAACACCTCAAAGGGAGTATGGAGGTTTGTGCTAGGGTGGGAGGGCTCTTTCTCTTCAAATTTATAGTTGCGAAAGATTTGATCTCGGTCCTCTCCTCGAGACCCTAGGTGTATGGGAAGCATAGTCTGGCTTTGTGCCATTAAAAACTGAGGTTCGATCTTGTTAATCTCAACAAGTCGGTGTCGGTGTGGGTTCGTCTACTGGTTCTACCCTTGGAATACTGGGATGAATCTATATTCAAATGTATTGGTGACTACTTGGTCCATTTCATCTCCTTGGACTCCATTACCAGGTCTAAATCTAGGTTAGTTTTTGCTTATTTTTGTGTTAACATTGATGTGCATAAGTCCTTACCTACTACTGTGAAGCTTTGTTCTAAGTTTGGTTTCTGGATTCAATTAGTTTGTTATGAGAACACTGTGATCTACTATCAAAGATGTGCTAAACCTGGTCACCTTATTTCAGACTATAAGTCCATGATGAAACATGTTCCCATTCCTAGTGAGCTTGTTGTTGATGACCTTACCAACAACTACCCCTTCGAATTAGACATTCTTAAGATTGTGGACTCCCTGGTCAAGAATGATATCCCTAAGAGTATTGAATCCCAATTCAATCCTGATACCCTTATATCTAATGACTCCCTGATCACCTCCAAGTCTGTTGGCCAATTGTCCCTGGTTGTTCCTCACGAGGATTTGTTCTATGCTGACTCTGGTTTGGTTCATGTTGTTTTGAATGGTTTCCTAGAACTACTTGGTGTTGTAATTGTTAGGGTACCCCTATCGGGATTATAATGTGTTCATTCCCCTAGCTATCACTACTGAATTTGGCTCCATTTTCCGACGAATGTTCATTGGTCGTTCGACAAATATTTGTCAGAAAAGCGACGAAATGATGAAAACAATTTTGTCGCTATTTTTTTGTTGAAATTATGACAACACATTAAATGTTGAAATAATGGCACAGATTCGTCGGTCGTCAGCAACATAAAATGACTCAAATGTTCATTGGAATATCAATGAAAACTTCGTGTATCCACTGACGAATTACAACCAAAATGCAATTGCAATGGCTCTTTTGAAGCATTGAAACAACAATAGAAGTTCGTCGCCATTTCAACAAAATGGGCAAGGAGTTACGATGAAGCCTTTGTCGTAGCTAAGCAACTTCGTCAGACCTTTTATGTGATTCTTCAGTGGAGTTCATCGAAATTGCGACGAAATGGGAAAGGAGTTACGACGAAGCCTTCATCGTAGCTAAGCAACTTCGTCAGACCTTTTATGTGATTCGTCGGTGTCCTTCGTTGAAATTGTGACGAAAGTGGCAAGGTGTTACAACAAAGCCTTTGTTGGACCTTTTCTGTGATTCGTCAGTGGACTTCATTGAAATTGCAACGAATCGGGAAAGGAGTTATGACGAAGCCTTCGTTGCAGCTATAACAACTTCGTCGGACCTTTTCGGTGATTTGTTGGTGGGTTTTGTCAAAATTGTGATGAAACAATGCAATTTTTTTTTTAAAAAAATATTCGTACCATTGCGGAGACTCTTGGCGATGACCACCAAAGCCAACCCATCAGTGAGAGATCAATCATCAACATAGGATAGAAAACTCACTCCGATAGTCCATGTCTTGCTGATGACTTTCGTCAGCAAGACAGATCCAATGTCACACCGATCTGACCTCTTCAGGAGTTTTGAACACTGTTGGTTATCAACAAGACATTCTGAGGGTCTCACCGATTAAACAAGTGTCTAAGAGAAAGTAAACATATGGAACCTATTAATTTTCTTATTTTGGGGTTCTTTAAATCATAGAATAGATACCAAGTCAAATAATATGAAAAAGACTTACTTCCATACAAATTAAATGATTATTCTCAAGAGAACAAAGCTTGTAGAACACATTCTTGACCTAATCAAGCTCTTGATCAACTTAAACAAAATTAAAATACTAACACATACATGAGACATGTAATGAACTTCCAATATCTGCTATCTTTTTTTTTTTGTATTGAAAATAGTTTAAGGTCCATTACATATCATGAAAATTCCTATCCAGCATTAGGATCAGTACAACATCAAAGCATTTCCATAACAGGAAATATACCGTATCAGTACTTTACACAACAAGAAAGAAACCAAAAAGCACCAGTTATTTTGAAAACCAGCATAGATAATACAAATTACTATTAATAGCACCACAGGTTACTGCTAGTCAAATCAACGTAAACAATACATAGTGTTGATTACATTCTCCTCATTGCTGACTTCTTCAATATCAAGGTTCGCCATTGTTTCTCCTTGGGGGTCCAACTGTTGGGGGCTATGTTGTCTTTCTAGGCTTGCAGCTTCATCAATTGCTCTTTGGAGCTCATCAAATGTCTACTAGAACATCATAGTCTCTTCCAAGCTCAACCTATAGGCGGGTCCACTTCTTAGATCCTCTCTAGTATTGTTAGCAGCACCTTCAGTTATTGACTTCAAGAAATTCTCCATTGAGATCTCCACAAGAGTTGAAACCTGCAAAGCAATAGAGTAGAAAGTGAGTCTCTTGCAAGACTCAGTAAGTACCCTCTTGATACCCTTAAATTTATCATCATTTCTCGCCTTCCACAAATGCCACATGATCTCATTGGATAAGAAATACCAAAATAGCTTCTCATTTGAAATACCAAAATAGCTTACAATCAAACTTGAGCTTGAAATTACAAAACATAATATCATGCCAATTAATTTTACCATTGCTATTCCAGACCTTCAGCTTATGGCAGAATAAGTACCAAATTTCCTAAGCATAAAAACATTCAAAAAGAATATGTTTGATAGTTTTGAGTCCAGATACATATTTCAACACTTTCATGGTTAGATTTATAGGGATCTATCTTTTTCATTAATGCAGAGGTAGGTAAAGGAGAAATAATTATAATTGTAACACTATTCATAGTCCAGTAAATTATGTTCATAATTTGTGTTCAATGGACCTCAGTTTTATCATTATACTGCCCATCTAATACCATATTTTAATCCAGGGTTCAACTATCTCAGATCTAAAGAAGCACCTTCAATTAACCATTTAAAGTACTATAAAATAAGGTAAGACTTTTACTTGAGAAAGATTGGGTACACTTGTAGGATTAAAGTTCTCCAATCATCAGGATTTATTGGCACACAAACACAACCTGCAACATATGAAGTAATGGATGACTACAAGTTAGTGAAATGGTCCTTAATATGTGAGTGGTTTGCAAATTGATTGGTAGAAAATAAGGTTACAAACAATCTACATGAAAAATTATGAGGACAATCTACTGTAATCATCAAAATAGATGAAAAGTGCAAAGGAAAGAGCGAGCTACATCTCTAGAGCCTAAAAAAAAATAAAACAAAACACATGCAAGAAACATAAAAAAAAGAACAAACCAGTTTTGGATGAATACAAAATGGTGCCTTTAGCAAGTGATTCATATGCTTTCACACCTGACACAGGACATTAAGAAGATTTTAGTCTTCCTCTGTGAAATTAACTACTTACAAAATAAACCCAGAAACCAATATTATATACCTCCATGTCTAACCGAGGATAGGTATAAGAGAAAAAAATTCTTTAATGCAATGCCAAAAAATATCAATGTGTTTGTAGGTTT
>VDFB02072274.1:100316002-100326632 GCA_007258455.2 Sequoia sempervirens | reverse complement strand
CCTAGCACAATTGAACCATGAGATTCTAAACCCCTAGTTTAAATACTAACACTAACCTAATCCTAATAACTAGCATATTGTGGGGTTATATTTATTAATGTCTTAATATTAGTTTATAAATTCAACATTAATTATAAAATGTTACTAAAATAAATTAAGTATTTCAATCTAAAAATTTTAATATTTGACATTACAAATAAAATTAAACTAAATTCTAATTTTTAAAATCCATAAAATATTTATTATCTATTTAGTTTTACTAATTATCTAATACAATACAATACAATTAAATTAAATATTCATTTTAAATTAATTAAGCAATTATTAATTAGAATTTTAGAATAAATTAAGAAATAAGATCTATATAAAATCAACTTTTCTATTTTTTTTCTTTGTGTCCAAATCATTTCATTTTCTAAAATTATGCTAAATTCTAGATATCATAATTAAACAAAAAACTTTATTCTATTCTAATCCTAACCCTAGTTAAACCCTAACCCTATTTGGACTCTAACCCTTACCCTAATTGGACACTAAAATCTAGTGTAATTGACCACTTCTAAGCATGGTGGATTCTACCCTAACCTACCCCTAACCCTAACCCTAACTCTAACTAAACCCTAAACCTAACTCTAATCAAACCCTAACCCAAACCTGCTTGATTCATAATCCAAACCCTAACCCAAACCCTAATTGAACTTTAAAACTAACCTTAATTAAGTATTAACCCTAATTGAACATTTTGAACACTGGTCATAATTGTACCATAACCATAACTTTGAACTACAGTGAACTCTAATCCTAACCCTAACACTAATTATTATCCTAATTGAACCTTAACCCCAACCCTAACCTTAACCTTGACCCTATTTGAACTCTTATTGAATTCATAACCTTAATTAAACCCCAACCTCATCCTCAATCCTAACCCAAATTGAACATTAATTGATCCCTAAACCTAACTCTAAGTGAACACTAATCCTAATTGAACTCTAACTTTTTAGTTGAAAATATTAAAGTGCCTTATATTTTCCCATTCATCGTCATTTATCATTCAATTCCTAATACAACTCCAAAAATTTATACTTTTATAATGTTTTAATACACACCTAATATTAAGGGTTTAGAGTTTAAGGGTTAAGGGTTTAAGGTTTAGAGTTAAGGGTACAAGGGAGAGAGATAGATAGAGTGAGTGAGAGAGAGACCTGAGAGAGGGAGAGGGGGAGAGGAGACTTGAGAGAGAGAGAGAGAGAGGTAGAGGTAGAAGGGTTTAAGGGTTTAGGGGTTAGGGTTTAGGAGTTTAGGGTTAAGGGGAGAGAGATATAGGGAGTGAGTGAGTGACCCATTTACATATTATTCTTTTATTCTTCCTCAGTTAAATATTTAGTTACCCATTTACCGTTAGCAGAAATGACCCAAGAATTTAATAGAATGGACTACTCATATAATACCTTGCATTATGGAGCTCAATTCTCTGATATATTACTACTTATCAAATCCTTTGTAAATAATTGTAAAATTATGACTCCATTTAAGCATTTAATTGATTTTCTTGAATCAAAGCAAAAACATAGACACACAATTCAACAAATTCTTAGAAGAAGAATGACAACATCATTAAAATTTCATTCAAAATTCACTCAAATCCACATAAGGAGAGAAAATATATTAGAATTATACATTTATTCATCTTTATAAGTCATATCTGCATACAATTTAAGATAATTTGCATATATTCATCCAAAACTCAAAACAAGCTATCTATTCTATTCCTATCTTTCTACCCATAAATTCAACTCAAAACCTAGCTAGAGCTTTCATCAGTTCTCTCCCTACAAATGAGCCTTGAATTCCCTTCTATATGACAAGGGAGCAACAAGCTTCAGGCTCAAATGTAATTTCACCACAAATTTTCATTTGAACAAAATCTCCATTGCATTTGACTTTCATTTCAAAACTTCCCACACGTTGAATTTGCAAAACATAGTGCAACTGGGAAAGCTAAAGTTGTAACTACCATCAGAAAAGGGAATGTAAATTGTCATCAAAATCCCCTTTGTTGCTATCCACACAAAAAAACCAGGCAACCAAATTTCCACGAAGGCACACAATCGACATCAAAATGTGTCACTCACGCAGAACCAACACCACCAACAACAACAACATCATCAACACAAAATTTTACATCCCACACAACAACTTCTTATTTACCCGCCACCCTGCGCTTACCAACACTCAGACCTCGGTATAGATGCCCGCTTCTAGTTGTTGCTAGAGGAGGAGAGGAAACCTCAGCCTCCTCTTCTTTCTTGTCCTTGCCCAATATGGTTCTAGTCCATCTGCTTGGGGTTTTAACTGCCAATGGCACCACATATATCACTTCCTCATCAGAGGGTAGACCGTGATTGAAGCGAGCTAAATACCAACAATAGTCAGAGTCGGTCTCGGTTACACCATCAAAAGTGTTGCTCGTAAGGTCAATGGGTGAGTGTTTGCATCCAAAGGATCCATGCCCATACCTTATTTTCCTATCGACACTAGTAATAGAGCACACCGACTGCTTTCCTTTGTCATCTACCAGTTGAGCAGCAATGTCCTAGAATTGCAACCTTCTACTGCATCTAGTGGGAACAAGCCTGGGCTTGTCAACCAAAGCACCTTCATGAATAGTAGGACTGAGCTTTTGTGAGCTCAAATGAACAGACCTCGTTACTGACTTATTTTCTCTTGTTAGACAAGCACTCAAACTTGATTAGACTCAGCCTAGAAAGTGCTCTAATTGTTACAAGAATGACACAATTAGCAGTTAATTCCACTTTTATTTATTGTGAGGTAATGGCAACCTTCATCAATGCTTAGTAAAAATGCATGTGCAAACATGGCAATTTGGCGGCGTATGTATTGTCATCGTTTAACTTGAGCTGCATGAGATTCTGCATATCACACTTCATGATATCCAACAACAACATCTTTACACAGATTGAGATCGACATGACTACACAAGCAAGGAATAATTCATTAATGCTTCACCAGTTGTACAATAAAATGACCACCATGTGTCATTTTCCAACTTTGAATACTGCTCCCTGATCTCCTAAAGAGTTGGCAGATCAAACAGTTTATCTCGGGCTAACTTGGTTTCACATCCAAGGAAGCATCGTTGACCTTCCTCATGACAAATAACATTAATCCATCTTGAAAACAAACTACCATGTCGGTAGGTCCTATGCACTTTGCAAACTGAACGGTTGGAGCTACGCATCGCAATCTTGTTGACCTCATGGCTTTTAACCAACCTTCATCTTCCTCCTGTGAGCTAGCAGGGAATGACAGAGATTTACATTAGCTTTTGATCTTGGTTGTCAATCTAAAACCATGGGTTCTGAGCTCAATAGTGGAGATTGGGCCCCACATTCCATACAAGACACACATCTTCCTTTTGCTAACCTCGCACCAAATAACAAGGCGACAACTTAGGTCTGCGAGTTGGTAGGGTACGATTGAGATCTTCTCCCATATCTTTGAATCTAAAAAACCTACACATTGCATGATTAGTATTTAATGAAATGCTTTGGCTAAGTCGTCGGCGACATGACCACTGGGGTTAATGGCTTAGGCTTACGTCACCGAATTAAAATTAAAACCCAACTTTAGGAGAAGACATAATGCGGTGGGAAAACGATGACTAATTCTTCAGGCTAATGGGGCCGGTGAACTGACATGTCAAATCGCTCAAGAGGTGACTTAAGGGGTCGATGATTGACCAAGCAGGTCAACCTCAAATTATAACACTTGCGTGCTCAAGGGAATAAAACCCTACTAATTCATGGGGACAAGGGTTTCAAATTGGAGACCCAGGTCAAGTGGCAGAGAGAAAATTCCTCAAAATTTTAGACTTGAGATAGAGTGACTGAGTGAGTGAGAGAGAGAGAGTGACCTGATAGAGGGGGTGGTGCTAGGAGGGAGAGACTTGATAGAGAGAGAGTGAGGGAGTGGGAGAGAGATAGAGGGAGATAGGGTTAAGGGTAGAGGGTAGAGGGTTTAAGGATTTAGGGTTATGGGTAGAGGGGAGAGAGATAGATGGATTCAATGAGAGAGAGAGGGAGGGAGGGAGTGGGAGAGAGATAGAGAGTAGAGGGTTAAGGGTAGAGGGTAGAAGGTAGAGGGTTAAGGGTGGAGGGGAGGGAGATAAGAGTGAGTGAGTGGTAGGTGAGTGAGTGAGTGAGTGAGTGAGAGAGACACGAGAGGAGGGAGAGGGTAGGAGGGTGAGACTTGAGAGAGAGGGAAAGAGAGGGGAGGAGTGGGAGAGATATGGGGTAGAGGTTAAACATAGAGGGTAGAGGGTTTAAGGGTTTAGAATTTAAGGGTTAAGGGTTTAAGGTTTACGGTTAAGGGTTTAGGGTTTAGGGTTTAAGGGTAGAAGGGAGACACATAGAGGGATTGAGTGAGATAGATAAAGACCTAAGAGAGGGAGAGGGGGTAGGAGGGAGAGACTTGAGAGAGAGAGAGAGAGGGGGTAGAGGGTAGAGGGTTTAAGGGTTAAGGGTTTAGGGTTTAGGGTTATGGGTAGAGGGGAGAGAGATAGAAAGACAAAACCCCAACCTTAGGATTTTCCCAATACCATAAAAGACTAGTAACATAAGATAGGACATGAAAGGAACATAAGACAGGACAGGAAAGGACAGATTCAAAAGATGCAACATATTGTGTTGATATGTCCTTCAATCTTCTTAAAAAGATCCATGATCTGTTTATAAAGGAAGTGACTTCATAGATGCATCAAGTTCAATTATGCATCTTCTAAACAATGAGGAATCATTTCAAGTTGTTGTCAATCCCCTCTCACCATAACCCTATTGGACAGTCACACATCACATAGGAAGGTGAGTTGTTAGGTCACCCACATATGTGACAGGTGGCTATCCAATAAAGATAAAATGGGGAGACTATGTGTATTTATTACACATAACAAAAGAAGATCAATGGTTGAATCAAGGTCATGATACAAGTACAAGGACAACACCTTTGCAAGAGCTACAAGAGGCAAAGGGGATTGATATTATTCATTCATATAAGGTGTATTGGTGAAGTGAATGCAATGGGTAAGGTCATTGTCATTGATGGAGACAACCCAACAATGCATGCCACAATGGTCTTTTCATGAAGGGACAACAAAAAACAAAATCTAAAAGTTGCACAAGGCTCTATTCAAGGCCTTCTGGTAATCAAACATTAGGCCCGAGACAAGTTGCGGATAACATTCAATGCATGATGTTTTAAGAGGAGAAGGCATAGAAGGAAGAAGACATTCAAGAAACATCAGCTCTAGTTCACCCACCGGATAATATGCCTGTGAAAACATGTATTTACAAGAGGTTTATGACAGCAATGGAACCCTCATATCATGTGATCGAGATACAATTGCTATGCTCATAACCTTTCATGTAGGGGTTTTGGTCATCATGATTGATCCAACATGGATCATGATTGCATACAAGAAACAAAAAGTTACAAATGACAATTAAGAAATTATGATTCAGGAGAGGTCTCATTTTGGAAGCCAAGGCCATAGTACAAGTGTATATGAACAACATAGTACAAGTGTATATGAACAACAACTATGAGGTTATGCTACAAGACATCCATGCAGGTTCATGTAGAACATCAAGCATTACAATAGTACAAGTGAATATGAACAATAATCAACAATCAGCAACAAGTAGTGAAGGAAGCAAAGCACAATTGTCTTTTTACCTTTTCATACCATTGATCATCCATTCCAGCAATAGGATATAATAGTGAAGGCATATACTTGCACAGGGGTGTTTTAATGAAGATATTCAGCATAAAAACCATCATAAATCATGGTGCTTCAAGGGAACAGAGCATAGTCATGAATAAGAGCAGTACCATTAAAGGATACAGGTTTGTCTTCATGTTATCAATGAATTTGGAAAAATAAATCTACACTGGGTGACAACATGACTATAGCCATGAAATGGATTGCAGTGAGAAATAATATAAATGGTTGTTACCACTATCTCATTTTCTCTTTGGATAGTCATTACTAAGTCCTAACAAGTGAATAGAAAAGGGATAGGTGTCAATAATATACCTTCATTTGACAAGTCCTAGAATTTTGGTGATCTCATTGACTCAATAAGGCATTGCTTAGAAATTATTTCATATCTTTTTGACAAAATAAAAAGGAGGACTGATGTATCCAATTGTAAGAAGAGAGCAATGTCCAAGGGAGGGGTAGTACCATAATCTTAGGTACCACTGCTGCAAGATGATAAATGACAATCCTTGTGTTTGTATGCATGGAGGTCCTAAAGCATACTTTGGGTAAGGTGCATTCATGGCATCTTTTGGTGAAAGGTTTCCCAAGCATGAACAAAGATCCAGTGTTCCATCAGGCTATGTTGGAACAATTATACACTAATCCCTCCCCTAGGGTGTTTCCTCACATCAAAATCAATCGCTTGTTCCTATCATTTGTTGACAAGGGCAATTAATTAAAATGCTTAAATGGGATTATAGGCGGATATATTACGTATAAAGAGTTTGTCGTAGTATTGGGTTAGAATACATACTGATGAGATTGCAATTCAATGTATCAAGGATGCATTATCGTTATGTGTTAAATTTATCATAAACCCTTGAATACCTTATGAATTTGACTCCACAATGGATATGGCACTAATCTAAGTTGTATGATTCAGTATTTGTTTGTCTTTACCTAGAGCTTGCTAAAATTGCAAATCAATGACCTATTTTATCTTGGGATTGTGTTGTAGTTATCTCATGCTCCAAATAGTTGATAATGTGGAGTAAGATAGACAATTCTGAAATTGATATTATCCTATTATCGTGAGCTATTAAATGAGATTATTTGTTATTGTTAATGTGAACATGATATTGGTGTAGGGTTAGCAAGCATTGGGGATCACTCTTCAGGTCTTGCAGAGCCCAAGTGTAGGGCTTTTTAAAAGTCCTTGTCAATTTGGTCGAGTCCTTGAGCTACCCTTGATTGGGATTGGAAATTCCATAGGTAGATTAGAAGACCAACACAGTTACATTGTAAAACAAAACCAACACTTCCCTCTACCTTAACCCTTGTTGTAAACCATCCTACCCTCTACATAACCCCCTCCTCCTATCTCTCTTCCCTCCCTCCCTCTCTCTCTCCCTCTCTCTCTCTCAAGTCTCTCCCATGCTGCCCCTCTCCCTCTCTTAGGTCTCTCTCAGCCCTTAACCTCCTTCCTTTGTCTCTCTCTCTCAAGTCTCGCCCTCCTGGCACCACTCCCTCTCTCAGGTCTCTCACTCCTCCTCCTCCGCTCCACTCCTCCAATCACTCACTCACTTTATCTCAAGTCTCTCCCCCTACCCCTTCTCCCTCTCTTAGGTCTTTCTCTCACTCACTCACTCCCTCTATCTCTCTTCCCTCCACCCTTAACCCTAAACCCTTAAACCATCTACCCTCTGCCCTTAACCCTCCCTTCCTCTATCTCTCTCCCACTCCCTCCCCCTCTCTCTCTCTCAAGTATCTTCAATATCCTAACCCCTCTCCCTCTCTTAGGTCTCTCTCTCACTCACTCACTCCCTCTATCTCTCTCCCCTTAACCCTAAACCCTAAACCCTAAACCCTTAACCCTTAAACCCTTAAACCATCTACCCTCTACCCTTAACCCTCTAAGTACTCTCTATCTCTCTCTCATTCCCTCCCTCTCTCTCTCACTGAATCCCTCTATGTCTCTCCCCTCTACCCATAACCCTAAACCCTTAACCCTTAACCCTTAAACCCTCTACCCTCTCTCTCTCTCTCTCAAGTCTCTCCCTCCTACCCCCTCTCTCTCTCAACTCTCTCTCTCTCTCTCCTCCTCATCTCTCCCTCTACCCTTAGCCTTTAAACTCTAAACCCTTAAAACCCTCTACCCTCTATCTCTCTCCTAGTACTCCCTCCTCTCTCTCTCTCCTAAGTCTCTCCACTCTACCCTTGGCCCTCTACCCTTAACCCTTAAATCCTTAAATCCTTAAATCCTTGATCCTCTACCCTCCTATCTCTCCCACTCCCTCTCTCTCTCTCAAGACTCTCCTCCTACCCCTCTCCCTCTCTCAGGTCTCTCTCTCTCACTCCCTCCCTCTATCTCTCTCCCCTTTGATGGAACTTTATATTTTTGCACCTTATGTTCCATTCCTACCCTGCTTGGTGTTACTGGTCTTTCATGGTGTCAGAATTTTCCTTGGGTTGGTGGTTTTAGCTTTATTTTCATATAAAACCCTTGTGTTTATTTTATGCCTTGGTTGGGATCTATTTCGATGTTACTTTTTGAGGGGTTTTAAAATGACTTATGTCCTATTGTTCTGTCTAGGCTGAGTCCCTTTGTTTTAATATTTTATTTCCTTTGCAGGGTTTTATTTTCCTAAGTGTTGGTTGGCCCTGTGTTTCATCATTTAAAAACAACTTATGTCATTGTTTACCATCCGCCTAGTGATGTCCCCTTGTCCTTTTAATAAATGTTTTTTTTTGCAAAAGGATGAAGTTCGCGCGACCGTTGATCAACTATCATTTGATCTCAGCCGCTCCCTGCCATCCCGCGATGACCCCACCACACCACTTTGGTTAATCACGATATCACGGGCGATCACCACGTGTCCTATATGGTGAGGCCGAAGGTGATAAGTTTGGTTGACCGTCGATCAATTGTCATCAGATCTTAACGGTTGCCCACCATCGCATGATCGAAAGTTGCAAGGTTTTTATTGATCACGATATCACGGGCGGGTGCCATGTGTCTCATCTGATGAAGCTGAAGGAATGAAGGAAATACTATGGTAAATTAATCTGGCCTTAATACATTAAAAGGCAGGTTACTAAAGTGTTCTTGAGGTGCACATGTTTTAAATCAGCGGATATGTTATAATCTTGATGAAAAAGCTGCTCGACGGTTAATAATAAGGTTGGCGACTGTTTTGAAGGAACAAGATCACGAATGCTCAAGATCTATGATTTCCCGCCATCACGTGATCCAAAGTTGCAGGATCTTTCCTGATTGTGATATCACGGGAGATCGCCACGTGGACTTACTTGGCAATGTATGGTATGGTGGGCCCCTTATTGCCACATCGGCAATTGTGTTAGCTTGTTTTGAAGATGGTCGTTCGATGATTTGATCTAACTAAAGGATCGACGGCTAAAATTTAAATATGCATCAAATATGGTTGGAGTTGTTCATGCAGCGCGCGAGTGAGCTTTGTTGGTGGATGAGACATTTGTTGGATGATTTGATCATCCATTCTATTAAATTCTTGGGTCATTTCTGCTAACAGTAAATGGGTAACTAAATATTTAACTCAAGAAGAATAAAAGAATAATATGTAAATGGATCACTCACTCACTCCCTCTATCTCTCTCCTTAACAAAAGTGCGGCAGGCATAAGCCATGCGGATGCCCATTCCTTTTTGTAGGCTGGGTATCCATTGCCCCACCATACTACTCATTGCCAAGGAGATCCATGTGGCACCCACCCGTGATATCGCAATCAATAAAGACCTTGCAACTTTTGATCACGAGATGGCGGGCAACCGTGGATCTCAACCATCAGCAATCTTGCTCATTCAACACAGTTGCCAGGCTTGTTATTAACCATCGAGCACCTTTCTACTGAGATTATAACATCTCCCTTGATTTAAAACATGTGCATCTTATAACTACTTTAGTAACCCGCAACATAATGTATTAAAGATGCATCAAAGTATTTATCATTCCTTCGGCTTCATCAGATGAGACACATGGCACTTGCCCGTGATATCGCGATCAACAAAGACAATGTGGTGGGGTCATTGTGGGATGGCGGGGAATGGATAAGATCACACGACGATTGATCTACGGCCATGCAAACTTGTCCCTCTGCAAAATAAAAACATTTATTAGGGGAGAGGGCCCAATAGTCATGCAGGGTCCAATAGTTGTGCACTCAATCATGATGATAATACCCAGTCTTACCACATATTTATACTATATATTGTAAATAAACAGTCCAAATGTAAGTAAAGAAAAAACCAAATGTTGATAAAAAATGGACCCATACTTGAACACATGAGAACCTCTAAATGTTATATGAAAAAAACATAAATACATTCATGAAGAAGTGAAATAAGTATTTTTTTGTTTCAAATAAAATATCATAACTCTCCACTATAAGTATATCATTTAAAAAATAAAATTCTCATTTAATAAAATAAGACACTCATTTAAACAAGTATTGTTATCATAGTGAAAAAATATTGTTCTTATGTGTACAACAATTAGGGTAGCAATGTACAAGCATTGGATAATTTTATATTAATAGTTTGTCCTATCACAAATATAAAAGGTGAGCACAATAAATAACATGTATTTTCCCATTAAATGTGAAGGATTTTCAAAAAGTTTTAATGTTCAACTATTGGTCCATTTTGTTCAATATAAGTTGCATTTTAAATCATTATGTGTTGTTTTTATAACAACAAATAGATTTTTTGTGTTCATCTATTAGTCCATATGTGTTGAATATAAAGGTAGAGATATCAAAGATTTATGGTTATCAATAAGTACTTGGTCCACTTAGGTTGTATATTAATTTT
>VDFB02072274.1:100302634-100315902 GCA_007258455.2 Sequoia sempervirens | reverse complement strand
AAGAACTCATATGAAAAATTTGATTTTCCACAGGATTTGCTCCGAACATAAATAATATAATAACAAAGAAAGGTGAATGTGGGTCAGGGATGAAAACGCATGATTGGCATACCTTCATTAAGGTAATTATTCTGGTATATTATATACACTTGTATAATGCATGTACTTTTCAGTTTATTGTGTTTACTACTTTTGAAAAAATAATGAAAAGATCATTTTATAATTGTTGCAGTACGTTCTACCTCTATCTCTCCCAGAAAACTTTGACAACAATGTCAAGCAAGTTATATATAATCTTTGAAAATACATGAGGTAAGTAGCGATATTTGTTCAATTCGTTGTATACATGTTATAATTGCCATTTGTTTTACTTGTTATGTAATATACTGTATATTTTTGTTAAATCTCGTTAATATATTTGCACCTTCAATCACTTGTAGATGGTTGTCATCTAAAGAAATCCATAAAGAAGATATAAATTATTGGAAGAGAAAAATTCCTTGTCTAATGTGTGAAATGCAAAAGTGTCTACCTTCGACATTTTTTAATGCACAACAACACTACCTCATACACCAAGTTGAGGAGATTGAATTGTGACCAGAGCACAAGGTCAATGTGATGGCTTAGAGCACGAAATTTTGAAGGCTTTGGGTTAGACAAAGCACATCCTAAGGGTTCTATGGTGGAGGGACATATGGTATACCAAACCATGGTATACATTAGTGAATATCTTCCTAAGTTTGTAGCAAAGATCTATGTAGATCACATTTGGGATCCCAACTCCATTAATAAATTCAAAGGGGAGTACCTGATGGGGAAAGGTAGATTGAGGAAAGTGAGAGGTAATTATAAGATGGTCATGGAGATTAATTGAAATACATTTTACATATGGTTTTTATGTATATTGTACTTATTTAATTTTTAATCTTCAATATACATCAATTATAAATTAAGGTCGTATACTATGGTATTTAACTAATTATATGTCGTTTGTGAATTTCATTTTTTTTAATACAGTTGGTCGAGAGTGGGATGGACTACATTTGTATGTCATAAACAATCTTGATTGGATGATGGTATGGATTGAATGATGTCAACAATATGGTCATGCATTAACATGGGAAGGTGTGGCTTCATTGGTTAAAGAAGTCATCGTAATGGAGATTCCAATGTTACACAAAGGGAAATTGATTTAGCATATGGTTTAAGAGATAAATAGGTATGTATAAATATATTAATCACCCATATTATTTAATTATTTTCAATTATATTGATGTATATATATTTTGAGATTGTTTTCTTTGCATACATTCAACCAAGAATAAATATGTTTATCAACTGATGATATTGCAATATTTTTTACATGTTTGACATATTGTAGGTGAAACACCACAAGGCTATGTGGTGCAATGGTCATAAATTTCGAATCAAAATGTTGGGTGACATGAAAAAAACTTGTAATTCTGGTATAATTGCAGTCTTTCAGGTGACTAATGTTTCATCTAGAAGCAACATACTCTAGAAGTCTTGGAAAATTGATACTATGGGATTTTGGATGATATACTTGAGTGTGACTTTAAGTCCTTCAGATTAATTATGTTCATTGTCCTATGGTATAGGCTATGATTGAATGAAAATGATCTTAAGAGAAATTTTATTGAACATGATAATGGATTTACCATGGTTAATACAAGGTTGATCGAGCGAGCTGGAAATGAGCCCTATGCTCTTCCAAGCCAATGTGAGCAGGTATTTTACTTAGAGGTTCTAGGTAAACCGGGTTGGTCATTTTTTGTTAGACATGATCCAAGAGGAAGGATGGCAAAGTATAATGTGGTGGAAGAAGAAGATACCGAAGAACTAGAAGATGATGTTGTTGATGTCCCTGCTGAAGATGTCGAAGAGGAGGAACTAGATCATGATGATGTAGGAGTTAATGTTCATGAAGATGATATCCGTGTGGATGATGACATTATCAAAACTGATATCAATGACGATGATGATGATATGACCAATCCTTACAATGTCGAATATGGATCGGATGATATAGACAAAGAGTTGGATGAAGAAGAAGATCAATGACATTGAAATGTATGAGTTATGCGATTATATTATCTATTTGATATTAATTTGTTGATAGAATTATATTTGACTTATGTGGTTACATAATTAATTCATGATGTTTTTAATTTTTATGCCATTACATAATTAATTTAATGATGTACTTTTTAATGTTTGAAAGGTCAAAAAATTAAAACATTTCATTAGTGATGTTAACAACCTTGAAATTAGTGTGTTTTATGTTTCATGTGATCATAAAAAGATTAAAAAAGTTAATCAGAGAGGTACAGTTGGTTGATGTGTAAAGGCCTTTAAAAGGCATAAAGTGATCATTATAATGGTTGTTAATGGTTGAGGATTTAAAATACAAGCTCTTGACATTCAAAAATCTATGTTTTTCTTGAAAATTTCTATATTTTTCCTGTTATGTAGCATTGTATGGTCACATGCAGCCATATTTTGATGTGAAATCAATTCCAGGTCATGAATATATGTGTTAGCTTTGATTTGAATCTGATTTGAGGGCTTAAGGCGTTGATTTGAGTTAGAAAGCTTCATTTCTTTGCATACAGCCCGGTTACCCTATTTTTGAGGGTTTTGTAGTCCAAACATGATATAAAGGGGCTCTTACACTTTTTGTGATTACTGTAGCTTGTGTAAGAGGCCCCATGGATATTATTGTAATTGTAGGATGCATGAATAGGGCGTAGGATGAGAAATAAAGAAGGTATAGCTGTTATCAAGAGTTTTGTGAAGAAAAGCATGTGAAATGAGAGACACTTTTTGGCCCGATGCTTGTTTGCTCCTTAATTTTCTATAAGAAGGATTTCAAGGCCAGAAGTACGGGTTAGCAAGTTAGATATTTTTTGGTCGAGTCTAGGTAGAGTTGCAGAGCAACTAAAGTTCATGGTCGAAGGAAATGAAATTTAGGTTTTGAGTCATTCCGTAGTAGGTTTTGGAATTCATGGGGATTTGATGTTTTATGACAAGATCGCATCTCAATTCGAATGATTAATTCCAAACTTCATGTCTCCTACTGTACATGCATATCTGAATTTTGGAATAAGATAATCAAGGGTTGTCTCTGCTCTATCTCACTTTATGGTGTGTATGATTTATGTTTTGGATTTAATTCAAAATGCTTGAATGGATCGTAGGTATGTTCGTATAAGGATTTGATAAGAGACAGTTAGAATGTTGATGAAATTGTAAAGCAAATACCTTGGCAGAATCGATGTTATGTGTTAACCACATAAACCCTTAGATGTTTATGAATTGCACCCTCAATGGATATATATAATCGATGTAAGGTACTAATTTGTATGGTTTAGTATTTTGTTTTTCTTTACCAGCGCCTTACAAATTGCAAATAAATGACTATTTTATACTATGAAATGTTGTTGTAGTTATCTCATGCTCCAAATAGTTGATATTATTGATAAACAACCAATTCTATTTGGTATTATCCTATTATGTTGAGCTATTAAATGAGATTATTTATTGTTGTTAATGTTGTTTATGATGATGCTGTAAAGGTTGTAAACTCATTAAGGGATCACCCTCTTAGGTCTTGCAGAGCCCAAAGTGTAGGAGGTCTTTCAAATCCTCGTTAGTTGGTCCGTGTCCTTCTGTTGCCCTGATTGGAATTGGAAATTCCATAGGTAAATTAGAAGACCAACTGTTATAGTAAAACAACCAAAAGGTAGAGGGGAGAGATAGAGGGATTCAAAGAGAGAGGGAGGAGGGAGTGGGAGAGATAGAGGTAGAGGGAGGAGATAAGAGGAGGAGAGAGAGACCCGGGAGAGAGGGAGAGGGGGGCAGGAGGTGAGACTTGGAGAGAGAGATGTAAAGAGGGAGGAGGGAGAGAGATAAGGGGTAGAGGGTTAAACGAGAGGGTAGAGGCTTTAAGGGTTTAGAGTTTACAAGGAGGGTTTAGGCTGAGGGAGTAGAGGGGAGAGAGATAGAGGGAGTGAGAGAGAGAGAGAGAGACCTGAGAGAGGGAGAGGGGGTAGGAGGGAGAGACTTGAGAGAGAGAGAGGGTAGAGGGTTTAAGGGTTAAGGGTTAAGGGTTTAAGGTTTAGGGTTATGGGTAGTGATGGAACTTCAAAGTTTTGTTCTTTGTGTTCTATTTTATCCTTCCTTGTGTCTTTGGTCATCTATGGTGTTTGGAAAAATCATAAGGATGGGGTTTTACCTTTGTCTTCATGTAAAACAATGGTGTTCATCTTACACCTTGGATGGGATATATTTGGCTGTTACTTTTTGGGAAGGTTTTAAAATGACTTAAGCCCCATCGCTTCGTCTAGGCTAGGCCCCCTTTTGTTTTATCATTTTATTTCCTTCTCCTGACTTTATTTTTCCTAAGTCTTTTGTTGGTCCCATGTTCCCTCGTTAAAACAACTTATGTCATTCTTTGTCGTCAGCCTAGTGATGTCCCCTTATTCCTTTAGGGGAGAGGGCCCAGTAGTCGTGCAGGCTAACTTTCTCAGCATGTAGCAATTGATTGGAATATCGTAGAACCTTCATATTTTTTTTGAAATCTAGACCGGTCTTTTATTTATCTATAACTAAGGGTTGGAGGTGCGACTCATCATGCAACTCGCCACATCAGTAGATCTTTTGAGAAGTGTCTAAAATTTGACTTTTTAAAGGTTCCACCAAAACTTAATCATGGAACCCTCAATAGTTTAACCAAAAAAATATCATTTGTTGCTTGTAGAATATGATATTTTTATTTAAATTAAAATTAATATACAACCTAAGTGGACCAAATACTTATTGATAACCATAAATCTTTGATATCTCTACCTTTTATATTCAACATATGGACTAATAGTTGAATACAAAATCTATTTGTTATAAAATAATACATAATTATTTAAAAATACAACTTTATATTGAACAAAATGGACTTATAGTCAATGACTAATTTTTAAAATCCTTCACATTTAATGGGAAAATACATGTTATTTATTGTGCTCACCTTTATATTTGTGATAGGACAAACTATTAATATAAAATTATCCAATGCTTGTACATTGCTACCTAATTGTTGCAATATAAGAACAATATTTTTCACTATGATAACAATACTTGTTTAAATGAGTGTCTTATTTTAATAAATGAGCATTTTATTTTTAAATGATATACTTATATGGAGAGTTGTGATATTTTATTTGAAAAAAATACTTATTTCACTTCTTCATGAATGTATTTATGTTTTTTTCTATATAACATTTAGAGGTTCCTATGTGTCTGGCATGGGTCCATTTTATCACCTCCTGGGTTCTGGCAAGTCTGTGCGTAGGAGGTCTTTAAACCTCACACAATGGTCCGTGTCCTTCCGAGCTACCCTTGATTGAAATTGGCAACGATAGGTAAATTAGAAGACCAACTTGGTTACAGAAACCAACAAGGAGGGAGAGAGATAGAGGGATTTAGTGAGAGAGAGATGAAGGGAGTGGGGAGAGATAGAGGGGTAGAGGGGTTAAGGGGTAGAGGGGAGGGAGATAAGAGGAGTGAGAGAGAGAGAGAGACTTGAGAGAGGGAGAGGGGGTAGGAGGTGAGACTGAGAGAGAGGGAGGGGGGAGGGAAGGGAGAGAGATAGAGGGTAGAGGGTCGGGGTTAATGGTTTAGGGTTTAGGGTTAAAGGTAGAGGGTGTTGGTTTTTTTTTACTATAACCAGGTTGGTCTTCTAATCTACCTATGGGACTACCAATTCCAATCAAGGAAGCTTGAAGGACCTGGAAAAACTGACGAGGACTTTAAAAATCCTCCTACACTTTGGGCTCTGCAAGACCCGGGAGGGTGATCCCTTAATGTGTTTACAACCTTTGCACCAATATCATAAACAATATTAACACATAACAGATAATCCCATTGAATAGCTTAACACAATAGGATAATATCGAATAAAATTGGTTGTTCACCGATAATATCAACTATGTGGATCATGGATAACTACAACATAATCCATAGTAAAATATAGTTATTAATTTGCAATTTGTAGCAAGCTCTAGGCAAAGATAAACAATTATTGAACTACACAAATAATTACAACTTAGATCGATTCCATATATCCATTGCAAGAGTCAAATTCATAAGCATCTAAAGGTTTATGACAGATTTAATACATAACATATAAGATCCCTGACAATATTGCATTACAATTTCATCAGTATGCATTCTCACCCAATACTACTTATCAGATCCTTATATAGAACATATCCGCCTATAATCCCATTCAAGCATTTTAATTAATTCCTTGAATTAAAGCTAAAATAAGGATTACACACCACAACAATGAGATGAATGAAACAACCCTTAGTCATCGTATTCAAGATTCAGATATGCAAGTACAGTGGAGAGACATGAGTTTGAATTTATCATTTCAACTCAAATGCTAGTACTGTTATACAACATTAAATCCCCATGAATTCAAAACCGATTATAGAATAACTCAGAACCTAAATTGTATTTCTCTCTAAAACCATCAGACTTTACAATTTTCTCTGCAACTTCACCTAGACTCGACCAAAAATTATCTAACTTGTTAACCCGTACTTCTGGCCTTGAAATCCTTCTTATAGAAAATGAAGGAGCAAACAAGCATTGGGCCAGAAAGTAAACATGTCACCAGCCAGTTGGCACACTTGGTGATATTCCAAAAATTGTTACAACAGCCATCACCTTGGAGAATATTCTTGTTCATCATGTCAGCTGAGAAAAGTTGATGCAACAACAAAAAACCACAAGAAACTCGTGTCGAGAATGCCATCAAAGAAAAACTAGAAATCGTTGTAACCGCAACATCCGATTTACCGCCTGTTAGTAGTCCATTCCTTTTACTCTTCCTCGGTCAAATATTTAGTTACCCTTTTATGGTATTCTTCATCAATCGGCCAGTCAAAACTAATCACCTCATTCACCTTGGCATTATAAGGTGTGTGTTTTACCGCTACCTGATTTGCATCTCTTTCAAAAGCTTCCAAAAATGAGCAAGTACTAATGATTTTATCCATACAGCTCACCAACAAGTCATAATTTGAATCATCACAAATTAATTTAATTTGATCATTGATGACTTCACTTGCTTGATCCTGCCACTGTTGGAGTGACTCGATTTTCCCTTGCTCATCAATTATATCTAGTAATAATATGTTACCCCAATCATTAAAATTCTTCACCAATTCCCTGATCTTCCTACTCAAATCATCTGGTAGGGTCTGAAAACCTTGCAATGATTTAACCAAAACTTAAGTAGGCTTTAATGATTGGGGCCTATTATTTGTATCAAACCTTGAAGCTTTATACATGACATCCAAATCACTGGCCCTAGGGATCCAATTTTCAATCAATGGTATCACTACTTCCTGATCCCTATCAATATTCTTTATTGCATCTAATAGAAAAGAATACAAAGAATGTATAGATAGCAATTTACTATCAACCTTTTCATTTAAATGCCTCAAGATAGTAGTAACAATCTCCTTTTCCTTTGAAAGAGATCCATCCTCACTTACCTTCAATGATGTATGCAGTTCATCAATTCTTTGCAAGAGCTGCTTCTTTGTAGGATCAACGAAGCACTTTGTTTCTTCATCAATTTGTTCTAAAGGAGGGGTGAGAGAAAGATTCTGACTAGGAGACCCTGGTGTGGAAACAATTGGAGAAGTAGGAGGCACTGACCTTGCTGTGGAAGGTAATGTACTGGTCCCTGGAGCATTTGATGTCTCCCAAATCTATTTATACCTAAACCTTTCCACCTCAGTCTGCAACTCAACATTCCTCTATTGCATCTTGTTGTATTCCTCAATCAAAAGGTTATACTTCTCCATTAGGCTCTTCTTTTCAGCCTTCTCCCTTTCAGCAATCTTTTGGGCCAATTTGGCCACATTCACAGTCAAATTAGTGGCCTCAGTGGTTGAGGTCTTTGAAGCTCTCTTTATTATTAATCATCCTCTGAAATTCAGATTAATATCCGTAACATTTGGCTTTCTTCCTTGAGGGGCCAATGCCCAAATGTCCAAAGTTTCATATTCCTCACTGAAGGCAGAATCTTGCAATGCTGCCTTTACTTCTTCTTTAGAGTCTTGCAAAGGATTCTTGGACTTTAAAATAGCATTAAATTCTATAGCATCTGCAATGTCCCATTCAGGCAGAATCAACACACCAGATTGACTCGCCAGTCTTCTTCCCTCTTCAAGAGTGATGTTCTTAAATTCCTCCATTAATTCAACTTTTACCTCCTCATCATTATCCTGGTCTGACTTGTCAAGCCTTAGTTCTCTTCTCTTCTTACATTTCTCTTGATACTCTTCAAATTTCATCCTCCATACCAATTGCAAGAATACAGGAGTTTTTACAAATGTATTGTCATCTAGAAACTCCTTACATGCTTTCATTCTTGCATCTTGTACACTTTTTCCTTTCATATCTAAATCAAATAGAACCAATTCAGCTGGCCTAGGAGGGGAAGGCATACCAACCTGCATGTCTTAATCAGTAACAATAATTTCATCCATCACATCCTCTTGTGGTTGATCAATTCTTTGTCTTTTAGGGCTTGGCTCGGATGGTGGTGATGAGGGACTGTCTTCTGGTGATGATTCTAAATCAATGATTTTAATTGCCCTAGGCAGTTTGAATTTTGGACCTAGTTTTGAAGGCAACTTCATTATTTTCTTTCCTTTTCTGTCCACTTCCTCTTCATCACTACTATCATCCTTTTTCCTCTTGTAAATAGGCCACCTTTCTGTAGGCTGGTATGTTGGCCTTGTTTCAATTGGCCTAGCACCTTGTTCTTGTACACCCAAACTCAGTTCTAAATGTATCTTTTTGGTCCTCAATGTTCCCATAATTTCCTTGAAGTTCTCCATTAGAAAGTCAATCTTCTTATGGTATGGATTGAACTCCAACAATGGATTATACTTCGGATCCATCTTCTGCACAATATCTAATAGCTTATCATAAGCTATCCATTTCTCCTTGTTCAACTCCTGCCTATTTAGATCAAATTCATTTATGATCAAATCTTCAGGAAAGTTAAACTCATGCACAAATTTTCCAGCCTTTATTCTTTGTCTGAAAAGGGTAAAGAAACCCTCAGGATCATGCTGCCACTTTGGACCACACCTAAAATGGTAATCATCAAAGAATTTCTCAAAATGCACCCAAACATCCTTTTGAAAAGGCAAAATCATACACACCTGTATAATCAGGGAAAAATGTTCCCTTACCCCTCCCTGTGAGGTTGTCCTCATGGATACAACCTATTTTCCTCATAACTTCTGCAAACCCCACTCTTGGTGGCACATTGTATGGCAACATATGGGGGGTTCCTTGAAAACTGTATACTCTCAAAACAGTGTTGACTGGGTATAGGATAATGTCACCCTAGTTATGGAAAAATTTCAATTCTAACTTCCTCCCTTTTGGCTTGAGGAAATCATGCAATTTCTTAGGGATCCTGGGTACATTCACTATCATTCTAGCCCTCAATCTATAAGCAAAACAATTATCAAATTGCACATAACTGGTGCTTTCCTTATTGCAAGATAAATCTGTAGCCCATAATTGTACTGACAATCTTTCTCCATCAACCGATTGCCTTAATTCCATCTTTTCAGAGAAAAATTCAGCATTCTTGAACAAGAACATATGCATCAGCATAGAATACCAGAAGAATTGAGTGTCAGTATAATTTTTCTGCAACTTTGACAACCCTTCATGTATCCTCTTAGCCAAGAAAGAAGCAAAGTCATATGTCATAGAGAAGTTAGGGTGTTTTATTTGCACCCCCATGAACATGTATGCAATAGGCATCACCGCAACAAGACTGAAACCCAAAATCTGACACAATGAATAGAAAGTGGCCAAGAAATGATTTGCAAAATAGTTTATTCTGGAAGGTTCTTGGTCACTGGGGCTAATATGAAATCGTGAACCTCCTACCCTAGCCAGATAAGGTGGAAGCAACTTAGCTCTAAAAAGAGACTTTAACTTTGCATATTCCTGCTTCATTTCCTCAAGATTGATAGGAACCAAGTCTTCACTCGGTTCAGTCAAGTCAAAAATCTGTTGGACCTCTTCTTTACTAACGCTCAATAGAACCTTTCCATCATTATCCCTAATTACCTGTGTGACAAGTTCATTTCTTGCAGCCACTGCCCTAAGTAAGTCTATGTCAAGGAACACGTTTGGGACCACCAACTTTCCCAAATCATACATCTAGTTGTTTGAAAAGGGGTGAGGAAAATTCCTCTGTCCATACCATAATTTGAACATTTCTGAGCCTGTGAGTGGAACCCTAGCATCGACAATGTTAGAGCAATTATATACTAACCCTTCCCCCAGGATTTTCCCTCGCATTAGAACCAATCCCTTCTTCCTATCATTCATTGACCAAGGCAATTGATCAAGGAAATCATCGTACAGGTTTCTTCTCAAATAGTCAACTTGGCAAGAATGTTTCTTTTTCGGTGCCATCTTGGACAAACTAGGGTCTTTTTACAATTTCGCACTTCGAATAGCTAGGACTAACCAGAGATAGGAAATTACAGAACAAAACACTGCAATTTCTCACAACTATAATTAAACTATAGCCCTAACACATATATCAACAAGCTCAATGACAAGCACAACAAATCTTTTCCCAAATTCAAGCGCAGAATGACCGGGACGCACATAAATTAACTCACGGCTTTGTTTACAGAAGTCCTAAATTCTGGCTGCAAATATTCACAACTTCGCTTTCAGCTCTGAAACTGCTCCACAAAATACTTGAATGCTTTGTGATACAAATAAAATAGGAGAATTGATTTTATCTTAATCAAATCATGCCAGCAAATGTCTCATCCACCATTAAAGCTCACTCACGCGCTACACGAATGGCTCCAACCATAGTTGATGTAGATTTAAATTTTAGCCGTTGATCCTTCAGTTAGATCAAATCATCAAACGGTCATCTTCAAAATAAGCTGACACAATCACCAACGTGGCAATAAGGGGCGCACCATACTATACATTTCCAAGGAATTCCATGTGGCGGTCACCCGTGATATTGCAATCAGTAAAGATCCTGCAACTCTGGATCACGCAATAGCGGGCAACAATAGATCTTGAGCATTCATGATCTTGTTCCTTCAACACAATCGCCAGCCTTATTATTAACCGTCAAGCATATTTTTCATCAAGATTATAACATATTCGTTGATTTAAAACATGTGCACCTCAAGAACACTTTAGTAACCCACCTTTTAATGTATTAAGGCTAGATTAATTTACCATAGTATTTCCTTCATTCCTTCAGCTTCATCAGATGAGACACGTGGCACCCGCTCGTGATATTGCAATGATTAAAAACCTTACAACTTTTGATCACACGATGGCGGGCAACCGTTAAGATCTGATGACAATTGATCGACGGTCAACCAAACTTATCACCTTCGGCCTCATCATATAGGACACGTGGCGCCCGCCCGTGATATTGTGATCAACCAAAGCAGTGTGGTGGGGTCATCGCGGGATGGCGGGGAGTGGCTGAGATCAAACGATAGTTGATCAACAGTCACGTGAACTTCATCCTTCTGCAAAACAAAACATTTATTAAAAGGACAAGGGGACACTACTAGGAGGATGGTAAACAATGACATAAGTTGTTTTTAAATGATGAAACATGGGGCCAACCAAGACTTAGGAAAATAAAACTCTGTAGAGGAAATAAAATATTAAAACAAAGGGACTCAGCCTAGACAGAATGATAGGACATAAGTCATTTTAAAACCCCTCAAAAAGTAACATCAAAATAGATCCCAACCAAGGCATAAAATAAACACAAGGGTTTTATATGAAAATAAAGCTAAAACCACCAACCCAAGGAAAATTCTGACACCATGAAAGACCAGTAACACTAGGCAAGGTAGGAATGGAACATAAGGAGCAAAAATATAAAGTTCCATCAGAGGGGAGAGAGATAGAGGGAGTGAGTGAGAGAGAGAGAGACCTAAGAGAGGGAGAGGGGGTAGGAGAGAGAGTCTTGAGAGAGAGAGAGAGGGAGGGGAGGGGGATAAAAGGGTAGAGGATTTAAGGATTTAAGGATTTAAGGGTTAAGGGTAGAGGGCTAAGGGGTAGAGTGGAGAGACTTAGGAGGAGAGAGAGAGAGAGAGAGAGAGAGAGAGAGAGAGGGTAGAGGGTTTGTGGTTAAGGGTAGGGGAGAGAGATAGAGAGAGAGTGAGTGAGATATAGAGACACGAGAGGAGGGAGAGGGGTAGGAGGAGAGACTTGAGAGAGAGATTAGAGGGTAGAGGGTTTAAGGGTTTGGGGTTTAGGGTTAAGGGTTTATGGTTATGGGTAGAGGAGAGATAGAGGGATTCAATGAGAGAGAGAGAGAGGGAGAGTCTGCGAGAAGAGATAGAGAGAGAGTACATAGGGTTAAGGTAGAGGGTAGAGGGTTTAAGGGTTAAAGGGTTTAGGAGTTAAGGAGAGATAGAGGAGTGAGTGAGTGAAGAGAGACCTAAGAGAGGAGAGGAGGTAGGATATTGAAGATACCTTAGAGAGAGAGAGAGGGAGGGAGTGGGAGAGAGATAGAGGGAGGGAGGGTTAAGGGTAGAGGGTAGATGGTTTAAGGGTTTAGGGTGGAGGGTGGAGGGGAGAGAGATAGAGGGAGTGAGTGAGTGAGAGAAAGACCTGAGAGAGGGAGAAGGGGTATTTTTACATATTAATAAATAATATATATATGCTAGTAGCATTTGTGGCACAACATGAAAGACAAGATTAGAATTACTTTTAGTTATAGAATTAAGGTTAGGGTTAGATATATATTTAGTTAGGGTTGGGGTTAAAAATAGTGTGAGTGTTAGTTTTTCGATTAAGTTTAGGGTTAGAGTTAGAGTGAGAATTATTGTTGAGATTGAATCATAGCCCTAATCTAACCTTAACCTTAAACCTAATTGAACTCTAACCCTATTTTTAATTGAACTTTAACTCTAACCCCAACCCTAACCCTATCATTGAACCCAAGCTTTATCCTAGAACCCCAACTCTAATTAAATGGTAAACCTAACCTAACCTTAACCCTAATTTTAATCCCAACCCTAAGTCTATCTATAATTATAATCCTAGCCCTTCTCATTCTAACCCTAATTATAATCTTAATTATAATTCTAACCCTAACCATAATTCTAATGCTATTCATAATCCTTAGTTTA
>VDFB02072274.1:100268161-100302534 GCA_007258455.2 Sequoia sempervirens | reverse complement strand
GAACAATGCATGGATGGAGGAATCAATCACACCCCCCAAGGACTACATACATCATGTATATACAATCAATGATCCCCCCATAGGAAGGAAAAAATGAGATATCATATCCCCCCTATAATGAAGAAGCTCCAATGCTGATGAAGTATGCTTGAAGACAAAAGATGATTGAATGCTTGCAAGCATCACCTCTTTCCTTAGGAAGAAACAAGTCCACTAGGTGATGAAGAAGCCACTCCATGTCCAACTAAACAGAGAATGTATACAGACAGGACTGATGATCAACATTACCAACTGCAATGATTTTTCCTGTATGAACCTCTCTGATGAAAATCAAATTTGCAATGAATTCTACAGTCGTCAGTACCTCTCCATGGGTGATCTGATAGATGGACAAAATATTTGTGTGCAACTTAGGTATACACAATACATCCCTAAAACAACCATCACCTATCTCCACATTTCCTACCCCAACAACATCCAAAAGCTTATTATCTCCCAAATTTTTTTTGGAAGTGTCAACAAGATGAAGACCCATAAAAGGATAGGGACTAGAAGTCATGTGGTGAGATGCTCTAGAATCTAAAACCCATCTGTCATGACCAGAATGTACTACAAAAGTCACCAGTGCATGTCCTTTACCCAAGTAGTGTTTATCATCTTTACCACTTGCAAACCTTGAATTTCTAGACTATGTTGGTTTGGATGATGATGCATATTGAGATATAGAAGAAGAAGAGGGAGACTTTGATGAGGGTAGCAAGATGTTGTTCTTCTAAAGAAGGTGAGTAAGCTCATCAATCTTCTTAGTATAACACCTATGCTCATCATGTCCAGATCTCTTACAACAAGCACATTTGATCTTCTTCTTTTGTGTTGGTTCCTCTTTGGAAGAGGATTTGATCTCAGGATTAGGATCCTTAAATTTCTCATTAGACTTAGAATCCTTATTCTTGTAACCAAAGATTTTGGCACCTAAATGCTTTAAGCTCCTTCTAGGGTTTTTTCACCTAAAAGGAGAAAGATTGGTGGCCAAAATGCAATGTACCTAATTATGATGTCTAAATGCAACAAACTGAAAATGAAATGATTTATTGATGCTAATCTTAAGAAATGCAAAGTGCTAGAAAACACAGTGATGTATGCAAAAACACCTAAGAATGCAAGTAAATGATGAAATAATTGAACATAACTGGAAAGGTGCACATGGAATCTAGAATCTGATGCAGAGGGCTTTGGAATCCTACAGAGTTGACTGGAAATATTGAATGGGACACTTACGCCAAGCTGGGTGACTTAGTCCAGTCAGAGAAAAATTTGTTGGAACAAGAATTTGCCAAATGGGTACTCAGAAATGTAAAAATCAATTTTCAGGCCTGCCAGTGGGACTAATTCACCACAGATGGTGACTTAGTCCACCTGGGAATTTCTAGAATTTCAGAATAGGGTTTTGTAGCTTTCACTACACTTGCTTTTCTAACAGGTGTCTGAATCTAAATCTATAGAGAAAGGGCTGAAAAGAGTCTCCAAGCTTCAATTAGGGATTTGTTGATTTTGATGGATTGTTGACCACTTTTTGACACCAAACTCTTTGACAAATCTACATACAAAGTCTGAAAACAGACATGCAAAGAGGGGAAAAAGGGTTAAGGGTTAGATTATAGGGGTTTACCTTGGTCAAACCTAGATTTGGTAATCAAACCCTATGAAATGAAATGAAATATGAAGAGAATGATAAATAAACAACATGCAATGTCATAAATTTACCAAACCTTTGATGTAGAAATCTAAAGATGTAATGGAGTCTCCAATGGATGACTTGATTATGCTTAGAGTGCTTGAATGCTTGAGAATGATTAAGTGAATGAATGCTTGAATTCTTGATGAATTAGAAGATTGTAGAAGATGAAAAATGAGGGGAAACACCCTTATTTATACTTGATTTTGCATTATTTCCTGAAAATAACACATCACAAGCCAACCTCAAGGGTAAGAGAATAAGATCCTAAAATTATTTTGATTTTTGTGCCCAGTGGGACTAAGTCGCCCTAGGTGGTGACTTGGTCCCACCAGGGAAATTTCACTGGGTTTCGGAAATTAAAGTTCATTAATTGATGTTTAACAAGAATATCCTAAGAAATACACTTAAGTATGGTCGAAAAGTGCATTAAGGGGTCATTTAAACATAAGAAAGGGTTGAATTAGTGATGACAAGTCTAGAAAAGCACAAGAGTTTGTTACAACTCTTTACAACACTTTGAAATAAGAATTGGTAAGTAGTAAAAAGGGGATAGTTAAGTGAATTATGATAAAAGGGCCCTAGAAAAGTGTGAAAGTGGGTTACAACACTTCACAACACTTTTACAAGACATCCTAGAAGTCTAAATGATTCACAAGGGTCCAAGACCTAATGTAAACATGTTGACCACATTACAACATTAAATCTAGGAAAAATCAAGCCAAAGTCCACTAGGAGGGATTGAACATGAGAAAAAGTAAAAGGGTTACTTTTTCTGTGTCCACAATTCTATTTCTTGTTTTTGCAACTTGAAGATTGAGCCATCAAGTCATGACTTTTAGGAAGAGCATCCATTTGGATAAACTTGGCTTGCTCCCTAGCTAGTCGATCACAAAACACCTCAAAGGAAGGCATCTCATGGTCTTCTCCCATGGCATCCATAGTAGAATAAAAGGTAAAGGCAAACAATTGAAAAGGACCTTTAAGTTTTGACAAGATTAGGAATATGTACTCATCATCATTTTTGGCATGACTGCACCCTTTTAGTTGTGACAAGATCAATTTGAACTGTGCAAGGTAATCCTGAATAGTGGGAAAGGTATATGGAGAGAGTGAGGTGAGATTGGCTTCAAGATGCAAAATTTTGAACTGGTTTACTTTCCCATACAACTCAACAAGCTTATCCCATACTTCTTTTGGTGTCTTACACTCAATAATGTGAAACAGCAGAAAATCAGACACATGGAGACCTATGAGCCCTCTAGCCTCATCCATTTTGTTTCTATGAACAAACCTCTCAAAATCCTTAGTGAACTCAGGTTGTTCGGCATCCAACATTTTCCAAAGCCCTCAAGATTGCAACAATTGTGACATTTTGAGCTTCCATGTGTGGTAGTTGTGTGGGGTAAGTGGTTCTATTTTTGGTTCTAACATGATGTGAAAATAAACACAAAGGGACCAATGTGCTACTTATACCCCTCCAAGAACCAACAATTTTCAATTCCCCAAAAACAAACTTTTGCCAAAAAAGATAGATTGGAGCAAAAAATTTAGGCTAGAAGACTTGTAATTTGAAGCTTTAGAAATAGATGGAGAAATTCTTCAAAGAAAAGAAGAGTACCTCAACCACAAGCCACAAAAAACTCTCCACACAAGCCAAAGCCTCTCCTCAATCTAGAAAAATCTCCTTAAGCCTTAGCTCACACAACATTGAAGACACCAAAGTATAAAAAGACTGATTGTTTTGGATATCTCACGAATGTGGGATTAAAATCCCAGATCAGATTCAAAGCAGCGCCCAAACAATCTATAGGGGCCCACCTCCAAAACACCTACTCGAGCAAAGTTGAAACCCTAAACAAATATTTAGGGGAGAACTTTATAAAATATAAGGTTTAAAAAAAATTGGCTATAGCTCCAATCACGCCCTCTTCAACAACAAAATGGGTTCAAAGGAGATTACTGCTTCAATCGCTCTCCCAACAAGAGAATTGGGATAGCAATATTGAGAAACACCCAACAAAGAGATAATTTTCTACAGAAAAATAGGCCTTAGATTTGAATCGCTTCCTCCAATGTGTGAATGCCTCTTCACAAATGAAAATTATGACTTCTCTAATAAAAAAACTGCCTCCAATAAAGATATCCACCTCTAGTGTAGTATCAAGCTTTTTAGGGAAAAAAATGAGCCCGCAAATAGTGATTTTTGGGTGAATTGATGCCAACAAAGATGTGTTTGACTAGAAGCAAGATCACTATGACCTAGAGCGTAAAAAATGCCTTCAAGTAAATGGCACCCCCTCAAATGTTGTCTTCAAGCATTAAAATCAAGCCCTCCTAGAGTACAGATTATCGACCTCAACCAAATGTTCTGCGCAACAAAAATGCCTCTTCAAAACTTCAAACGCATCACCATATGAAGATTCAAACAAGACCAAAATTGGCCCACAACAAGATCACCCTCCACAGGAATAAATTGTGTGAGGCCAAGCTTGAGAAACACCTCCCAATGTACTCTCAAAAAAATAATTTGATGCCACTCAAATACAACACAAATTCATAGTCTCAAAAAAGCAGAATGCCACTTTTCGCAAAATCGTGCCTTTTGCAGCAATCGAATCTACAAAGAGCACCAAAGCCTCAATTCTTGTCTGGGGAAAACTCTTAGGGAAGGTGGTTGTATTAGAACTGCTCTGATACCATGTTGGAGCACCTAGGAGCAACTACAAACCAAAAACAACCTTCACGAACAGTGAGAAGCATAAAAAGCTATTTCATCAGGAATAAAATCAACTGCATTGAGACATGATTTTACATATTGTACAGAGTTCCTTATAAAGGCATTAAAAAATGCAACGGGTGTGAAAACTACCTGGCATGGGAAAAAACTACTTGTTTAAACAAATACAATATTAACCCTAAGTAAACTTAAGAAAGTGAAAATATTCGTGCTAACAGGAAATGTCCTCAAAGAAAGTTCAAAAATGAAAGTCTTGTCTTGGAATGTGAGGGGGCTAAATAGCTCTCACAAGTAGCTAGTGTTGAAAAATTATGTGATGGAACATAAGATTGTTGTTTTGCTACTACAAGAAATCAAATTGAAGAGAACAAACTTTTAACATATAGCTAAGTATATTTGGTCGGGTGCCCTTTTCTCATGTAGTGATGCTAAAGGGGCATCGAGTGGGCTATCTGTGATGTGGAATCCTAACAAGATCATTGGATCTAAAATTTTCCAATTCCAAAACAGTGTAGGTGTTAAGTTTTCTCACCCCAGAGGCTCCTAGTCACTCATTAATGTCTACGCCCCTAACCTAAGGAATGCTAGGAATTCCCTTTGGCATGATCTTACTAATTGGGTAACCCATTATAGGGGAACACGTTGGCTGGTGGTTGGTGACTTCAACTCTCCCTTGTATCCTTTGGAGAAGTTTTGGGGGCTAACAAACTACTCTGACAACATGTCTGATCTAGTGAAATTTTTGAGTAACACTAGTCTAGTTGACATTAACCTTCTGGGTCAGTCCTTCTCTTGGAACAATAGGTGCTTGGGGGATGGTTTGATATAGGTTGGGTTGGATAGATTTCTCTACTCTCACAACTAGTCGACCTTGCTCAGTCGACCTTGCTTAGTGCCAACTTGCTCACCCTACCCCATACTGTATTTGAATATAACCTACTATTGTTGGTCATGAATGAACTCCTAGCTACCAGACCCTTTCCCTTCCATTTTGAAATCATGTGGAATACCCATTCGGATTTTAGGAATAAAGTTGATGAATGGTGGAATATCCATGTACATGAATTCCCCATGTTTAGGATTTTTAACAAGATCAAACATATCAAAAATATGGTTAAGGGTTGGAACAAGAGAGTGTTCAAGGATGCTTTCTAGAAAAAAAATTCCTAGTGGATAAGTTGAGAGTGACTCAAAAAAATATGGAAGAGGGGAATGTTATTTTGTTGACCTGTAATCAAGAAAGAGAGAATCTCTTAGAATGGGAATCAATTTTGAAGAAGGAAGATATATTCTGGAAACAAAAGTCTAGAGTTCAATGGCTGCAGGAGGGATACAAGAATACATCTTTCTTCCATGTCTTGACCATAAAGCATAAGAAAAGGAATTAGATAACATAACTTCAAAATGAGAAGGGTGTGGTGGTCAAATTTCCCACCCAGCTTGGGCTTCTAGCATCTAAATACTTCTAATGGGATTTGTTGGCTCCTGATGTGGCTCCCAATGTTGCTTTGAACAACCTGCTGCTAGACCCTCTCCCTACCACTCTAACCTAGGAAGATAATAACATTATTCTGAGTGTTGTCACTCCCGAGGAACTTCAGACAATTTTTTTTAGTATGGGTGCCTACAAGGTGTTGGGTCTTGATGGGTTCCCCCCAGCTTTCTTTCAAATTTTTTGGGAGATTGTTGAGGGGGACTTAGTTCTGGTGGCAAAGGATTTCTTCAATTCTAATAAGGTCCTTAAATAGTTGAACCACACTTTTATTGCCCTGGTTCTCAAATTTGTTGAACCCATAGTCTATGATGAACTTTCACCCAATCAGCCTATGCAATACAATTATAAGATCTCTAAAATCTTGGTAAACCGCCTGCAACCCCTATTTGAAAAAATGATAATCCCTACCCAAAAGGTTTTGTTCTGGGTCAATATATTTTAGATGCTACCATAACCACTCATGAAATTTTATATTTTATGGATAGATGCAATAATGCCAATATGGCCTTCAAGCTTGAAATTTCAAAAGCGTATGACAAAGTGCTATGGGACTTTATTCCCAAAGTCCTAGCTAAGTTTGGCTTTGACCGAAAGGTGATTAACCTACTAATGGAATGCATTACCACTGTCAAGTATTTTATCTTGGTTAATGGGGTCCCTTTTGGCTTCTTCAATGTTGGGAGGGGCATTATACAAGGTGACCCTCTCTCTCCCTATGTGTTTATCATGGTTGCAGATGTTCTAAGTAGGAACATAACCAAACTACTGTAGGAGGGCTCCATAAAGGGGGTCAAACCTGCAACTTCGCTGGAACCTGTTGTTATTCAACATTTTGTAGATGATACCATTCTATTTGGGAAGGCATCTATGATCGAAGCCAGGAAGTGGAAGATTTTCCTTAACAATTATGTTGCTTGCTCTAGCTAGTGTATAAACTACAATAAAAGTATGATATATTTCTTTAACAACACTCTTTCCCTTCAAACTCGGGTGACTAATATTTTGGGATGCATGAGTGGCTCTATCCTCTCAGTGTATTTAGGGCTTCCCCTTATAGTCAAAGAAGTTACTCCTACCTTTTGGAACACAATTTTAAAAAGGATTCAAAGAAATTTGGCTAGGTGGAAAGTTTCTATCCTTAGCCATACTAGCAAGCTACAACTCCTAACTACCTCCCTTCAAGCGATCCTTGTCTACTTCCTTTCTATCTTTAAAATTCCTAGATATATAGTGGAGAAGGTTGAAAAAATATAAAGGACCTTCTTATGGTTTGGGATTGAGGAGAAGAAGTTAGCTCTGGTTAGTTGGGACAAAGTTTTCTTACCTAAATCTTGTGGTGGTTTTGGGATCAGGAATGTTCAAAGTACCAATAAATCCTTGCTTGCTAAGGTTGGATGGGATCAATTAAGGAACAATAAGGACTGGTGTAAGATAATGAATGCTAAGTACCTCTGCAACAGACCTATGATTAAATGTCTTTCAAATGATCATCCTACTAGTTTCCTGGCCTGGAACAACATTTGTAAGATGAAGAGGTTGCTCATATATGGGATGAAATAAAAACTTGGGAATGACAGTTGCATTATATTTTGGGAGGACTCTTGGCTACTTGATTCCCCTCCATCGCACTCTGATTTTAGGAACTTTATGAGACCTGTGCAACTATTCTTTGGTATGTATGTGAGAGACTACTTTCATGGCTAGTTGGGTGCTCAGAAATGGAAAGAAATTATTCTATGCTACCCCCTATCTCCAGAGTTAAAATTGTTGGCTGAGTCCTTACAAGACTTTCTCTCCCTGACCAGACTTCCTTTATCTAACTTTGAGGATGAGTTCTTCTGGGTCAAATATTCGCTAGGAAACCTTTCTATCAGAACAAATTACAATCTGCTAGCGGTCTAGGGTGATCATAGTGGACTTTGGAGATAGGTTTGGAATAGACACATTATTCCTAAAATCAATTTCTTCTAGTGGAAAACCTGTCATAACAGGATCCTCACTTAGGATACCCTGAGGAAAAGGGGATTTCAAATCCTGAACAGGTGTTTGTTATGTAAAAGCAACGAAGAGTCTATTGATGATTTATTACGACATTATCCGTTTGTTGCTGAAGTCTAGGATCTAGATTTTGAAAAGTTGGGGACCCACTGGACTATGTGTGGGGACATCAAATCCTTCATTAAGGGTTGTTATGGTCCCTTCCAACATCCTATCCCTAGAGATATCTAGAACCAATCCCCCCCGTAATTTGTTGGTGCTTGTTGAAAGAGAGGAATAACTAGATTTTTAGAAATCTTGAGATGAGTCCTAAGGAGGTTTTCAACTTTGGTCTAAGGCTTATCTCTGAAAATGTTTCATCTTACACTGGGAAAATCCTATAAAAAGCACCTATAGAGTGGGAGATCAAGATGGCTAAAGCCTGGAACAGAAAGTTGGAGATCAACTCCTTTGATAACTCTATGGCCCAGGCTAGACATGATACGATTTAGAAACCACCGGATTGGGGGTGGCACAAACTAAATTTTGATGTGGTAGCCAAGGGGAACCCTAGAAGGGCTAGAATTTGGGGTATTATCAAAGATTGTAGGGGTAAATTTGTGGTTGGCTACTTGGGGGGCATAGGATTTTAGACTTCGATGACTATGAAAGCCAGGGCGCTACTAAAAGGCATCTAGTTAGTACTCTGGGGATAAAGAAATTCCATATAGAAGGGGATTCTATGTTTGTGATTGAATCAATCAAAATTGGCAGGTTATTATGATAGAATACCAAAGATATCCTATTAGACATAAATCACCTAGTCTCGAAGCTTGATATGAAGATCTTGTCTCACACCTTTAGGGAGGGTAATCAAGTTGCTAACACTCTGGCTAATATAGGTTCCTCTTTAAGCATTTATAAATGCTGGAGGAGTCTTGGGAATTTACCATCAAAGATACAAGGTGTCATCCTTAAGGAACAAGGTACCATTGTCATCCATGATGATAACTAAATATGCTTCTTTTAAGACTTTTAGGGTTGTCCACACACTTGTACTTTGAGTGATGTGGATGAAGAAGGTTGATGAGGTGTCAAATATGAGGCATCATTTGAGGAGATAGACAAAGAAGGTGGATATAGAGCTAGTTATGAGAGGTGATGGGAAGTACCTTAGGTTAATGCTTAAACTTGGTTGGGCCATGCACAACTTTAATGAGCGGTCTTGTCATAAGCTCAACATATCTATAAAAATATTCAATTTTAATTCTCAGTTCCATTGGGCCACTCATTTCTAAGTGACTTCTTCATGTTGTGTGGCGTTTATTTGAATCCCCTCAACATTGCCAAAAAAATTCATAAGATAAAGGATTTATACGTAGGGATTTCTATACTTGGCCCCACGGCCACTTGGCATTGGTACTTGTGCATATGCAATTTGAATGACAAACCTATTAAATTTATCATTTTTTGAAACCTAAGCCTTTTGAGTCTAAAGATTTTTAATTATGGGCCCATAGAGATATTCTCCTTAGAAATAACATATGGCACATGTAATCTGTGAGTTGCCTTAATTCGTCATTATCTTGGCTGGAATAAAAATAGTGATTTACGGGTGATTTTTCACATTGATGGCCATTTTAATTCCCTTCTCTCATAGGGTTGCTGGTATCTTAGAGTGAAGTGTGTTAAAATGGGTGGTGACAAGGTGAGGACTAAGCCAAATAACTGTGAGGAATTTAGAAAGGATCCCTTGGTGTGGCATATTTGTGCTAAAGGTGGGTTGGTGCCACTAATGGAGTGCTTAGTGGGTCATGATGTGAGGATGTTGGCTCAGTTTGCAAGCTCTTGGAAAGATAGGAGGGTTACGATGGGGGTATCTCTTTCAAGGTTAATGAGGAAGTCATAGCTCAAGCAACCGGGTTTTCATGCAATATAAAGAAATACAAAAAACACACCAAGACCTAGGACAACAAAAGTATCAACGCTTTCTTCAAAGATAACAAAAAATCGATCAGGACTCAGTCAGGTTTTGAAAGGGAAGCACTCCCCCGTCCTTGGGACTAGGTTTGTCTAGCTATTATGAAATATGTGCCTTTAGAAGGTAGGAATACGGTGTTTTACTACTACCATCTGCCTCTTCTCAATCATCTTCATCATAAAATGCTCTTAAGTTTCCCTTTCTTCTTGCTAACTGATTTAGAGAATTCTTTTAAGATGTGTTTGGACACTGCTACCCAAAACCCTAATGAAACACCTCCTTATCACTCTACCAGGACCTCATCTTGAGGATTTATCACTTCCATTTAGCTCTTTGTTCACCCAAACCTATATTTGATGTCTGTATCGAGGAGGTTGAACCCCTTGACCAACACATTGTGAATGCCTCCTTGGTTGAGTCTGATGTCCCTAAAAGAAAAACCCCTTTGATGGACACCAAAAATTTGAACACACCTAAGCCTAAACCCGCTTCCAAAAAGAAGAAGGGTGGTGCAGGGACCGCTCAGTCGAAAGTGACAATTGGGCTCTGTGAGCTCAAAATTGCTCCCTGCAAGATAGTAAGAAAACCAATTGCAAGGAAAAAAGGTAAGAGGGTCAATGCTAGGTGGAGTTGTTGACCACAGATAGAAAAGGGAAGAACAATGTGGGTAAATATTCTAAGGGGGATATCATTGTGGCTGCTACTGCAGATACGAGGCTGGAGAATACTAGCATCAGGAGATCCCAAAGATTGGTGAAAAGAAAAAAGGAAGTGTCTATGAATGATATTTCAAGTGAAGAGGAGAAAAATGACAACAAATGCAAGAGTAAGGAAGAAGATGTGGAGGAGGAGGAATTTGTGGAGGGACTTAGTCACTTTTTTGACTTCAACAGGATGCTCAATGAAGATTTGATGACCCACCCCTTGGACCCCAGGGCTATGGAGAAAGATAATGCTAAGACTATGGACAAGGAGGATGATTATAGCAAGATACTAGAGTGTATGGATAAAATTGAAAGGAAATTTTCCAGGTTAACTCGATTCACCATTAAAATTGTCCATCATTCTATAGGTACCCTTTTTGCTATGCTCAAGTGGACAAGAAGCCTATGGAGGAGGGCTCCAACTAGGTTGGGGAGGATGTTTTAAACCTCCTCATACAAAAATGGGAGGGTATAGCAAATTATTTTGTTGCATCTTTGTTCTATTTTATAGTTGGGTCTTCGTGTGTCGGTTGTTAGTCTATTTTCTCTATGTCTTGTTATTTTGGTGGTTTCTCATTTAATTCTTTAATGTTATAGACTTCATATTTTTTGTCCCTTTGGGCTCATTGTGTAAAGGGTAATGCACCCTATAAATTTAGCTTATTATATCAAAAACAAAATGGAGACAATAAAATTAAGACCCCATATCTCACCGAAAATAGAAAGGGATCATTCGAAGTCAGAGAATTGAAAGAATCCAGAAAAAAGCAAGGAAAGATAAGGAAAAAGGAAGAGGAATGAGGAAATCAACTAGTTGGAGGATCCGTAGCTTTTTCAGGAAGGAAAAAACACTCAAGGCAACACCTTTTGAGGTATTTCAATTAGTTCATTTTCGATCCTCTCATTTGAATAAGTTTTATATCTTGTTAAGCGATGAATACATCTATGTATAGTTTTCGCCTTAGTGCATGCTCTATGTTTTTGGGTTAATTGTACCCTCTCGATTTACCATGTCGATCGCTATGAAACCCATGTGGGTTGAGCCACCTTGAAGGCTTTGTGGTTTCCATTTTAAAATTGTTCTATCCTACGTAGAAGGTCAGGTATCACAACCACATGGGATCTCAACGCCCGTTGATATTCTACCTCCATGGTTGTGGCCAATTGGTTGACCGATGATAATTTGTGTTTTTATGTTATTGACTTGGTTATATACCTGAGCCTTGTGGGTGATAGCCGAATGAAACCCACTATTTTGTATTTCATATGAGAATGATTTATCACTATTTTTTTTAAACCCCCTTCATTCTATAAGGGTGGTGATGCATGCTTGCTAATGTAAGGTCAAGCAATGATATTTCATGTTTATATCTTTAAATCTCACCACCCACTGTTAAAATGACAATGGCATAATCGAATGTTATATTGAGTTAATACTTAATGTGTTTTATGCGATAGGCCTTCATGGTCGCAGGTGTTGGAAACATTGTGGAATAGTATGGAATATATATACATACACACACACATATATATATATAATCACATGAATGTTGATATATATGTGAACACCAATGAATTCCTTGTATTTATATATGAGTTGAGCATAGACTCTGCTCTATGCTTAGAAGTGTTATATACTATTATGGGTAAAAACTTGTGGTTCAATAGATATCTTCCACCATTTAGAAACCTCTTTAGGGTATTGATATCACATTATCAATGGATGATAGCATGAATATCATTCCCTCTTGAGGGATGGTTCGATGGGTAGAGTATAATTTTGATTACAATGTTCACTATCCAAGTGGTTACCTTGATTGAAAAAACAAGTATGGCTATTTAAATTGTAACAGAATGAATGTATAATGTTTTCTACTTTATGGGTGGCATAATTGGCAAAGTTTCATCGACCTATTCTTTTAAGTCCTTATGAAAAACAAGCTTCTGTGAAATAGATGTTTTTCGTTTAATTCTAAACTAAGATTAGATAATAACTTAATTCTAAAAGAACATCTGATTGAAATGATGTTGTTTCTGATCTTCTTTGAATATGAAAAGTATACTTGTATGAAAGAGAGTTTATTTATATTTTCAAAGTGTATACGCATATTCTAAAAATTATTCACTTCTAGGCATATATGTGAACATGCATAAAGATTTCTTTGTGCATGCTCACATACATGCAGTATACCTTTTGATTCATCTTGATTATTTCACTCATTGAGCTTGTTATGGATGTTTGCAAATGGAACCAAACTGTAAATTTGGAACATATTTGAATAGCAATTTATATATGATAATAGATGAATGGTTATACCAAATGTGAATGAATATTGTTTGATTTTGTTAAATGGAATGATACAAGAATTCTTTGGTAGATTGTAGCACACTAGAATGTTTCTAATGGATGGTATAAAGGGAGGGATACCCCTTGATATGAGAAGCTTTTCTTCTAGGAATGGGTGCTAGAGAGAGTAGATTTTCTTTTCCAAATCTAACTAGAGATGTATTTCATACAACATGAGCTTGGCCAAGCTTTATAGTCACTCTTATATATTTGTATATGGAACAAATTATGTTATTTATCCTCTCTCTATTGTATCGATTTACCTAACATGGAACTTGCATATTCTAACAAAGTAGATAGAAGTGCATGTAGTTAGGCACACACAAATTCCACCTTGCAAATTGTATCTCTTGCTAAGTGTTCTGTACAATCAGGTATTCTTCGATTGAATGAAGAATTCCTGGGAAGCATTACTTTGTGGTTGGGTGGAAAAGAACCTCAATCACGTTCTCGTCCACCAGTGGAGGAAAGCTTTCATGAAGGAATCATATTAGTATTCTATTATGTATTGTATCATTGGTGTAAAAGAACAAATGGTGTATTTGAAAGAGAACTTTATAAATTGAGATTGACTATGAGGCATTGAATGCCTAGTCAAACATTTATGTAACTATTAACATATGGAAATGACATTGTGATTTATGACATAAAATTGCTAAGTGTAATTAGCTATGGGATTTGTGTCGCAAATTTGATATTCATGATGTCAATATTTATTTATTTTTGAATTAAATATATTTGGGCATGTTACATTTGGTATCAGAGCTCAAGGTTTAGCTCTAGGCCTATAAGCCCACGAAGGTTGAAGTAGGGAATAGTGGACCCTTAACTAGATTTCAGTTACCTAGAAAATGACCAATTTGAATTGGTTGCAGGAAATGGGAAGGTCTTAGTTAGGAAGAAAGAAAGGAAATACCAATAGGGCTACGAGGAAGTCAGTCACTATAGAAGGGAATCCCAAACCCAAGAACCAACCAGAGATTCCCAATGAAGAAACTCTAGCACATGCCCTCACATGTCTCAAGCTGGAGAGAGGAAAAAAGATAGAGGAGGCCAAATGAACTCCTAAGACTAAGAAACCCTCCACATTTAGAGATTGGCTAGTAGGATGTGGACCTAATGCACCATTGATGACTAAAGAGGAGAACGAGTGCCTGTATGCATGTCTTGCCTCACCTAAGAGGGAAGATGTAGATTCAAATAAGGATCTAGAGGAATGTCCTTTATCTAATAATGAGGGAACTACTTAGAGTGGAAAGAATATTTTATAAATAAGGATCAATGTAAATCTAAACTTAATATAAATAAAGAATTTTTTTGTTGAACAAAGGCATGAAGCTTGGAAGCTTGTCTTCTTGAGATAAACATGTATCATTTTTCTCTTCCTTCTTAGCTTGCTTGTTATGTGCATTGTATGTCATAAATGCAATAGCTTAGGCATAAAACCTTGTTCTTAAATGCTAAATGTGAATGTGATGTAGGTCGAGTGTGAGTCACTATGGTGACCACCAGACAAGATGCGGGTGGAAGTGTATAGGACAATGGGCCAAGCAAGAGGCTAGAAAAAATTCTGGAACTCTTGAACCGACAAGAATCCTGAATGGACCATTTGGAACATGAGGTCTGAGGGGTGTGGGAAGACCAAAATCTTATGAATGAGATACCCGACCAAGGAGAAGGGGATCACAATCATGGTCAAATTGAGGAAGAACTAGGAAAAGATCTTAAGAAGGTAGCACCATCGAATTTTGATGGCAAGGCCATCAAAGATGGAAAAATATCTTGGGCTTTCCAACCTATTAGATCAAACCAAGGCTACTTGGGCAACATATCAATTATTCAGAGAGGTAGCTACTTGGCGGGACAACGAGAAGGCATAAGGGAGACTTCCTCAAGAAGAAATCATATGGGAGTATATGCTCCAATATTTTAGAAAGAGGTGGCTACCATAGCTTTTCTTTGACAAGAAAATGAAAGAATTTCAAAATCTAACCCAAGGAGGCCTGATAGTAGTCCAGTTTTGGGAGAAGTTTACCAACATTCTTAAGTATGTGCCTCAATATCAAACCAATGAGCGTTTCCAGATCCGAAAGTTTATATTGGGATTGAGACCCCACATTGGAGCTGAAGTGGATCTTCACAATCCTCATACTATGGCATAAGCTTTTGAAAAGGCTATTAAGCAAGAGCGAAAGTTGCAACAGTTGTCCAATCTTTGCAAAGGATATGTAATCTAGGGTAAAATTATAGGTTAATGTAATAGAGCATAAAAACTAACTCTAAACCAACAATAGAGCACAAATAAGCATAAAAACATGAAATGTAAAGCAATATCACCATAAAGTCTTCATGCCATCATTGCTTCACCTCCATTACCCTTCTTCATTTTCTTGAAATGTACTTGATGCCATCATATTTGAGTGTGCAATAATAGCCTATTACAATGACTAGCAAAATATTAAAGATTGTTGTCTCACACTAGCGGCATGTACTTGCATATGAACTAGAGATGATGAAAATGACAAAGATAGGGTCTTTTATAGAAAAGAAAAATTTGAATGAAGGGCTAAGAATAAATGTCAATAAGATGTGACAATTAATGGACAAGAATGAAAGTTGTAGTATGACATAGGGTTAGGCCTAAATTAGGGTAAAGATAAAAATGAATGGCTAGGATTGAATTATAAGATAATCCAATCAAAGGTGGAAATTAAATGAGATGTGAAGAGATAAGAATGACACAGATAATGAAGTTGGTAGAGAAAAAGAGGTTACAAGAGGAATTTAAATAATTATAAAATTATTTGTTTGAAGAGGAAAATGAATAATCAAATAATAAAAATATTATTTAATTATAGAGGACATATGACAGATTGACTTTTTCATTAAATAACTATTTAATTCAAAATTGAGACATGTGACAAGCTAATTTTTGAATTAAATAATAATTTAATTCAAAAATGGAAAGAAGACGACAAATTAATAGACAATTAAATAAATAAAATTTATTTAATTTAACAACAAAAAAGGCTAGTGAATAATTAAATAATTAAAATAAATATTTACTAGATAAATAATTAATTAAATAAAATTTATTTAATTGTAAAAGAAAAGGACATTAGTGACAATTAAATAAATAAAATTTATTTAATTAATCAAAAGAAAGGAGGAAAATAAAGATAGCAATGAATGAATTAAATAATTAAAATTATTTAATTAATAGAAGACTTATCACATTAGATAAGGGAATTGACAAGGAAAAATGGTATTAGCAGGTCTAGGACATTTTTCAATGTCTACATTTTTCCCCTCTTTGATACAATGCAATTTATCACATTGTGTCAAAGAAATTTAATTTAGAAATATGCCCCAGTGTAAAGAGGATGAGGAAGGATGACCAAGAGGGTTGTGGCATGCCTCCTCGAGAGTACATGTGGGTTCAAATAACATGAGTGTGCTCTCGAAATGGATGAGAAGACTAGAGGATGAGGGATAGAAGAAATGTTAGCATGAAGGATATGGAAGTTAGTATGGCATTAGTAGAGACAACTTAAAGATGAATATTTTGCTATGCAAGGCTTTGTATTAATCATCATTGGGTGTTAAATTGTGACAAATAGACAAAAAACGCCATGGTATGAGATAGAAAAAGGTGTGCAAGCTCATCCATCTGTAAAACAAACAATCGCAGGCAAAAAATGTATTGATTCATACTAAAGGCATAGTTTCCCTAGTCTTTTTTCCAAGGCAACCTACAAACAACAATCAAAGAAAAGAGTCATGAGACATCCTTTCCCCTCTAAATCCTTCATGGGAAATCTTTGAGAGAGATAGTAACATGGATCAAAGACAAATCAAAAAAGAATAAGACAAAATAGCCCACAAAGTCAACAAAAATTCAGATTGTTTGCCAAAATTTGATTGTTTAATGTTTAATAGACTAGGTGGTTGACAGGTTGATTGCTTGATGAGGCATGGTTTCAGGAGAAGAAACATGTCGTATAAGACATCAAGTCTGGTTTCAATCATGTGACCACCTGTATAAGGAAAAATGACAAGAGTTGATTAATGATAATGTATGGTTTCAAGAAGGACGCATCTTGTATAAGACATGTGTTGATTGATTTGGTGTTTGAGATGGACTTGGTATTGATTGCTTTGACAATTGACTGAGTTGACTTGAAGATTTTTTTGTTTGTTTATCTTGTTGATTCATGACTTATTTGATGTTTTGAAATTTGTTTTTGTCCAAGTTGACAATGTCTGATTTATTATGATTGATGTGAAAAACCCTAAAGGACTGACCTAGGTGGCCTCAGGGGCTCATCGACAGATGGCCTTGCCTATGTAACAATGTGCAGAGACCTCATAGTTCGACATGACTTGACTTTGATAAAGGACTAAGTCATGAGTTGACTTTTATTTGACAAACCCTAAAAGGACTGACCTAATGCCTTGAGGGCTCATCAATAGATGGAACTTCCTACATTATACACATAGAGGCATTGTAGTTCGAATGGACTTGGACTGACATGACTGATTTTGACTCTATTTTTGGGATTTTTGTAAGTTATTTGGATGTTTTTGTGTTTTTGACATCTTTTGATTTTATTTTATTTTGGAAATATTTGATTTTTTTGTCTTTTTTCTATAGTGACCTCTTGATAGCAAGTGCAGGATCCAATGAAGACACAGGTCGGGTATTTTCCCTGAGTTGGGTATAAAACCAATTTACTAGGGGCGGAATTATAGTGGATAGGATATGAAAAGTGGAAGGACGCATAATGTCAATCATTCTAGGCTATGGAGAGGACAACCAAGCATTATTATGGATGATACAGGAAGGGGAAATGATGAGAAAAGTTATATTGGAATGATGGTAGATGACAGAGCAAAGTCAACTACACATGGTGCCTATTTTCTAGGTTTTCACCATGATACTTATCCAAAGTGCCACTGAAGTGGTTTTCACTATTGGACGGATTATTTATCTTTACTATTTTCTTGATTTTTTTGGTGTCACCAAGACTATTGTTTGCGAGGTTTTCATCAAGATAACAATTTTTTTTTCACTTTTTTTGTATTTTTATGGTTATGACAAGACTTTCGAAAGCTATGTGTAGAATTGATAAGTCGTGATGATGCAGTGACCTTGTTTGGATGATTGTGTTGGACAAAAGGATTTGATCTGGATGTCAAATGCAGGTGGTAAACATGAAGGATGATGTATGTGGTAGACAAAAGAGGCTATGGTATGATCCCAAATGTGCATACTACGTGGGCCATCAAGCTTTAGACGAAAAAGGAGCTTGGGCGACCGATGAGCTAGAGTATGTGAAGGGGTCATCGTCAAAGATACATTGAAAAACATCACCAATGGAGGTGAAATGATAGGAAAAATGTGTGAATATGGATGGATTAAATGGAGTATATGGAATGAGTAAAAGCGATAATGATGGAGACTTGGGATCAACAATGTCTTTGTTTGTCATTTTTCTTTGACAAATTCCCCCAGTGATTATTGATGAGGAGGCATACTTGGAGACCAATGCTTTCTAATTTTCACTTTTGACTTGTATTCTTCCTTTTTCCAATAGATTTTTATTTTGGCTAGAGGACTTGTCTTGATCTTCTTTTCTTTTTATTATGTCTTTTAATTCTTAATCTCCACTTGAAGGTAGCTCTTTCATTGGAGCTTTTCCCTTGTTCTTTTCTTGAGATATGACTTGTTGATCCATGTCTATGATGCAGATGGATGAAAGTGAGATGGATGAAGTGGATGGAATGACATAAATGTTTAGTGGATGGAAGAGGGTGGTGATGCCATCAATGGAATCTTTGGGACTATCCTTTTTAGTATTGTTAACATCAAAGGAGGCTTGCAAATCCTCAATGACTTGGCAAGATGACTTAGTAGAGGTGACAGTAGGGGGGACATATCCTAGCCCAGAGCGGGTAAGATGGAAGGATGATGGTTCAGAGGATGGAATGATGGAGGTAGAGTCATGAGATGAAGATGGACAATTGTGAATAGTGAAAACAAAAGTGTCATGAGGATCCCAAAATGTCTTGATCCAAGCACAACTACCTGTTTGTGTACCTTATGAAGCTATCTTGACATCATTACTAGAAGTTTGATCATTCTTAGCATTATTACCATTTTCACTTGCTAGTACATTATCCATACAATACTCACCACATCCCATATCATGGACTTGTACCTTAGGGTTTGATGGTGCAGTAAATGACGTGGATGATTTAGTCAATGAAGATGGGTCAATGTATTGTGATGAGGTGGAGGATGAAGCTTCCTTATTGACAGGCACTTGGAATTGAGTAGTCTCCTACAAATTGCTACAATATTGAAAGAGATCGAGATTGCCAACTATTATTATTTTAGTTCCTTCATGAGGAAACTTGAGACATTGATGATATGTGGATGGTATAACCTTCATGGCGTGGATCCATGGTTGGCCTAGGAGGAGGTTATATGGGAGGTCAAGGTCCAAGACTTGGAATGTGGTGTTCAAAATAGCAGGTCCAACTCTATTTGATAGTGTAATAACACCCTTGAAAGAGTGTTCTTCATCGTCATATGCCTTGATAACAATGCTTTTGTTTGTGTCTATGCATGCCTCAGAAAATCATAATACTTTAAGAAATTTCAGGGTATAAATGTTTAACCTTGCTCCACCATCTACCACTCTTCTAACTTTATGTTTATGGACAAAGACTTCAAGATGCAAGGAGTCATTGTGATTTGTCTTTTGGGTAGAATAGTCTTGGTCAGAGAAAGTGACATGATGGGAATTAACCAAGTAGCCTACCATCTCCTAGAATTGATTGACATTGAGGTCAGTAGGTACAATAGTGTCTTGCAAGGCTTTTTCAAGAATGGCTCTATGTTTAGGTGATATACGCAATAACTCAAGAATAGAGATTTGTGTAGGTGTCTTCCCCAAATGGTCAAGTAGATTCTATTGAGACTTTGGTTGTGGTTTCTTTAAGGGAGCACCCTAGATGGTCACCTTTGTTTGATGGGTATTAACAACACATTCTGACAATTTCTTGATGGTAATGGTATTGAAATAATTGTTGGTAGCGCGAATATGATTTACTATGGTGGTATAATCAAATTTGGCATTAGTGTAATTGGCAGAATTGTTGGTCTTGTTACTTGAATTGGAGGCCTTTCCTTTTCTATGGTCATGTAAAGGATCTATGAAGAATTTATGGCTGTTATTAGAGGATTGTTATCGTCCATTGAATTTGATAATGTCCTTTTCGATAAGGTCTTGGATGATATTCTTCAACTTTCAGCATTGTGAAGTTGTGTTTCCTTTAGTTCAATGATAGTCACAAAAAGAATTATCATCCCACCATGAGGGTTTGAACTGCCCTAGGTCACATTGTTTTGGATCGGGAAATGTTATGACATTGTGTTGCAAAAGTTGTTTAAAGATGGATTTGATCGGCTCCGCCAAGGGAGTGTATTTACGTCTTGTGGGAAACTTCCTTTGGACTCTCTATTGTTGTGTGTTTTGGATGGCATTTGATGTTTGATCAGGAGTTCTTGGTGTGTTTTTGGATGTAAGGGACCCTCTAAGTGTAATGGTAGGGCCTGTGTGTATTGCCTTAGCATCAACGACTCCATCATTGGTCACATTTTTGTTATGAGCCCAATATCTATTTTTGTCATTTGAAGTGTTTTGGGTGGTCATGTTCTTGTTGGAAGTCTTAATTTATCCCTTTTTGATGAGGGCCTTCTCAAGGATAATTCCTTTCTCTACTAGGTTTGAAAATTAAGTATAATATTACATTTGTAACTCATGTTTCAAGTTTGAGTTGAGGTTTTCTATAAACATGAATTTTTTTTGTTTTTCAGGTATTTCAACGAGACATCTACAAGCCAAACCCCTCCATCATTGGAAGAAGGTCACAAATTTTTCACCCTCTTCTTGTGTGTTATGACATAGGGTGGAAATTTTTATCTCATTGTCAATGTTGAATGCAAATTGTTCTACAAATTTGTATGCCAAGTCTCTCCATGTTCGTATGTTGGTCGGTAGGTCTGCAAACCACTCAAGTGCTTGTCCTCTAAGACTTTACGGGAATAGTCTTATTAGATATGTAGGTTCATATGCAATGTCTATGCAAGTTGTAGAAAATTCTCTCACATGTTTGATAGGATTTCCCTTCCCTCTATACTTAGGCAAGTTAGGCGTGATATAGCCATGTGGGAAGGGAGGCATGTATAGACTCTTGTCAAATGGATATGGTCATATCTTTTGTAGAATAATTCTTCTTGTTGGACACTTGCATGTTCTCTATTTGTTGTTGTAGGGCAAGCATTTGAGTGGCTAGAGTGTCTACTTGGGTTAATGATGTGTCTTGTGTATTATGAGATTCCATGTTGGCATGTTGGAATCCAATATTATGGGATGGATTTTGATTGGGTATGTGTGTATATGATGGATTTTGGTTTTGTGTATGGGGTATGTATGTGTATGAAGGATTTTGGTTTTGATTATAAGTGTTTTGATTGGGGGTTGGAGTATGAGTGTTGTAAGGAGGATTGGACTGTGTATTCCATGAACTTGTAAATGTATCACCATGTGGATGTTGATTGCCATGTTGTATGAAAGGTCCTTGTGTATTATGTTGAGTATATCCTTGGGTATTGTGTTGTGCATGTATATGAGGAGTATTCCCTTGTTGTGACACAATGGTATTTTGAGAGGCCCCCATATTTGGTATAGAATTTGTTTTGAGAGTCTTATTGAAAATAATATTTGGCCTTTTGCTTGAGTTGTTTGTGCCAAGTGGATTGGAAGATTATGCCCCTATGGTGTTTGATGTGGAGAATGGGTTGGATGAAGTACCAAAGGGTTGTGACATAGTTTGCATCATGGTTGGTTTCATTCCTTGTGTCATAGTTTGGGTTCCAAATGGTGAGGTGTGGATTGTCGTTGTGTCTTGTGTGGGTCATCTTAATGGTATAGATGTGTTGACTTGTGGAATGGAGCCACTATAATTAGGTGTATATTTGTGTCCTTGAATTTTCTTATTTGGTGTAGGAACTACTTGGAGTGTACTAACTTCAAACCCATGGGGTAATGTGGCTCCTTCTGATAGTAATTTAGCTAGGAAACATTGGGGGTCTAATGCCACAATTTCATCCATAAAAGAGGCTACTTCAGGATCTTCTATGGAAGCCTCTACTTCTTCTATAGTCACATTTCTTTGTTTGTCTCTAAGGATGAATTTTTCAAATGGATTGGAAAATGATACTTGTGGTCTAGGTGCTCCATGGGAGGGATAACCAAAGGGGTTGACAAACTCATCATTTTGTTGGAAGTCCATTTCTTTTCATTTCTTTTGCAACTTTGTTTCGACCATAAAAGACTTGCAAGAGGGAGACCGAATGTGAATGTGATATGGTATGGTGACTATGCAAAAGGTGTGATTATGCCTAGGTATTACCAAGGTATGACTAAGACCAAGGTTATGCAACTATGTTTTTTTTTCAAAGTATAAGGTATGACTAAGACCAAGGTTATGACTATAATTCTACTAGGTTCCACGTAAATATTGTGTTAAGGTTATGCTTATTGTTTTTCTCTATTTTCTGCACTATAAATTTTCTTTCAATTGGTATCAAAGCAAGGTTGTTTGTGCAGAAGTTGTGTTTTTGAGAAGTAAACAATGATAGGAAGCATAGTTACCATATTTGAGGTGCAAAATTTTGATGGTTCTAATTTTGCTCTATGGAAGCTAAAGATTCAAGCTTTATTAGTGAAGGATGGATGTGACCTAGCTCTCAAAGTGCTAGCATCAAAACCTACAACCATGAGTGATGCATATTGGAATGAAAAGGATAGCAAGTCCAGAGCAACAATCCAATTATCTCTAGTAGATTTAGTACTATTCAATGTTGCAAAGGAAAAAATTGCACATGACTTGTAGACTAAGCTCAAAAAGATGTATGAGATAAATTCATTGGCAAATAAAATCTTGTTATGTAGGTAGTTGCATAATTTGAGAATGTGTGACAATTCATCTGTCACAGATCATCTAAACAATTTCAAAACATTGACAAGCAAGTTGGCTTCAGTGGAGGTGAAAATTGAAGAGGATAAGACAATAATTTTATTGTGCTAATTGCTTGAAACTTGGGAACAACTGGTTATGGCTCTTAGTAACTCAACTCTGAGTGGGAAATTGGCCTTTGAATATGTGGTGGCCATTGTAATTTATAAAGATTATAGGTGGAAGACATCTCAAGGATCTTCTTCTCATGAAGCCCTAATTGCAAGAGGTAGAACTCAGGAAAGAGGAAATAATGAGCATGGATAAACCAGGTCCAAATCCAAGTGGCAAAAAAGAGTAAAATGTTGGAACTGTGGCAAAAATGGGCATGTTAAAAAGGGTTACAGTCTGCCTAAAGCAAGTAAAGAAAATTCTGCTTCATAGGCATCTAAGGTAAACATAGTAGAAGTTCAATCACAATTGGAAGATGGAGAGGTATTAACTACTAACCTGTCTCTTTACTTCATGTTTAGATTCATGATTTTGGTGCCTCTCTTCACATGACTCTACACAAAGATTGGATTTCTTTTTATTGGTCATGTGATGGAGGTGAAGCTATTGGTGAAGGTGACATAAGAATCAAGATGTTTGATGGAATGGTGAGGACTATTCAACATGTCAAACATGTACCAAGATTAAATAATTTTTTTTGTCTCTTGGAGTTATTGATGAATAATGTTACCAATTCAATGGTGAAAATAGTTGTCTCAAGGTAACAAAGGGTGATTTGGTTGTGCTAAAGGGAGAAAAGGTAGAAAATCTCTACAAGTTGGTTGGGGAAACTAGCAGTGGAGAAGCTGTGTGGCATCTAATGTAGAAACAAACTCAATATCAATCTAGCATCAACAACTAGGCCATATGAGTGAACATGGTATCAAGGTACTACTAAATAGAAATCTTCTCCCAAGTTCCAAATTTAAAGATTTAATTTTTTGTGAACATTGTTTGTTTGGAAAATAAAATAGACTGAGTTTTTTTAGAAGTACTACCAAAAGTAGAGATGTGTTAGAATTAATTCATTCAGATACTTGGGAAGCTCCTGTTACATCTATTGGGGGTTCGTCATATTTTGTTTCATTTATAGATGATTATTCTCGTAAGGTGTGGATTTATCTTCTCAAGAAGTTTGACGTGTTTTCTTATTTTAGGAAGTTTAAAGCTCTGGTAGAGAATCAAAAGGGTAAGACTATAAAATGTTTGAGAATAGATAATGAAGGAGATTTTTTTTTAGGAGAGTTTAACCAATTTTACAGTGAGTTTGGTATTGAAAGACAATTGATGGTTGCTAGGACACCACAACAAAATGGTGTTGTTGAATGCATGAACCGTATGATTATGGAGGAGCCAGATATAGAGCACTGCTAGTTTAGAGAAAAAAAATTGGGTAGAGGTTGTTTCTATAGCATGCTTCTTGACCAATAGATCACCCACTACAAATCTTGATAATAAAATCCTTGAAGAAGTATGGATAGGTAAACCTGTTGATTATTTATTTCTTCATGTATTTGGTTATGATGCTTATGCTCATATTCCTAAAGAGAATAGGAATAAGTTGGACGTGAAGTCCACAAAGTGTATTTTTCTTGGCTATGTAGAAGGTACAAAGGGGTACATATTGTGGGATACTACTGCCCACAAGGTTATAGTTAGCCAAGATGTTTATTTTAGTAAAAAAATCAATGCAAAGAGGTAAAGAACAACAAAGTATAGAAGTTATTCCATCTAGGGTGGAAATTTATGATGAGGTACCAAATGAAAATCAGCAAGGTGAACAACAACCAAATATGCCACAAGGTGATATATTACCCCTTATAAGGAGATCCTCTAGAGTATCTAAAGCCCCTGAAAGGTACTCTCCTAGTAATTTTGTTTATACATTATTAATTGATGTTGGTGAACCTAATTCATATCAGGAAGCTTGTGAATCCGAATGTGCAAGGAAGTGGAGAGTTGCCATGGAAGAGGAGATGGAAGCTCTTCATAAGAAAAATACATGGTAGCTTGTACCATTGCCTAAGGGGCGAAAAGCTTTTGGAAACATGTGGGTCTTCAAATTGAAAAGGGGTATAAATGATAATTTAGAGAGTTATAAAGCTTAGTTGGTGGCCAAGGGTTATGCACAAAATTTTGGTATTGATTTTGATGAAATTTTTTCACCTATTATATGATTAAATACTATTAGAGTTGTTTTAGCTCTAGTTGCTAGTCTTGATTTGGAGTTGGAACAATTAGATGTAAAAATGACCTTGCATTGTGATTCTTAGAGGAGATTTATATGCAACAACCAAAAGGTTTTGAGGAAAGAGACAAGGAGAATCTTGTTTGTAAGTTGAGAAAATCATTGTATGGTTTAAAAGAGGTGCTAAGGTGTTGGTACAAGTGATTTTATTCCTTCATGATGAGTTTGGGTATTAGCAGATGTGAGGTTGATCATTGTGCCTATTTTCATAGGTATGATGATGATAGTTTTATTATTTTGCTTCTGTATGTTGATGATATGTTAGTAACAGGTCCCAACATGAATAAAATCATCCATTTGAAAGCTCAACTTATTAGGGAGTTTGAGATGGAATTAGGTAGAGAAAAAGAATTCTTTGTATGAGGACACACAAAAACAAAAATAATAGGAAAATATGGTTGTCACATAAAAATTATGTGGAGAAGGTTCTACTGTGCTTTAATATGCAGAATGCACAACCAAATAGTACTCTATTTCCTATTCATATTAAACTATCTTCAAAACAATGCCTTAGCACAAAAGCGGAAAAGACACAAATATATCATGTACCGTACTCATCAACAGTTGGTAGTCTTATGTTTGTCATGGTGTGCACTAAACTAGACATTGCACAAGTAGTGGGAGTGGTCAGTTGTTACATGGAAAATCTAGGTCCTGAGCATTGGATGGTTGTGAAGTGGATTCTTAGGTATTTGAGAGGCACTTTTGATGCTACTATCTATTATAGTGGGAGTAGTCTTCAGGTTAATGGGTATGTGGATGCAGATTTTGGTGAAGATAGAGATAAGAGAAAGTCCACTACATGTTACGTTTTCTCCTTAGTTGGAGGTACTATTAGTTGGGATGTATCAAAGTTATAGATAGTGGTGGAATTATCTACTACTGAAGTTGAATATATGACAACACAAGCTAGCAAGGAGGCAATCTGGCTTCATAGAATTTTCGGTGAATTGTAGGTAAAGCAGGATAACATGGTGTTGCATTGTGACATCCAAAGTGCTTTACACTTAGCATGAAACTCAGCATATCATGCCATAACAAAGCATATTGATATTCAATATCACTTTGTACGTGAGGTGGTGGAAGGAGGAAAAATATCTTTGGCCAAGATACACATTGATGTAAACCCAAAAAAAATTTTGCCGAAGCCCATTGGTAGAGAGAAGTTCATCTAGTGCATAACTTCTCTAGGCTTGTATGTTACTTGATGATTGGAAACATTTTATGAGAATTTATTTGCAAGAGAGGAATTTGACTTCAAGTGGGAGATTATTGGAATATGAAGTCAATTTTATTGTTATTCCAACAGTGACAAATAGTCGACATTGATATCTAGCATTCATGGTACATAGTCGGTGTGGCCGCAAGCCTAGTATACAACCGAAGATTGTAGTGACAGAGGGTCCCATGGGGGCTTTTATAGCCCCCTTGCATGTCGAAGGTGTTTTTAGAAACGTTTTATTTTTTTGGACTCTCTATTTTTGGATATTTTTCCAAATGTTCGACATGTAGTTGTATGAGCTACACTTTCTATTTTTGGAAAGTTTTGTTCAACAAGGACTCTGCAACTCGAATTTCTTATACTTTATTGAATTCACGGTTTTTGTAACTTTTTGGAATATTTTTGTGATTGTGAATTTCATAAGAAATAAAATATGAAATATCTTTGCTCGTGGTTTTTTCCTGGTATAATTTTACTAGGTTTTCCACATAAATACTGTGTTAAAGTTGTGCTTATTATTTTTCTCTATTTTTTGCATTGTAAATTTTCTTTCAAGGTTAGTGTTGAAAACAAAATTGTGGGGTTGAATTCAGCCTCAAGGACAAGGGAAAATGACAATATTCCCTCCATATTTGATTTCTCCTAAACAAATTCAAACTTGGATGCTTGAATATCTCCACTCCTTCCCATGTGGCATCCTCAAGTGGAAGATTTTTCTACTTCACCAAGTACTCTAGAATAACCTTGCTTCATAGCTTCTCTCTCAAGGTTATTCTAGAGTACTTAGTGAAGTGGAAAATGAAGTTCCCTTCATCATCAAGTGGTGGAAATTCTATAGAAATTTTTATATTTTGTCCAAGAGCCTTTTTAAGGAATGACACATGAGAAACATCATGAATCTTGTTGTTCTTTGGCAGTTTTGGCTCATATGCAATCTCACCTATCCTTCTTATGATCTTATAAGGTCCATAAAATCATGGTTTGAGTTTTTCACCCCACTACCCTTGAGATAAAATTGTCTATAGGGTTGTAATCTTAGAAAAAACATCTCCCCAACCTCAAAACACCTCTTCAACTGATGATAATCAACACACATATTTTATTGATTTTGAGATTGCTATAGGTTCTCATTAAGTGCATTCACAATATCTAAACTTTATTGCACCAAATACCCAACTCCAAAGACTCTACTATCTAAAAGCATCAAATCCATAAATGAAATTGCATCATCACCATAGAGTGCCTTGAAAGGAGTCATACATATAAACATACATGATGAGTAGCATTGTAGCAATACTCCCCAAGGTGAAACTAATTAACCTATGCCATTTGTTGTCTTGTAAAATAATTCCTCAAATACCTCTCTAACCATTTATTCACAATCTTTGTTTTCCCATCTATTTAGGGGTGATAGCTAGTGCTTGAAATTAATTATGTGCATGCCAATCAAAAGAGTTCTTGCCAAAACAAGTTGATATATTTGTTGTCCCTATCATTCGTAATGTTTCTTGGCAACCCATGTAGTCTAAATATCTCTCTAAAGAATAAATCAACCACCTTTGGAGCTTTGTACTTTGAATATATGGCATAAAATGGCATACTTAATAAGTCTATCTACAACCACAAAGATGCAATTTTACCTTGTACCTTCAAAACACTATGATGAAATCCATATAAATGCTATCCCATTTTTTCATTTGGGAAATTCTATCTCATTTCTAATTTGGGATGGGTAAACACTGTAACAAACCAACTAGAAATACATGCTCTACTTTATTTTGTGTGAATCAAACACTCCCTATCATGCCTTAATAGATCACCCTTGAACCCTTTCCATGAAAAACACTCTCTTACCTATTTATGTCTTATAGTATTCCAAATGACCAACTAGTTATGTGTCATGACATGCCCTCTATATTTTTTCCTTCATTCTTGATTTTAGAACAAGATACACTCAATCCTTGTAAAAGATGAACTCATCAAATACCTTGCACCTATCATCTCGTAGCTTTCCATCCAAGATATCATTAGCAAATGTGTTCTTGACATATTCAACTATTATAAAAATCTTCCAATCAATAGATATATTATTCATAAAACACAAATAAGGCTTCCTAAATAATGCATCAGCCACCACATTATTCTTCTCCTTAATATACTCATTGTCAAAATCATAGGCTTATAGCTTACTTATCCATTTTTGTTGCCTATCATTCAAATATTTCTGAAGACTTTTAAATGTTATGATCTATTTTTACCACAAACTTCCCACAAATAGTGTCTAAACTTGGCTAAAGCATGCATGATGGCTAGAATATCTTTGTCATAAATAGAGAAGCCCAAGTCCTTGAGTTTCCTACTCTCAAATGCTATGGGATATTTATTTTGCATTAAAATCATTCCAATCCCCTTTCCTGAAGCATCACACTCTAAAACAAAAGGAAGTGAAAATATAGGATAACTAAAGTAGGAAATGACCTTATTACCTCCTTGAGCTTGTCAAAAGCTCTGTGTTGAAATGCTCCAAGAGAAAGCCTCCTTTGTCTTCAAATTTGTCAATGGGACTGCAAGCTATGAAAATCCTTTAACAAACCTCTTGTAATTGTTGCAAAGTCCCACAAACCCTCTCAAATGTGACAAAGTCCTAGGTCTAGGCCAATCCCTTATTACCTTGATATTCTCCTAATCCACACTAACCCCTTGGACACTAATATTATGCCTAAAATATAATATCTCAATCAAACCAAACTCACATTTGGATGTTTTGAAATAGAATGAATGCTACTCTAATATTACAAGCACCTCATATATGTGTCTCAAGTGATCCTCCCATGTCTTATTGTAGATAAAGATGTCATAAAATACAAACCAAATAAATTTACTCAATTGTAAAATAAATACCTAATTCAAGAATGATTAAAATGTGGTGTAGGGGCATTAGTTAACCCAAATGACATGTCAAATAATTCATAATGCTCATAATGACACCTAAAAGTTATTTTGTGCACATCCTCATCTCTGAATTTTATTTGATAATATGTTGGTCATAAATCAATCTTGGAGAAGTGCACCACACCATGAAACTCATATATCAACTCATTGGTCCTGAATATGGATACGGTAGTGATTCTTGATAGAGGTCTCTATAATCAATACGCATCCTCATAGTAACATCATTTTTCTTGACCAATACCACAAAGGAAGAAAACAAGCTAGAGCTAGGTTGTATGTGTCCCAAGTCTAACAAATTTTTAATCACCTTCTCAATCTCTTCCTTCTGCCTCCTAGGATGACGATAAGGTGTAGTGATAATTAGTTTTACTCCTTTCTCTAGCTCAATCACATGTTGAAAGCCTCTATTTTGTGGTAAACCTAGAGGAATTTCTCTTAACACCTTTCAATGTTTATCCACGGTGGATTAGATGTCAACATGATAACCTCCCATCCTTGGATGGAATTGTATTTGTAATCAAACACTCTACTGCCCAAGCTACTTGGCGTCTAGGAAAAACCCTTTTCGATAACTTATATGTCTGATTATAATTAGCCGATAGGCTTTTATTGTGGACTTGCCAGTCCACAATAAGCCAGAATACCTGTCTCACACCTGTAAATAGGTTTCATGTTATCGGTAAACAGGTTTCATGCCATCTGGAAACAAGTTTTTGCTAATGATAATCCATCGCGTCATGTTTGAAATGTCTAATCATTTTAATGAGGAAAGATATTGCAGATCTAAATACATCATTAAAAGATTTCACATATCTGAATACATTAATGTTCGCCTAAATTTGTACGAGAGATAAAGGGCGGTGATTCTTATTTTCTTGATACATTTGTGTTCTATACGGTGCGAAGATCAGTGGCTCCTAAGCTCGTCGCTGTGAAGAAGTCCGTTTCTGTGAAGAAGCTATGGTGTAGAAATCTCCATGGTTAAGAAGAAGGCCTAGAAAGCTGAACAGAAGTTGCCAAAGGAAGGCTGAGAAGGGAAGAGTAGGAAGAAGCATAAGAGCATTAGCTTCGTATGCTGGGGTGTCTCACAGTTCGGCATGCTTCATATGCAGAGGAATGGCATAAATCAGGCGTCGCTATTTGGTGAGGAGAGTGATGAAGTCAGATACAATGTTTTTGATCTAATTTCCATTCACTATGAATAGATTGAATCATCAGCTGTAGGAGCCCAAAACTCAATTGGTTTTCAAACCTCTCCAACAAACATTAGTAGGCTTGTTTGTGTCCCAAGGAAGCATAGGATTTCGGGGAACAGATCAACTATCATGTCCTCCATAAATTGCACGGCATCAATCTCACCTGTAACCCCTGCAACAGATGCCAAGCCGATGACTGGTGATTCGTTTATCCGTCCTCACCTGAGGGGACTGGCTCCTTATCAATCTATACTGCCATTTGAGGTATGATATTAAATGTTCCTTATCCCAGTAGTCTTTGTTAGAATGTACCTCCTACTTATGTTTCAAGAATGGAATGTATTGTATTATGTTCTTAAGAGCATCAGAAGGGTAGAACTAATTCTAGATTTAGTTTTTGCTTTTTGGGGATGGGGAAAGGTGCAGACAATGCCAGAGGAAAAGGCATTCCCATGTGCAATTATATTCCTGTAATATTTTGGAGTATGTTTTAGTTTTTAACTTATTGTAGTGTACTGTGGAATTTCATCTTATGGTGCTTTGTTCTTACGCTTGTTACAGGTCTTGTCAGCAAGGCTTGGAAGAAAACCTCAAGATATAATCAAGCTTGATGCAAATGAAAATCCTTATGGCCCTCCACCAGAGGCAAGTAGTCTTCTCATTCAAGAATTAACTCTATCCTATAGATTTTTTTATTTCATTACAATACAAATTTGAAGCGGGTTGTCATTAACTTGTTTATATAAAATTAATATTAACTATACTTACATTGTGCTGATCAGAATTAGCACACTTAATTTTGGTGGTGTTTCCTATAAAGAAGAAATTGGTTGAGGTTTCATTTGATTATATTGATAAAACCGTTAAATTTTGGCAATGTTTGCTATTTACGGAATTTGATGAAGTTAACATATTTGATTAGGGGAAATGACTCAGGCATGTTTCAATAGTTGTGATAGTAGTTGTTTATATAATGCCCAATATTTTTATCAATATTGGACCAATAGTTGTGACTTTAATGTTGTTAGTGTTGATAATGACTATCCATAATTAAACAAAATATATTCCTTTGATCTAAAAAGCAACCAATCATGTGATTCCACATCAGCGCTCAATAAAACATGTTGTGAATGCACAAGTATTGGTCTCTCTTTTTTTTTGGGCCTTTTTGGACACCTTGACAAAAAGCATGTTGATGTGGCATCATATTTGATGATGTGGCCTTGAAACCTTAGTTATAAGCAGGGGACTTGCCAAGTAAGCTGCTGTAGAAAAATGGGAGTGATTTGAAATTTCCACAGGATAATTAGAATCACGAAGATAGGGTGCACACCTACTGGGTCCTCTCCCCTATATTAATAAAGATGAAATATAACGGGATGAAATATAACCAGGTAAGTGGACAGTTCAATTTTTGAAGAGATGATCTCAGGAAGCACATGAAGTTTCCAAGTAAAATATGAGGTAATTTCCTTAATAACTTGAGTATGCATTTAAGTCATCTTTAATTTGACATTTGGTCCTTCGAGGTTAAATTATGGAGGTAAGATCACAACTCTTTGGGGCTATTATTTAATGATGATTTTGATTTGACGAATTTATTAATCTTTATTAGAGCCTAATTATTTTTAATTATGTCTTAAGTGATTATTATTATTAAAATTTTTAATATATATATGGTTGATAATTATCTAAAATAAAAAATGATTTAGAAAATATTAATCTAGACTAAAGGAAAGATTCGTAGAAAATAAAAGATTCGTAGGAAATAAAAGGAAGAACATAAATGAAGTGTAACAACACATAATGAGTGATATAAAAATAAATCTTACATAAATGACAATGATCAATTGTGGAATATGATTAAATAAATAACGCATTGTGAAAAAGTAAAATAATGAATTAAATCTGAAATAAATGATAATAAACACATTAAATTTAAAATTATTGTCCCAACGATTAAAACATGTAATTTATTTCTAATCAATTCATATCCTACCTTCATAAATTAGTGTTTTAAAATTTATTATGTAGACCTAAGGGGCTATTATTTAATGATGATTTTGATTTGATGAATTTATTAATCTTTATTAGAGCCTAATTATTTTTAATTATGTCTTAAGTGATTATTATTATTAAAATTTTTAATATATATATGGTTGATAATTATCTAAAATAAAAAATGATTTAGAAAATATTAATCTAGACTAAAGGAAAGATTAGTAGAAACCAAAAAAGAGGTTGGAAGTGAGAGCTTCCTCCATATGATGAAATAAAAAAATCATTGAAACTCAATCAAATGAATGGATCAATAGGAAATAAAAGGAAGAACATAAATGAAGTGTAACAACACATAATGAGTGATATAAAAATAAATCTTAAATAAATGACAATGATCAATTGTGGAATATGATTAAATAAATAACACATTGTGAAAAAGTAAAATAATGAATTAAATCTGAAATAAATGATAATAAACACATTAAATTTAAAATTATTGTCCCAGCTATTAAAACATGTAATTTATTTCTAATCAATTCATATCCTACCTTCATAAATTAGTGTTTTAAAATTTATTATGTAGACCTAAGGGTTATCCCACTTTTATTTTGTTCCTATTGGATGTGTTGTATTGTGGGAGTATTTAAATCCCCTTTTTACCAAACCGTCATTTTATTTTATTCTTATTTATTACTTCTCATTTTGAACAGTTAAAATAGAAATATCACCGAATATTCATTTTATTTTATTCTTATTTATTGCTTCTCATTTAAAAAACTTGAAATATTCCACCAACCAACATCCTAGATCTTTATTTGTTATTTCATTTTGAGAAATTTGAATTGTGAATGAATTTTACATTTATTTAGTGGTTTTAATTTTTTGTTTCTTTGTTCTTAGATTATTTTTTTGGATTTTTTCCAAACTCTTGTTTGATTTGGGGTTTGAGTTTTTTTGGCTTGATTTTAATCATAAGAATTCAAAAAGAATTTCATAGTTGTGGATATTATTGAAATTAACAAATTTTCTTGTTGATTATTTTCTTTTTGCTTTGGATAAATTGTATTTGATATTTTTTACAATTGTGATAATTAATCCTATTCTAAGTGATCAAATTTTGAAGTTTTTGTTTGGCCTATCGGCACATCCCTTGAACCTCACAAAGTTGCAAGTGCTAGTTATGTAATTTATTTATGATCCTATAAATCCAGAATTCAAACAATAATTCACTACACGATATATTGAACACGTAATCCATTCTAATAATACAAATCATTACGATCATTAGCATGAAGTTCAGGTCAACTTGACCACAAGCACTTGGAGATTTTATTCAAAAATTTAGAAAAAAAATGATGTGTTCATACAATGGTCACGTGGAAGTGGGTTATTAAATGAATGATTTAGACTCTCCTTTCATTCAGATATAGACTCTGCTTTTTTTTTCTAAATGAGCTTTTAGGGCTATCAATCCAAGCACATTAAAACATAATCAAAACTTCATTTGCTATCTTAATGCAAGGGTTTCAGATTTGACCAAGATCTAGCGTTAATTTCATGATATGTTACTAGAAACAAAATGGGAAGGGTTTGTTCCCATTTTAATAGGTGAACCGCCATTTCCATCATAAATGATCATTTTTAACTCTACCATCACATTTCTACCCGTTCTAAAAAAGTATACAGTTTCTTTAA
>VDFB02072274.1:100135833-100258178 GCA_007258455.2 Sequoia sempervirens | reverse complement strand
CTTTGAGTGTAGACATTTACATTTTGAACCCCATTCAATCCCCCCTTTCTCCTTTTAGGTGAAAAACCCTATAAGGAGCAAAGCATTGTGTGGGCAATCCAAAATCATTGTCCACATTTCGGTGAACCATAGGTTTGAACATTTTTTTTTCTGATTCTAAGTGTTAACTTTCCAAATTTGCACCCCTCTACCAAGCTGTGGAAAACTTAGCAAATTTGGAGCAATATGGGACTACTTTCAGGTTGTGGGTATCCTATTATGAAAGTAGACCTCCAGAGTATGGGTTGGCTCCCCTTTTGGTGTCACCTAACTACTGCTAATCTAATGATTTCTAGAGGAAAGAGTAAGAGCGTACATGAAAATGAAACTTAACTAAAAATTTTAAAGGGTGGTACACCAAAAACTAACTAAGACCTGCAAATAGTTTACACACATTCAAACATTGACAAATCCTGGTTTACACAACTCATTTTGCATGCATTCTTGCATAAGTATTTTATAAGGAGGTTTTAAAGCTAAACTCCTAGAAGGAAAATATTTCACAACTAAAAAAATTTTCATTCATTAAAACAACTTATAACCTACAACAATACACTTTTCTACAAAATAGGTGCTTAACAATGAGACAAAATTATAAGGAAAAGCTAAGTTTCACAAGTAATTTGATCAACCACTAGATGCACACAATAAAACATGAAATGAGAAGGCAACTATTCAATATCATTGATTCAAGGTACTCACTGGTATATAAATCTATCTTTGAGTTACAATACTGCTCCTACTAAAAAGATAACTCCAGAAAATAAGCTATCACTCTGTTGGAAAGAAAGAACTAACTTCAACAACGCAGTTTGAAGTTACTTAAGAAAAACTCAAACAACTCCTTCACACAAATTCATCTAGAAGATTCTAGTTGGATGCAGCATAAAAGGACAAAAAGAACCTTCTAAAATCACTCCAAACTGTCCTCCACATGAATCAAGGTCAAGCCAAGACCATAGTCACACTAAAAATGTGACAAAAATGCCTCCAAATAGCCCATTCCCTCCAAAAATAGTCAACGACAACCTCACACACCTTTTCCATGTTGGCTAGTCATCATTTTCCTCACACATGTCTTCAACCTATTTGTCCCACACTTTTGGTGCATTTGGCAAAGGCATAATAAGATAATAATTTGATTAAGTGACTTATAATAACATTACTTAACCAAATTACTTTACATTTAAAAATGAGAATACATAATAATAGGCCCCACCATTCCTTGAATTACATCAAAATTTTGCATTATGAGTAACATCAAATAAAGTGATTTGTAAACACATCACTTAAACAATGTTTTACAATTCTAAATAAATGCAAAAATAATAATAAATCCCCAACCATTCCTCAAGGCTTGCAAAACATCACCAAACCTATCTCCATCTCTCCTCAAGGCATTACTCATCATTACTTTGCATTTAAAAGCAATACTTGACAAAAGTGATTTAACTATCACTTGGTCAAACAATTTTCATTTCAAATACATGCAAAAATGGTCAATTATGGTTCAACCTTTGTGAGAGGTCAAAAGGCAGACTCCTAATTCTTGAAAGACTTTGCATATTTCAAAGAGACAAAAAGAATCACCAAGGCACATGTGGTTTTCAAAATGCAATACAAGGCAAAAAAAGCCTAAGCTTTGAAAATGCAACATAAGGCAAAATTGCCTAAGGCATAAGACCTTAATTCCTAGCCCATGTAGCATATTAGATTGTGTTTTGCAATTTAAAAAAAAAACAAGGTAAAAAATACCTTGGTGTTCAACATTCAATAGGATTCAAACCCTAAACTCAAAACAACGAAAACAAACAAAAAACCACTCAATTTCATTGAACATTCTGGAGTTTCCCTTCTAGCCACCATGGGGTTTCAATGAGGGAATTTTCTAGGCTCTATCATGGCAATTTCTTGACAGATTCTATGTGATTTCTTGTGCAAAATACTGAAGAAAAAAATGAGGTAAAAGCTCCTTTTAATAGAAATATGGCTTTTTCTCTTCATTGAAAGTCATTCAAGTGTTCAAGGCCGCGGCTGTGAACATTTTCTAATGCAAATTTTGTTGCTTTTATTCTCTATGAAAGCTATTTTCCGCTGATTCTTTGAAGCTTGACAGTGGTATTAATAACTTGCCCATTCAATGAAAGTGAACACTTGAGCTCAAGCAAGCTCCAATCTAATTCATACCTTGATTTTCTCCTTTCCTTTCAGTGAATTTGTTGCTCGAACTTGAGCTCTCTCTCTTCATACAAAAATAATGACAAAAAAGTTTTAGTTTCTTCTGTATTTTCTTTGCATTCTCTGGTAAGTTTGGCCTCTAGTCTTTCATGATATTTTGCAAGAAAAGGGGAAAACCCTTGTAGAACTTGTATCTCTTCAGGAAATGGCACCTTTCTGTAGGTATAATGAAAGAAATACCTCTTTTCACTTTTGTATTTGAATCTTGATTCAAAACCCCAAGTGGGCTCTTATTTTATGAAGAAAATCATTTCTTCAGGTCACGGCCATGAAGAAATACAACTAGATTTTTTGATAACCCCACCCCTTGCAATTTTATCTCTTCCTCTTCAGAAAGAGACCATGGCTTGGCCTAGGGTTTTCACCTTTGAACTTGATATGTGTTTCACCCATTTGCACACATGGGTCTACTTGAAAGCACTCCCTCTAAGAAGAACAAAAAGTTGCTAAATGATTCCACAACATTGTATGGTATAGATATGAAGCAAGACACAAATTTCATCACAAGTTAAGCCACTTGTATGCATTCATTTTTTATATGAAGGAAAGATATATTCTATTATGTTTCTTGAAGAAAAATGATGCTAGCATTTTCATGTTTATCCAAAAGTCCTATTACATATTCTGGAACTGATATCATCATGAGTTGTAGCTAATCTAGATGTTGCTTCATTTGAATGTAATCTATTCTCATATGCATCTAAGTAGCATTGATTATAATTTCATGAATGAAAAACTACTCCTTCAATGACCATTGTATGGATAGTGAAAAGATGAGAAATATGCAAAACACCTTGTCCCCATGACTTATGTTGTGTATGTTTTTTATACCCGATGGACACTTGGCTGAGATAGTTTGATAATCCTCTCACTATTGATCATGATTGCTGCCTAGAGTTGGGCTTAAATACTTCTAAAACAAAACTTTCATATTATTGCACATATCTCTGTGCCCTTTTGCAAGGTTGTTGTCCTTGTCATGAGATCATGACTATATTTTTGAGGAAGCTTACCTCCTCTATGCCATGTTGTCCTCTTTATCCACTTAGGATTGCGCTTTGCCAACTCCTAAAAGTCACTTTGTACCCCTCTTATTTGGATGATCATTAGACTATGTCTTTTGTACAATAATGCATGACTATCCTTTCTCTTATTGGATGCTCCATATGACTCATGATGGTTTTAGACATGACTTGATAACGCCTTCGTTATTTATGATGAATGCATAATTCAACTTGATGCATCTATAATTGAACTTGATGCATATATGCTTCAGTGCTCACATAAATCATTTGTTTCTTATTAAAATGGATCTTGGATCCACTTAAGAAGATTGAAAGACATATCCAACAAAGTATTGCCCCTTTTAGCATGATGGCAGCCTACTGTTTGATTTATTGTGAAAAGATGAAGAGTAACTTTCTTGATAGTTCACATTGTTTGTTGCATCTTTTGAATTTGATAATGAAATTTGATCAATTGATATGATTCCATATTGAATTAATGCATCAAAAATAGGTTTATCATTGATTTGATCAAGTTGCTCAATTTCCTATCCCTCATAAAACACATGAGGGCAGCATGCTGGGCTCAACCCTCGTGGGAACCACATTTTACTCCACATGTTGTAATTAGCTGAATCAAAATAGTAACAAATATTTGTCTTATATCTGCACAAGGAACAAACAAGTTATATAAACAAAACATATGGTAGGTGTGTTTGATTACTCCTTTTTTTCCCGGACACCTATAGTATATTGTCTATTTTAATGCTTATGGACATCAGATTACATGTTTATGGATGTTTTACACATATTCTGATTAGTGGCCTTTTCATTGCTCTAACAACACTTTATTTTCAGATGCAGGGAACCTAGGAGAAGCAAGGAGAGTGTCAAACAGAAGCAAGACAAGCGGGAAAGACTGAGATGATGTAGGATAAGGCCAACGAAATTTGTTATTCCAAGCAATGACGGATCCCTTTTCATTTTATGTGCATTTCTTTCTTTTTATCTATAAGTGTATAGTCTTTTCTTCATAAGCATTAAAATAGTCAATCCCTTGGCTTGTGAGGGACATTATACACTTATGATCAATAAAGATTACATTTGCAATAAATGTTGGCTCTCTTTCTTATTGTATGCAATTGCACAACTGTACTAATGCAATCTTTTTAACAATCTCCTTTATGCACATGAATGATATTTAGCAGAAAGTGATGTATCTTTTAATGTTTAAATGAAAACACAATAATAAGTTATCTGATTTAGCTAGAAGCAAAATCAGGTAACATTTCCGGCGACATCTGCTATATATTTGCCTGCTAAACATCTTAACCAGTTGCCTGAAGCTTATACATTGGGTACTGAGTCATCTAAAAGCTTACACAACTTAAAAACAACCTTTTATGTTGTTGTAACTCATTAGACCAGCATGAGACACCTTGGAAACTCATTCAAAACACACTAGAAAACCAAAGCAAACTACCTAACTATGCAAAACGACACTTAGGGAAAACTGAAAAAGTGCATTTAAACTAATGTGCAACAACACTTAGAGGAAATAAAACCTAATCTAATTTATACAAGGTAGATCATACCTCAAAACAGAGTTTGAGGTGTATCCCATTGACTGGGATAGGTAGAGCTTCCCCATCCATTGTTGACAATTGAAAAGCATTGTGCTCCTTGCACTTGGTAATGACAAACGGGCCACTCCACATACAGTCAAACTTAGTGTGATTTCTTGTCATGTTCTTTAACTCATCCCACTTAAGTACAACCTCTCCTCTAAACACCTTGGGTGTTTCTCTTTTGTCAAAAAATTTATTTGTTTGGAGTTGATGTAGCTCCATTGTTTTCATGGCTCTATCTCTTGTTTCATTCAACTCCATGAGTTGTGCATATCTGATAGCCATTGGATCTTCTTTCTCAAACATTTCAAGCTAGTTCATTATATCAAGAGCAGGAAGCTCAACAGATAAAGGCAGCCTTGCCTCTACCATACACCAGCATATAAGGGAAATTTCCAATGGATATTTTTGGAGTTATTCTATCTTCCCACAAGGCAGATTTCAATTTGTTGTGTCAGGTTCTCTGGTTATCCACCAAAATCCTTTTGATGATTCTGATTAGATTCTTGTTAGTTGATTCTGCCAAACCATTACCTTGAGGGTAATAGTTTGATGATGTATTCAAGTGAATATCATTCTTGACAGCCCAATCACTTACTCTTAATCCAACAAATGCTAAATCATTATGCAAAATGATTGATTCAGGTACCCCAAATCTGGTTACCAAATCATCATAAAAATTTAAAACAACACTTTTGTTGGCTTCTTTTAGGGCCACTGCTTCAGTGCCTCTTGTAAAGTAATCGGTTGCAATAAGTACCCACTTGTGACCTACACTTGAAGGTGGGTTAATGGCACCTATGAAATCAATGTCCCATCTCATGAAGGGTTGTTCCACTTGAATGGGCTGCAATGGTAAAGCTGGTAGCCTCTCTTTGCCTACAAAAATGGCACATTTTTCACATTTCCTTGCCCAAGCATGGGCATCTTTAAACAAGCTTGGCCAATAATAGCCAGCTCATTATTTTCCATGCAATTATTCTTGAGGAAAAATGACCCCCAACAATTCCATCATGGAACTCATGCAACACTTTATCTGCTTGATGTTGATTAATACACCTTAAAAGCACACCATTAAGATCTTTTCTGAAAAAGAATGTTACCAACCAGCACATAAGGGATAGATTGCGGTATGAAATATCTTTGTTTAGCCTTATCTAAACCTGGTGGACACTCACCATTTTGCAAGAAATGAGTCATATCTTGCACCCAACCTGCACTTGTTGTTGGTGCATCAGCTGTAAGTTCATCAACAGTAACCAGAACCACCTCCATTTCTACCTTTTCCTCACTTCCAGCCCTGTAGCTAGTTGTTCACACAACCCTTTACCCCTTACAAGCTTTATTACCTTAATGTCAACGTCATATTCCATGACCTTTGTAATCCACCCGACCCTCTTTTCATTCAAGTCCTTGCTTAACAGGAACTCCTTCACACTAGGGTGAGCAACCATTAAATGTATTTTGTTGTTAGAAATCAAAGGTTTAAACTTTTTTCATACTTCTGATAGTAGCAAGTGCATGTTTCTCAACAAAAGTATACCTTTGTTCATAATCTTCTAAATGTTGACTAAAAAAAGCAATAGGTTGTTCTAAACCAGCATCATTTTATTGTACCAGCATTGCAGAAATGATATCAGTGCTACCAAAGGCATACAAAATGAAGTCTTTAGAATTCGGGTTTACCAAAGTAGGAGCTATTGATAAGGCCTCCTTTATAACTTCAAAACTGTGCTTGGCCTCCCTGGTCCAACTGAAACTTGTATTTTTCTTCAACATGGCAATTAGTGGTTTCAAAAGATTAGCAACATCAAGAATAAACCTTCTAACAAAGTTGATTATGCCAAGAAAACTTTGCAGCCCCTTTTTATGGCTGGGTAAAGGCAGATCCAAAATGGCACTTACTCTTTTTGGATCAATGGTGATCCCTTTTTTTGACACTAAATGTCCTAGAAGCGTGCCTTCATGGACAACAAAGATGCATTTTTGGGGGTTAAGGGATATACCAAACTCCCTACACCTCTCAAATACTTGCTTCAGATATGAAAGATGTTGATCTGCATTCTTAGAAAATATTGTTATATCATCAAGGTAAATGAGCACAAGTTTATGAATCAGACCTTGAAAGGCCATGTCCATTGCCCTTTGAAAAGTGGCACCAACATTGGACAGGCCAAATGGCATCCTCTTATAATCCATGGTGCCCCATTTTGTGGTGAAAGCAATCTTATACTAGTCTTCTTCCTTAACTAAGACTTGGTTATAGCCTGAATAACCATCAACTAACGAGAATCTTTTCGAACCAGCTACTATTTACAGAATCTGCTCCATTAAGGGCAACAAATAATGATCTTTTAATGAGGCTCTATTGAGGTCCCTAAAATCTACACAGAGCCTAATCTCTCCATTTTTATTTCTAACCGGGACAAGGTTAGAGACCGATGAGGTATGTTTGATTGGAAAAATGATGCCTCCTTCAACCAGATTGGTCAATTATTTTATCGTAAGAGGCTCAAGCTTGGGGTTCAAAGGCCTCTGTTTCTGCCTAACAAGTTTTGCATTTGGCTCTAGTTCTATGGTATTTTGGGAAATTTGGGGGTCAAAACCCTTTAAATCAGAATATTCCCATGCAAATACATCTTGGAATTCTTGACAAAGAGCAATAAAAGCTTGCCTATCTGCAGGTGAGCAGATTTTACCAAGTTTTAGGAGCTTACCTTTGAAAATTTCAAGCTCTTCATAATTTTCTTCTTTGACCTACATGATGGTCTTACTCTTTTTTAGTTGATCATCCGTGTTAAAGATGGATTCCAAGGTGACTAGACCCTTGGGCAGCTTGTTAGTCCTCAACTGGATGATCTGATCATCATATTGCTGCTTGATCTTGTCTTGATTTACTATTGAAAATTCATCCTCTTGCAGCATAAAACTCAAAACCTGTTCATCACTCTCAAAAGCTTTCCAATGAACATTATTATCAGGAATAGAAGGTCTAATGACTATCTTGACATACTGCTGCACTTTTTCCTTCCTAATCTCATTTGGGATATCAACCTAAGCACCTATTACAGCTAATCTATTTGCATGTTTATTCTAATCCCTAGGAATAGAAACTAGATTAAAAGCGTCAAATTATTCTATCATGTCCCACACTCTGTGTTTGTAGGACTTCAAAACATTATTTTTAGTAACATGCAAACCTCTTACCTGATTTACAATCAGCTCACTGTCACCATATACTTGTAAGCAGGAAATCCCTCTTTTCCTTGCCCATTCCAAGCCCTGAATTAAACCTTCATAATCAATAGTATTGTTAGTACAAGAGAAAGCATATCTGAAAGCAGAATAATACTTGTCACCTTGTGGGGACACAAGCATTGCACCCTCGCCAACTCCGTTCTTGCTTCTACAACCATCAAGGAACATTTTCCATACTTGACCTTGTTGTTCCAACTGATATTCTACCTTCTTTTCAAGGTTTGGGATCACTGCATCAAGTTCATGCAACACATACACAACATAAGTCATGAGGAGAAGATGTTTTGTATATTTCTCATCTTTGCATTGTCCATATAATGGTCATTGAAGGAGTAGTTTTTCATTCATGAAATTATAATCAATGCTATTGAGATGCATATGAGAATAGATTACATTCAAATGAAGCAACATCTAGATTAGCTGCAGCTCTTGATAATATCAGTTCCAGAATATGCAATAGGACTTTTGGATAAACATGAAAATGCTAGCATCATTTTTCATCAAGAAACAAAATAGAATATATCTCTCCTTCATATAAAAAATGAATGCATATAGATGGTTTCACTTGTGCTGAAAGTTGTGTCTTGCTTCATAGCTATACCATACAATGGTGTGGAATCATTTAGCAATTTTTTGTTCTTCTTAGAGGGAGTGTTTTCAAGTAGACCCATGTGTGCAAATGGATGAAACACTAATCAAGTTCAAAGGTGCAAACCCTAGGCCGAGCCACGGTCTCTTTCTCAAGAGGAAGAGATAAAATTGCAAAGGGTGGGGTTATCAAAAAACCCAGTTGTATTTCTTCATGGCCACAACCTGGAGAAATGATTTTCTTCATAAAACAAGAACCCACTTGGGGTTTTGGATCAAGATTCAAATACATAAGTGAAAAGAGGTATTTCTTCCATTATACCTACAAAAAGGTGTCATTTTTTGAAGAGATACAAGTTCAACAAGGTTTTTACCCTTTTCTTGCAAAATATCATGAAAGCCCAGAGGTCGAACTTACTAGAGACTGCAAAGAAAATACAAAAGAAACTAAGATTTTTTTTCCATTCTTTTTGTATGAAGAGAGAGAGCTCAAGTTCGAGCAACAAATTCACTGAAAGGAATGGAGAAAATCAAGGTATGAATCATATTGGAGCTTACCTAAGCTCGAGTGTTCACTTTCATTAAATGAGCAAGTTATTAATACCACTGTCAAGCTTCAGAGAATCACTTCCATGGAGGCCTAAAGGAAAACAACTTTCACAAAGAATAAAAGCAACAAAATTTGCATCAGAAAATGTTCACAACTGCGACCTTGAAGGCTTGAATGGCTTTCAATGAAGAGAAAAAGCCAGATTTTTGTTAAAAGGAGCTTTTACCTCATTTTTTTCAATATTTTGCACAGGAAATCACACAAAATCTATCAAGAAATTGCCATGATAGAGCCCAAAAATGCCCTCATTGAAACCCCATGGCGGCCAGAAGGGAAACTCCAAAATGTTTGATGAAAATGAGTGGCTTTTTGCTTGTTTTCGTTGTTTTGAGTTTAGGGTTTGAACCATATTGAATGCCAACCACCAAGGTATTTTTTACCTTGTTTTTTTTTAAATTGCAAAACACAATCTAATATGCTACATGGGCTAGGAATTAAGGTCTCATGCCTTAGGCAATTATACCTTATGTTGCATTTTCAAAGCTTAGGCTTTTTTTGCCTTGTATTGCATTTTGAAAACCACATGTGCCTTGGTGATTCTTTTTGTCTCTTTGAAATATGCAAAGTCTTTCAGGACTTAGGAGTCTACCTTCTGACCTCTCACATAGGCCGAACCATAATTGACCATTTTTACATGTATTTGAAATGAAAATTGTTTGACCAAGTGATAGTTATAAATCACTTTTGTCAAGTATTGCTTTTAAATGCAAAGTAATGATGAGTAATGCCTTGAGGAGAGATGGAGATAGGTTTGGTGATGTTTTGCAAGCCTTGAGGAATGGTTGGGGATTTATTATTATTTTTTCTTTTATTCAGAATTGTAAAACATTGTTTAAGTGATGTGTTTACAAATCACTTTATTTGATGTTACTCATAATGCAAAATGTTGATGTAATTCAAGGAATGGTGAGGCCTATTATTATGTATTCTCATTTTGAAATGTAAAGTAATTTGGTTAAGTGATGTTATTATAAGTCACTTAATCAAATTATTATCTTATTATGCCTTTTTGCCAAATGCACCAAAAGCATGAGTCAAATAGGTTGAAGACATGTGAGAAAAATGACGACTAGCCAACATGGAAAAGGTGTGTGAGGTTTTCTTTGACTATTTTTGGAGGGAATGGGCTATTTGGAGGCAGTTTTGTCACATTTTTAGTGTGACTATTGTCTTGGCTTGACCTTGCTTCATGTGGAGGACAGTTTGGAGTGATTTTAGAAGGTTCTTTTTGGCCTTTTTTGTTGCATCCAACCATAATCTACAAGATGGACTTGTGTGAAGGAGTTGTTTGAGTTTTGCTTAAGTAACTTCAAATTGCGTTGTTGAAGTTAATTCTTTCCTTCCAGCAGAGTGATAGCTTATTTTCTGGAGTTATCTTTTCAGCAGGAGCAGTATTGTAACTCAAAGATAGATTTGTATACCAGTGAGTACCTTGAATCAATGATATTGAATATTTTCCTTCTCATTTCATGCTTTATTGTGTGCATATAGTGGTTGATCAAATTACTTGTGAAATTTAGCTTTTCCTTGTAATTTTGTCTCATTGTTAAGCACTTGTTTTGTAGAAAAGTATATTGTTGCAAGTTATAAGTTGTGTTTGTGAATACAAAGGCTTTTAGTTGTGAAACCTTTTCCTTCTAGGATTTTAGCTTTAGAACCTCCTTATAAAATACTTATGCAAGAATGCATGCAAAATGAGTTGTGTAAATCAGGATTTGTCAATGTTTGAATGTGTGTAAGTTATTTGCAGGTCTTAGTTTTTTGTGTACCACCCTTTAAAGTTTTTAGTTAAGTTTGATTTTCATGTACCCTCTTTCTCTTTCCTCTAGAAATCATTAGATTAGCAGTAGTTAGGTGACACCAAAAGGGGATCCAACCCATAATCTAGAGGTCTACTTTCATAATAGGATACCCACAACCTGAAAGTAGTCCCATAATGCTCCAAATTTGCTAAGTTTTCCATAACTTGGCAGAAGAGTGCAAATTTGGATAGTTAACACTAAGTGCATCCTAGGTTTCATTTACATTGCATTAGATATATCATTGATTAAATTGCATCCTAGGGTCTTCCAAATTGCATTAGTGAAAAGCTCACATAGCTTGCGTTTTTGCATTACAAATCACAAAAAAATTACATTTTCATATTGTAGTTGCATCTGTGCATCCAAAAGACATAAAATTGCATTCAAAATTTCTAAAAAATCTTTAAAAAAATCGTGACTGGGACTAAATTGCCACACTGGGCAACTTAGTCCTTTTGCACATTTTGCATTGTAATTTCTAGTATTTTTTTGGGAATGTTCTGCATTTTTGTTTCCTATTATTGCATTTTTGTTTCAATTTACAACATTTCTATTATTTGCATTTTATTATTCATTGATTGTATTGCATTTGCATCCACCCCACCTCTTGTGGTATTTGTATGAGTGTTTGGTGCCCTATTGATAATACTTTAGTGAGGTGAAGTTCCTGACTCATGGCATCCTATGATAACACACTCGTTGGAGACCTTGGGTTGTCTCAAGCTTCTACTCCTGGTATGGAAAATGGTGCATTATGCATGGATACTACCACTAGTACACCTTTACCTCCACATACAATGCATGTTGACACAAATATTAATTCCCTCCCACAAGATAAAGTCATTAACATTCATGGGGATTTAGCACATTTGCAACAAAACTTGTGTCTTGAAAACATCTCAACCACTACAATTCCTGCTATAGAAAACATCCATCAAATGCTTGAAAGTGATGAGGGCTTAGATGTTATGAAACAAATTGTTGAGATATACCAAAAAAATACCTTTAGCACATCCCAACTAGAAAACACTATGGTTAGCCAAGGAGGATCTTACATTCCTCCTCCAATTGTAGCATCCATACCCACCTATACCACTCCTCAAGTGGCAACCACCATGCAACCAGTTAGTCATGTGACTCCTTCTTTCACTATTCCAACTAGAATTCCTAGTTCTTTTGTGGCATTGAATGTTCCTTCTTCCACCACCTTCACCCCTCTTAGTATCCCCTTCACCTGTCCCAACATTACATACACTCCATCACCATTCTCTCTTCCACCTCGTACCACTTACACTGACCCTCTCATTAGAAAAATCTTCCAAAATGTTTCTTCCATGCAACAACAAATATCCACCATAAACCAAAACCAAACTGCACCACCCACCTACTATGTTCGTAGTAGCCCATTATCATTGGAAATATTATGAACACCAATGCCACAAGGAATTGAAATGCCTAGGTTTGAGAAGTACGAAGGTAAAGGAGACCCTACTAATCATGTCAATGCTTATACTGCACTATGCAGTGATTTTGTCCTTGACGATAAATTGTTAGCTAAACTATTTCCTAGGACTTTAAAGGACATTGCCTTGGAGTGGTTTTCAAACTTACCCAATCATTCAATTCACTCATTTAATGATCTTGTTGATGCCTTTATAAGTCATTTCCAAGTCCATATGACTCCCAAAAAGACAATGGCTAATTTAATGAGATGTAAATAAAATGTGGATGAAAAAGTGATTGATTTTATTTCACATTATCAGTCATTGTATGCTCAAATAGATATCAAGGTTCCTGATGCACATCTCCAAAAGATGTTTATTGAAAACTTGCAAAGTCATATTCAGGACAAATTGACCATGATGAAATTTCCTTCTTTCTTGCATTTATGCATAACCCTTTGTGATGCATAACCCTTTGTGACTATCACAATTCAGTTAGTAGTCATGATGTAAAGTCCACTTCCAACCAAACTGAGAAATCTGAACCTAACACTTCAAACAATTCGCAACCATTTTTCAAACCGAAGAAAGGGTTTTTACAATTCAACCCCCCACCTCAACAACCACCTCAAACTGTCAACAACCAAGTAGCAGCTATTAAAGTCGTGATACCTTACAGTTATAAAGATCATAAACGATAATTTACACCATTACCCAATTCTCTTCATAACACCATGGCCCAACTTATGCAACAACAAATGATTTCTTTACCTCTTGTTAAACCATTAGATACGACCAAACATTTGTCTCCAACTTTTCAACCTAACGCTTATTGCCATTATCATAGACAAAATGGACATGACACAAAACAATGTAAATGTCTTAAACACATAGTGCAAGACCTCATCGATTCTGGTCATCTATCCGTGTGAAATGTTAATGCAAAAGGCAATATGTCTGTTGCCCCACCCAACCAAAATTTTCAAATTTTTACCACTCCCATGCCTAAACATAATGTGTCATTCGTCAAAGCTAGTGAAACTCAAAACAATGATGTGATGATTGTTCATAAAGAGACTGATACACCATCTATTAATCCTATGGATGAAATGGTAGGAGTGATAGATGTCATCCCTCGTAAGGGCCCACCTAAGAAAAATCTTGATATTACTTTCACTTCTAAAAATATTCTTCCAAATCTTCCCGATGGTCCTCTTTACATAGCCGAACATATTTATGATAAGCCCACTAATGGGATAATCATAGATCCCGCTTGTGGTGAGAATGTGATCACAGAGGAATTTTTGGTATTACATGAACTTTATCAAGATAACTATGACAAACCAAGAGCATGGATTAAAACACATAATGGGTTTAGTGCCCTACGATCAGATTGATCGTTCTTCTGTTACAAATAGGACCTAAGACATTGGATGTTACATTCTCTATCATTCCATAATCGGATTAGTTTCATCTGCGGCTAGGCCATCCATGGCTTTGCTCGATGAAAGTTGTTCCTTCAGTCATACACAAATGTTTAAAGTTTTTGCATGACAATGATATATTTATTGTTAACCATAGTAGCTTTAACCCCTTATCTTCTAAAGGAAAATTCACCTTAGAATCCTTTTGTCTTGATCCCATAGAGCCCATCACACCTCACAAAGACTTCTTTTTCATTGCTTATCAAAAGTTTAAAGCGAAGAAAATTGTCGAATTGTCCCTCCGCAACCAATCCCAATCCGCTTCTGACATTCCCATCCTCAACATTACAATGCTTCAACCTATTCTAAACCTAAACAAACCTTACCACCTTTAGAGAAACAAACACTAAACACTTCACCTTCATCATCTAAATTCCCAAGAGATAATAAAACCAAACCCAACATGCCTCCTCGCATTAAACAATTTTATAAAGCAAAAGAGAAAGTGATTGACCCATCTCCTTCGGTTCTTTATGTTCTTCCCCCTCAGAAAGAAAAGGAGCCTATGGTAGATAAATATGCTCTTACACCCACACAACTTCAAAATAAAATCAAAAGAAATCGCGATGCTAGGGAGCATAGGCATCGATGTCGTCTCCTTGCTCATCAAATGCAACCCGAAAACAACAAAGAAAATCAACCTCCATCTTTGCTAGAAGTAATATTTGACCACCCTCCACCTTCCGACTCACCTCAAGAGAATGTGGTACAACCACCACAACAAAATGATACGATACAACCGCAACTCTTGATACACCCTTCATTGGAAATTACCATTCGTCCTCCCGTCGTGATTAATCTAGATGATGATGATGAGGAGATCACTAAAATAGATGAAGAGGTGCATAACAATCTAAATTCTTTATTTTCCTCTTCCATGAGCTTAAATGATAAAACTCTCACACCGAGTGAAGAACCTAGTTGCTTCCCCTAGTTTAGAACTTGCAATTCCTCCTTTAGACAGTCAACCGCCCTCGCAATACACTGAACATGATTGGGAGGTGGATGACTTGTTAGATGGTTGATTTGCATTCACCTTGCTAGCCTTTTGCATTTTTTTGTTTTATTTTATTTTTCTTCTTTTACATGTGCGTATCGTGTTCCCCTGTGATGTGACATTTGATGTTCTCTCTATCTTTGTGCACTTCCTCTATTCGCACCTCTATTCTTCTATATGTCGTACTTTTCCTTTTTTTTGTTTTGTGTTTTCCTTTTGGGGATGACACAAAGTGTAGAGACACCCTATGTCTCTTCCATGTTGACTCAAAAGGTTCTTTTTTTTCTCCTATGTTTTGTGTTTTCCTTTTGGGGATGACGCAATACATAGAGATGTCGTATGTCTCTTCCATGTTGACCCAAAAGGTCCTTTTTCCTTTGTTTTGTGTTTTCCTTTTGGGGATGATGCAAGGTGCAAAGACCCTATGTCTCTTCCATGTTGACCCAAAAGGTCCTTTTCCTTTGTTTTGTGTTTTGCTTTTGGGGATGATGCAAGGCATTGAGACCAAAATGTCTCCTTCATGTTGACCCAAAATCTTTCCTTTTCTTTTGTCTTTTTGTTTTATTTTCTCTTGTGTTTCTCCTTTTGGGGATGATGCAAAGCGTTGAGACCGCAATGTCTCTTCCATATTGACGCAAAATGAACTTTATTTTTCTTTTGTTTTCGCTCTCTTTGTGTCATTCTTCCAGTTCTATGTATTTGGGGAATGATGACAGTTCCGAGCTCTTTCATAACAACATTGCAACAATGAACATACTGACCCCAAATCCATAGATCCCTTATGTGTTTGGTGTGTTCCTTTTTGGGGGAAACCCCTCTTTCTTTTGTTCCTTTTCTTTGCATGACGTAGCCTTACCTGAAAACATGACTTGGCATAGTGGATTTTAAAGTTGGATCTCATGTCTTCTGTTTTCTTTGCATTTTTCCTTCGCTACTTTAAAGTAATTGCTCACAGAACGGTGTGTAGCAATTCCTTTAAAGTGGGGGCATACATTGGCATTATTCATTTGCATTTTTCTTTTTCTTTGTTCTTAGTGCAGCCTTGTCACTTCATATGATGTGTTAGTCACTTTGTGGATGACATTGGGTGTGATGTCCTTCATAAGCATGATCTATCTTAGCATATTACATTCATCTTGGTGGCCTGATGCAACACACTGCATCCCCTAAGTTGCGAATATTCTATTCTTTGATGGGTCCTCTCTTGGAGACATTAGACACAATGTTCCCTAAGTGATAGACCTCACATGAACTAGACAAGACTCATTTGAACATCTTTTTCATTTTAAATTTTTGCATGTTGCATTTTACATTGCCACCTTGCATAACACAACTTGCATCCCTGTGGTACCTTTGCATGTGTTCATGAGTTTCAAGCATATGAAGCATTGCTTGTCTCATGAAGCACAAAACGACATTGTATTTGTGGCACCTTATTAAAGTTATCAAGAGGTATAACTTTGATATGGTTGAGTGGGAAGCCCATTCCAAGGCATGACTTTCCCCATAGCCACCTTTTGGGATTTCTCACCCCACGGACAACCAGAAGTTTCGTGGCCCCAAAGTGAGTATGTTGTGGATTTCTCAACCCACGGACAACCAGAAGTTTTGTGGCGCCAAAGTGAGTATGTTGTGGATTTCTCACCCCACGGACAACCATAAGTTCCATGGCCCCAGAGTGAGTATACTTGGGGCTTTTCACCTAGTGGACAACCATAAGTTATGTCACCCCAGAGTGAGTACACATTTCTTATTTCAAACAAATAGCCTAGATCTGATCCACAACGGGCTAGAAAAATGATCGAAGCTTTCTTTCATTCCTTTTCATCACTTTCATGCGTGTTCCTTTGCATTTATGTTTGGTTTGCCATGACATCTTGATCCCGGGGGCTTGATCATCCCTCTTGATTATTGTTGTTTCATCTTACCAACATAAGTGCATTTGGATCCCTCTCAATGTGCATGTGGGCTACTTTAGCGAGAGTTTGAAGCAAGCTCATCCTCTCACTAAAGTGGGGGCTTAATATGTTGCCAAAAAATGTATAGTTGACATTTTTATGCTCACTCGAGTCTTTCTAGTGGACTTTGACTTGATTTTTCCTAGATTTAATGTTGTAACATGGTCAACACATTCACATTAGGTCTTGGACCCTTGTGAATCATTAAGACTTCTAGGATGTCTAGTGAAGGTGTTGTGAAGTGTTGTAACCCACTTTCACGCTTTTCTAGACTTGTCTTCACTAATTCAACCCTTTCTCAAGTTTAAATGACCCCTTAATGCACTTTCCGACCGTTTTTAAGTTTATTTTTTAGGATATTCCCATTGGACATGTAACACCCCTCCGTTTTGGATATTTGGATCGGCAAGGTTCTTTGTATGTCTAATTATGCTTATGATGTGACTGTGAACTTAGTGATTATTTGATCATGAACTGTTTGGTGATGCACATGTTATATCATGATGAGACGATTGTGTCTGAACATGCTTGGACTTTGGAACTTGATTACTTGTGATTGTGATTGATTAAATGATGTGGAAGTTATATGTTGATGTGATGTTCTTTTATTTCGATGTTATCCTTATGGAATGATTTAGAATAACTTAGAAGATATCTGATTAAATGATGTTTTATGCTATTGATCATATCATTGATGTTAGATGCATCAGTTAGAGATACTGTATTGGTGAAGGGGATGGATTGTATCACTCGCTTGCGAGCGCCCTACAATTCTGAGATTTCCTCTCCACGACGTGTTGATCATAACATACATATATATGTTTCACGTTCGACATGTTCTTTGTTGCAGGTTTGCAGGTACACGACATCGACTCCACCTAGTCTCATAAGTGTGAGCGTGTCCATTTACTAACAGAAATTGAGGGAGATAGTAGCTAGGTTTTTCGAACCAAGTCGTCACCCTAGTCATAGCGTGTTGTCGGGTTGTCGTTGGGGTCAGTTGTTTTAACTGGGTCAGTTTCCCCTTGAGTGTTTATTTAATTTCAAGTTTAAAAGTTTATTAAATGACTTGCGTAGTTTAATTGCAAGTTAAAAGTGATTAAATGGCTTTTGAAATTTATAAATGATGATTGTTTTGTCTTATTAAGATGTTGGAAAATTAGTGATTAATTAATTAATTAAATTAAATTAATAAAATAATCTAATTTTGAATTAGATTTATTTTATTGATTAATTAAATTAATAGGGATAAATTAAATCAATCTAGTCATGTTGGCATCATTAGATATTTGGAGTAAATCAAAAATTAGAAATATGTTTTATATTTTACTCCTAGAAATAAAGTTGAAAAATAATGTTATTATGAATTGTTGAATTATATTTTGTTAAAAGAAATTTATTTGACCTTGGGGTTGTAAATAGATTTTTATTTTAAAAGGATATTATGCAAATTACACTTGGAAATAGAAATTGTTTTATGATTTTGCAAAAATAAAATATCTTCATTTTTAGCAATAAGTTTGGTGGGTGAGTCCATTTTAGGGCTTTGACAAATCTGGAAGAGGGGCTTGCATAAGGAAATTAGGATTTCTATTTTCAATTTAATTTTGGGAAAAATGGGGATGGCTATGGTTTTTGGTTTGGAATTTTGAAGGAGATGGAGGTTTTTGTTGGAGTTGGATTCAAAGGAAGGATTGGAGAACACCATGGATTGAAAGCTTCAAGTCTTGGAGAAAGAAAAATTAGGTTTTTCTTTAATCTTGCTTGTTCATTTTGAAATAGATTAAACCCTCTTCATGTTTTTTTTAGAGATCTTTGAAAGGTTGATAAATCCAACGAAACCCATGTGTTATTCCTTTGAAAACTTGCAAAATGATTGAGGTTTTGGAAATGAAAACCAGAATTAAAATCAACAATGGGAAAATGAAAATGATAATGGGAAAAAAAAATATATATACATATATATATAGGCATTCATATATATATATACATATACATATACATATACATATACATATACATATATATATATTTTATTCTTGAAATTGTTGATGAAAAACCCAAAATTTCTGGGCGGATTGAGAAAATCTACAGTCGGATTTTATTAATTTAAAGAAGTTTTTTATTAAAAAATAAAAATGAAATTGTTTGTTGTTGTGAGGGGGCGCTGGGGGCTCACCCCACCGCGCCACCCAAGGGAGGCGCGGTGGAGGAGCCGCGCCCAGCGTGTCCCCCACGCAGCCGCCGCCGCAGGGACGACTGTGTGTGAACACAACTGCCGCCCCTGTTGGGGTTTCGGCTGTGTTTACACACAGCCACCCCTGTTGGGGGTTCGACTGTGTGTGGACACAGCCGCGGCCGACCTAAACCTCGTGTGCGGCCCGAAAAACGAGGACACTTTTTATTATTTTGTGTTAAAAATAAACTCAATAAAAATATACATATATAATATTTTATATATTATGTCTTATAATATTAAAATATTTATAAATAATATTTTATATTATATTTCATAATATTAAAATATTAAATATATATGTATATTAATAATGTTATAAAATATATAATATTTTATAATATTAAATATTTGGAAATAATATTTGATATTATATTTTATTATATTAAAATATTAAATTCCATTAATAATGAAATATATGCATTTGGTGAAGATTTTAAATGTATAGTATGCATATTAAAATGAATTATTCAATGAGGGAGAAATAGTTATTTTAAATGGATTTGCCATTTTTGTAAACAATGATATTTGAAAGATTATTTAACCTTATCTTTAATCGAACAAACTTATTTAAATATTAAATTGAATTCCTCAGTGGTGTCCATGGAACCTTAGATAATTTAACGATATTGGATAAAGTTGATTTTATACTCAAATATCTTTTCTGGGAAATTTCATTTTGATTAATATGGATAATCAGGAAATCTTCAAAAATAAAAATAATGTTTGAGGAGGCACATGTTTAAATGATGTTTAATCTTTAAAATAGGAACTGGTAATGTTCATTCCATTTGTATAGGCAAAATGAAATTGTTGTATGATCCAGCGTTTTAATTAAAATATGGATATTGATTAATTATCCTATGTTGAAATATGGATTAAATGATGCAACTTAAATATTATTGATTAAAATATCTTGATCTTGAATATAATAGTGAAACTTAGAAGTAAAGATTAATTTATTTAATTTATATGTCTATATATCAAACGATCTAAGTATGGAAGACAATTGAGAAACTTAGGGATAATGAATGACTTAGTTCAATTAGGTGGTTCTAATCATTAATTATGGAACAAAATTGAAGAGCTTAGGATTAACGAATGGTTTATTTAAAACAAAGAATTGTATTTGTCAAATGTGGATTTACTGAGAATTTGATTTTGATTAATTATAGATTGATCAAGTAGAGTTGTGTTATTGGTTAAAATTCTTTAATGTCGACAAGAGGATTTATGTATATACTATTTAGTATGATTGATTGGAGTATATTGGGTTCAAGAAGAGTTGAGATTAAGACTGATTTATTTGATCTAACTGATTATTTACTAAAAGTTTAACTTAGAGAATACAGTGGTTAAACTTAGAAGTAACTAATGATTTAATGAATCATATGTGATTGAGTTGTTTGACTTATTGTTATAAGAGTAATTTATTTAATCCAAATGTTTTAGAAATCAAGTGGATTTAGTTACAGTATAGGATTGTGAGACGTAGAGTGATTGAGTGGTTTAATTCCAGTTCGATGATGTAATTATTTAAATGTCTTGATTTTGGAATAAGGTTGTGAAATTTAGAGTATGTGATCTGTTCTTTGAATATTTCTATGTTGGGAAAAGAAATGAGTTTATTAATTGGATAAATGCAAGTGATGGAAGCTGTGTTTGATTGGATTTAGGAAATCCAAACATTAGCTTACTTAATTGTCTGAAATGTTTTCAGTGTTTAAGTGTTCATCTTTGATGTTGGTGGGATAGAGTAAATGTTGAAGTCTTCCAGATAGGAGTTCATGTATGGGTATGGGATGGTGGTACGTGAGTCAATTTCATTGTGTCATGGGAAGGTATTATAGTTACACCATGTTGTTTCACCCGGTTTTCACGTATAGGTTTTGTAATTGGTGTCTCCCTGGGGAATAGGAGAAGGTTTTGTAATATGTGCCTCCTTTGGATGGAGTGGATTATGTGACCTTGTTTGCCTCCAACGTTTGGAGAGGGTGTTGACCTTGTTGCCTCCAGTGTTGGAGAGAGTCTTAACCTTGTGGTTTGCCGTGTTGGAATGAGTTCTTGATTTGTGCCTCCTTGGAAATAGGAGAGGGTAATGTGATTTGTACCTCTTATGAAAGGAGTGGGTTTTTGTAATTGGTTTCCTCCTGTGTTTGGAGTGGATTTGTACTTTGTTTTCCTCCAATGTATGGAGTGAGTTCCTTTGTTTTGTACCTCCTGGGATTGGAGGGGTCATGTTATATGGTCACCTATTGTGGTTATAGCCATGTGTGTTGTCTTAGGAGAGTGGCTTGTAATGGGCGCCGGCGCACAAAGTGGTGCCAGGATAACCCTTTGCAAGTTGGTTAATTCAGTGATAACTAAATTAAACCTTTAGAAGCTTAGGTTGCATCAAACATTAAACAAGATAATTTGTGCCTTGCTCATGGGCCCAAGGGGCTTGTTTTAGACTTGGGATGAGACGGGAAGGCCTGGAATGGCAAGATCATCTATCTCGTCTTCATGAGAGGTATTTGGTTCCGCATGAGTAAGAATGGGTGACGGGAATGCGTTAGAGGCTACCAGGATAACCCGTGGAGTGGGGGTCGGGGCCTAGGAAGATTCCTAGAGGATATCCCTTGATGAACTATGCGATGACACTCTTCCTAAGTCAGCAGTTTGTATTTGATATTTGTGACACTCTTGATCTATTCCATGTCTGGAAGCAATGTAACCTTTGTCAATGTTGTGTGAGTCATATCTAGAGTTGTACGTATGACCATTCAGTCATGTGATGAGGTCTTGTATTTATTTCGTATCAGTGTTGTGTGGCCCGTGTCTAGTGGTAGATGTTCTTGGGTAGGAATTCCTGGTTACTATCTCCTAGCACGAAGGGAGTGGAACCTTTTGGATTCCACGTGGTCGGGTGGCGTGCATCTTATTCCGTTGGTTCTTCTTCATGTTCGTGTGTTCGTGATTTCTAGTTGGAGAGCTCGTGGGAATCAGTTTCTTCTCATGCCTTGTTCTCTTAGTTCTTATTGTATTTTATTACCCCTAAGTTGTTATCGAGGTGGAATTGTATTATGTAATCTTATTTGTTGGACTTGCCTCATTCGGGGAATGAGTATTGTAATCTTATTGTAAATCATGTTATTGGAATCAAGGGGTATTTCATACTCTTGGATGTAAATTGTATAGTTTTATGAATGGAAGGTATGTTGTCTCAGTTCCTTGAGTGATTAATGTTTCGGTTTATATTAATTTTTGTTGTTGTTGGGTTTTAAAGTAATCTTTGTCTCGTGGCCTTAGAGGTTGTTGGCAATGTGTATTCATCTTTCATGTTGTTTGTACTTAACAAAAAAAAATTTGGTGCATTTAAGTAGTGAATTGCAACTTCCTCTAGGGTTGCGTGGCGGGGCATTACACACAACATTTAATGCAATTTAATTCCTGACACCCAGTTAATTTGCTTAAGTGGGAATAAGTGGCTAATAGGGGTGACTTAGTCCTTTTTGGCACAAAACTCAAAATTATTTCAAATTTTTGGCGAGATTTTTTCCTCTAACCCTTGAGGTCGGCCTGTGATGTGCTATTTTTCAAGAAATTTAGTAATAACATGTAGAAATAAGGGATTTTCTCCTCATTTTTCATCTCCCAATCTCATACAATCTCTTGCACTCATTAAGCATTCAAGCACTCTAAGCATAATCAAGTCATCCATTGGAGCACTTCATTGCATATCTTCAATTTCTACATCAAAGGGTGTGATAAGTTTATGAGATTTGCATGTTATTTATTTATCATTGTCTTTCCATTTCATTTCATTGTTTAGGGTTTGATTACCAATGTGGGGTTCGACCAAGGCAAACCCCTATTCTCTAACCCTCAACCATTTTCCCCTTTGCATGTGTGTTTACAGACTTTGTAGGCAGATTTATCTAAGAAATAGGTGTTGAAAAGTGGTCAAGAAGTCATCAAAGCTATTCAAGTCAAAAAAACTCTAATTCAAGCTTGGAGACACTTTTTATCCCATTTGCTACAGAATCAAGTGCAAACACCTGTCAGAAAAGCAAGTGCAGACTTGAGGCTGCAAGATTTTGTCCTGAGATTTGCAAAATCTACAAGAGGACTAAGTCGCCACTAGTGGCGGATTAGTCCCACTTCTGGGCCTGAAAAGTAGTTTCTAGATTTTTGGATACCCATTTGGCAGATTCCTATTTCGACAAGTTTTCTCAAAACTAGGACTTAGTCGCCTAGCTTGGTGTAATTGTCCCAATCAACATTTTCAGTCAAATTTTTTAGGATTCCAGAATCTCCCAGCATCAAGTTTCAGATTCTAGGTGCACCTCTGTTATTTTGTTCAGTTATTTCATCATTTACTTGCATTTTTAGGCATTTTTGCATATCATAGTGTGTTTTCCAGCACTTTACATTTCTTAGGTTTAGCATCATTAAATCATCTTGTTTTCAAATTAGTGCATTAGTACATCATAATTATACATAATACATCTCATTTACATTAACTTTGAGTGTAGACATTTACATTTTTGACCCCATTCAATCCCCCCTTTCTCCTTTTAGGTGAAAAACCCTAGAAGGCAAAAAGCATTGCATGGGAAATCCAAAATCATTGTCCACACACAGCTAATTTCCCTGTTTGGTGAAATTTTGAATTCATAAAACACAACTAAAGCTTCAATTAGATATGTTTTATGATACAATGAAGAAAGTTCTAAATCTAGTTCTCAAAACTAATGGGACCTCCACCTTGAGAGAGACAACTTGCTATTTTGATCGAATTGCCACTCCTTATCTTTGAATTCAATATTCCATACCTTCATCAACAAATGGAATCATCACTCACAACGTGTATAAAATGTATTCAATTGATTTGCAAATTTTGTCCTAAACCAGAATTAGCTCTCCTACTTGACTGCATTAGCTATTCATTTCAACGCTACAGCTAAAGGAATTCAAAATGAATTTAGATGTTACATATCGAAGCATATAAGAGGGTGCAAATGAAGCACTACCAACTCTTTTATGAGGATGATCAACTTTAATTAATATGGTTCATGACTAGCGACTTGTCATATTAGCAAATCAAATTCAAGGGCAATTTTTATTTAACTATCCTAGTGATGCTTATTACACCATTCTCCCAGTGGCTCAAGAGATCTTGCTTTGTCTCCATACAAAGTCTATCAATTTTTAAACAAGAATACTAAATGCCTACTATAGGATACTTCGGCTCCTCCAGTGAATTAAAAGAAGAGGCACCTAGGTATACCATACCCTGTTTCAAGCACCCAACAAATAGTTACATATTTACAAATGAAAAAGAACTAACGCTTATATAACACTTGTTTGATCAAGAAATTATTGATTGACACTAAGAAAGTATACGAAATAATTACTTGTTGATTTGTCTGTGACCTCCTTGCTGAATGTAGTTTTTCCCCAAATTCTATTGTATGAATTTCTATAAAAACTGAACTTGTCAGTGCCCTAATACATGCACAAATAGTTAGATGCCTACTCAGATAATCATTGTGATCAGAAATAAAGATTTATCAACCTTACTGCTCTATTTCACTTTCATTTTTAGCCATCCATGTCTGAGGATTCCTTTTTTGCATGCAACTCAAAACATAAGAAAATTGATAGCAAAGATTAACAATATATGTTATTTTAAAAAGAATGTTGTAATAAAAAAAAATCTTTCTTATTGCTCTCCACCCAACCACCCCCGAGCATAATTCTCGCTCACACAGAGAAATTTTTATCTTTGGCTCACACAGAGAAAATTTTGCACTTGGCTCACATAGAGCAAACTTTGTGTTTGGCTCACATAGAGCAAGAATTTAGTATCCACATTAAATCAAAATTAATTCCCTGTTAATCTTAGAACAAAACATTAACAAGAACAACAAATTTTATCTTACCTCTTCCTTTCTCTCCATTCGAATCCCTGCTCTCTTGCCTTTTCCTCTAGCTTTCCTTCATCTGTCCTTGAATTTGGTTTAATTTGTTACCACACTCTCTCTCTTTTTTCCAACTCTACTTATTTCTTGGAAAAAAAACCAAAATAATAGGGATTGTACAATTTCGCCATACTAACCACTAAATACAATTATTTATGTTACTTCACTTATTACTCTAATTACCCAACTACTTTATAATTTAAACAAACCTTATTACATAGTCAATATTTCATGTTTATTAACACTCCTTGATCTAAAAGCAAAACTAATATTAAATGTTTAATGCCCATCTTCTAATCATTTTACATTGCAAAGAAAAAATAATTATGACGCTACATTTCTCCCCCTTTAAATCTCGGCTTGTCCTGTAAGCTAAACAAAAAGATAAGGAAATGAGGATTTCATTATGTTAGTATCCTCCCAAGTGGCAGATGATTCCTCATAGGGATCCCATTAGACCTTGACCTGATCCAACTGCCATCCCCGCAGATTCAGTGTTTGTTGTTCCAAGATGTGAACTAGTTCCAAAGTTAACTGCCCATCCTGCACCACTTGTAAAGCATCCCACTCCAATGTGTGGGAAGAATCTGGTACATATTTCTTTAGCAAAGATATATGAGAAACATTATGAATACGCGACAAGCTAGTTGGTAATGCTAAGAAATATGCAACTAGTCCTATCCTTTCCAATTTTTTAAAAGGTCCAACTTATCTAGGTGCCAACTTGGAGCCTTTTCCATAACGAACAAAGCTCTTAAAAGGTATCACTCCTAGGAAAATATTTTCCCCAACTTGAAATTATCGATCCACTCTTTTATTATCTTCATACTGCTTTTATCGATCTTGAGCTATCTGTAATTGCTCACAGATACAGACAACCTGTTGTTCCAAATCTCTAACAAGTTTGAGTCTGATAACAATGCGATCCTCTAGTCGATCCCAACTTAAGGGAGTTTTATAGGGTCTAGTATAGAGAGCTTCATACGGTTCCATATCAAGAGAAATGTGATGGCTATTATTATAAGCAAACTCTACTAAATGTAAATAATCCCCCCAGTGAGACTGTTGATCTGTCACATACATTCAGAGCATATCTTCCAAAACTTGATTTACTCTTTCAGTTTGTCCATCGGTCTCTAGATGGTAACGGTACTAAAGTTGAGTTGAGTTCCTAAAGCTTGTTGAAGTGCAGTCCAAAATAATGAAGTGAAAATTGGATCTCTATCTGAGATGATTTTCCTCGGCACACCATGAAGTCGAACTATGTCATGAAGAAAAACTTTGGCAACTAAAGCAACATTATAGGAATAACTCATTGGAGAGAAATGTGCTACTTTTGTTAATTTATCTATAGTCACCATAATGACATCATGTCGATGAGAAGTGAGTGGTAAGCCTACAATGAATTCCATAGAGATCACATCCCATTTCCACTTTGGAATTACATGTGGGTACAATAAACCTGCTAGGTGTTGATGTTCTCCTTTTACCCTTTGACATTCTAAACAACGAGCAACAAAATCTGCAATATCCTTCTGCATTCCTGCCCAGAAATATAGCTTCTGAAGATCTGTATACATTTTCTTAACACCACGATGAGCAACAAATGATGCTTGATGTGCCTCAATCATAATCAAACCTCTAAGATTTCCAATTGAAGGAACATATATATGCCCATGATGTCAAAGTAATCCATCAACATCTACAAAATATCCTTCAAAATTTCCTTTCAGAGGACTCTTGAACTAAATAATCTCACAGTACAAAGCATCCCAAGGTAATAGCCTTAAAATATGTTCTCTGAGATATGTCTTAATAGTTAGGGCTAACAACTCATGATGTCGCCTACTGAGAGCATCAACTACAATATTCTCTTTCCATTTAATATATTGGATCTCAAAATCATATTCACACAAAAATTCCATCCATCTACATTGTCTAGCATTCAAATTAGGTTGAGAAAAGATATACTGCAAACTCCAGTGATCCAAATGCAACTCAAATCTATGCCCAAGTAGGAAATGTCACAATTTGGTCAAAGTATGAACCACTACCGCCAGCTCCAAATCATGCGTTGGATAATTAAGCTCATGATTCCTTAATTTTCGAGGCTCAAAATCTATAGCTCATCCCTCCTCATGAGAATAGCTCCAATACCTTCAATAGATGCATCTGTACAAACTAGAAAGTCTCCAGTAGGGTCTGGAATGGCTAAGATGGGTGCACTAGTAAGATTTTCCTTTAGAATTTGAAATTCTCTTTCACACTACTCAAACCAAACAAATTTCTTGCATTGACATTGGAGAGAAGTAATTGGATGTGCAATTCTGGAAAACACTTCGACAAATCTTCTATAATATCCGGCTAAGCCCATGAAACTGCTGACCTCAACTAAATTAGTGGGAGAAGGCCATTCCATAATAGCTTGGATCTTGGAAGGTCTACAAAAATACCATCACCTGAAATAACATGCCCTAGATATTGGATTTTTGTTTAGAAAAATTCACATTTAGCAATATTTGCATACAATTGATTTTCACGTAGACACTACAAAACCTATCACAAATGCTCCTTATGCTCCTCCACAGTGCGAGAATAGATCAATATATCATCAAGAAATATGATCACAAACCAGTCCAAGAAGGTTTGGAAGACACCGTTCATTAAACTCATAAAAAATGTTGATGCATTAGTCAACCCAAAATGAATAACAGTAAACTCATAATGGTTTTACCTTTTTCAAAATGTTGTTTTATGTATATTTGCTTCAACAATTCTCAATTTATGATATCCAGACTTAAGGTCTATCTTAGAGAAAATCTTCGCTCCCTAAATATGATCAAATAGGTCATCTATTCTAGGAAAAGGGTAATGTTTTTTTATGGTGAGCTTGTTAAGCTATCTATAATCATAGCGAATGGCTACTCTAGGACCACCCAAAGTGGAATAGTGGTAACCCACTCATTCCTCCAACTCCTCATGCAATGTGGGATCTCATTCTCGTTAACACTTTGAAAGCACTCCTTAAGTTCACATGAGAAGACTTTAAAACACCAATAGAACATCTACACTTGATGTCGTCAACATGTGCACAGTGCATCATGTGATAGAGTAAAATGCAACACTAAGGCTCTTTACTGCTTCATTCAAAGGAAAATCCTTAGATTAGTATAGATCACTAGCCCCTAATTCGATTGCTACATGGGATCAACTTGGGGATATTTTTCAAAAGTTTTTCAGATAAAGGCGATTGGTCTTCCTTGCTCCAACAGTTGATAACCATTAAAAGGGCTCCTTAGGAAGTTGTTACAGATTTCAATACCAGGTTTCACAAAACCCGACAAAGAATCCCCTTAATGGATAGACCTCTAGAAGGTATGGCTATTATATTCTATCTAAAGGCTTTTGACTCCGACATAGTTGTAATGATTCAATCATTGGGAGAACAGACCCTTTCAAATGCATATGACTTGGCAATTAGGGCCGAGAATAATCCTATAGATGTTGAAAAGCTTCCTCCTCAGCCGCCTATGTCAATTTTCCCTGAGATGCCACCCTTGCCACCTAAAGATGCTCCTAGTACATCTGACATGCCCCCTCAATGTATGTATATCCCAATGCACAAACTGATATAGTTGCTTCTGCATCCTTAGTTGTAGAGGTGAGTAGCATGAAGAATTTATTACAAACCTTTTCAAATGAGATACTTAACCTCAAAAGGCAACAAGTTGTGCTGCCTAAGCCCCCTTACCAAAATTTTCTAGGAAATAAACCTCCCTTCTAGCATAAACAATATTAGGGAGGGGCGCAAGCAAATAATCAATCTCAACCTTCAAATCAAATAGTTCATGTCCCCATTGCGCTTCAAACCGTAATGCTGAATCATAACAAAGAAATCATAGCTAGTAAGAAAAATATGGCATATGACTCAAATGCATGGCGTTTCCCATGCAATGATGTCATATTCCTTAGAATTACCCTAGGGGTAATCTCTAGCAAAGGATCTCAAAATAGCAAATCAAGGAATCACTATAGATACAAGCGCAAGTCCCTATCAATCCCAAGGAGTGGAAAATGCTATCTTAGTGGCATAGATGCAAGGAATGTCCCTTCAACAAGAAGGAGAAATTACTTCAGACCTTTCTCTATTTTCCTGGATGGAGGGAGAGGATGTTGTGTTCACCAATCATGCATCAACATCCAAAACCCCTCAAGTTCAGTTAGATTATTTCACTTGGTCTAAAAGGAGGTTGATTGAAGAGCATGTACCTGTTATGCCACAACCTAAGCTAGTTCTCGAAAAGGTTCTAGAATAATTGATAACAGCTCTGGCATCCCAAAAGCATAGTGAGATAATAGTGAATAAGGAAAAAGAGTCAAAAGACCAAATAATTAAACCGCTCAACATAGTGGAGTAATTGAAGAAGGCCCCGACCCATGTCTCTTTATGGGATATTTTGGTTATCCTCGAGAAAAAAACCTTGTTGTGAGAAGCTTTGGAAGAGGATAAAGGACTTTGCATGTTAATGCAATTACAAAACCCAATCAAGAGAAAGACACAGAGTTAGTTCAAGAGTCTTGAGCTTGAGGAGTTGCGAAATTCATAAACACAAAGGAAAAGCTGGTGAAGGAGGAGGTAAGTAAGCCAAAATCCACCCTATTTTTCTTAACCCTCATTTTATGGGATAAGCTGCTACGTAATTTTATGATTGACTCTTACGTCAGCACCATGCAATCATGCCTAAATCAATTGTGGATTCTTTAAAATTAGAATATAAGCCCCTTGATAAAGGAATCATGCAATTAGATGGAAAAAGAGTCCAGATCGTAGGTATAATCAAAAGTCTCCCTCTAACCCTGTATTCATGCTCCAGCATTACAATCCCCCAAGAAGTGGTAGGATCAATATTCCCCTAATTTTTGGACTATACCTATCTACAGATTTTACTTGCTAAAATTGGAGGATATTAGTCTCTTGATTGGTCTCATCTAATCCTGAGAACCAAGCATGGTGCCAAGATGAAAGTATTGTTAGAACCCCTACACTCAAAGCACATGGAAAATGATGTTGTGATGAACTTTGAGGCTACACATACATCCTTTTCAAAAAATGAAATATATTGTGTAGAGATGTTAGAAGATGAAGAGGCTACTGAAGCAAGGAGCCTCGAAGAAGTCCTAATAAATGAATTTGTGAGGAGTGAACCATTCATAAATTATGATGCCATCAGCCTTAGCACATATGTGATTCATGACGAAGATTAAGTCATCCTTTAAGTGACTAAGAAGCAAGAAGCCCAACATGAAATCTTGAGTGATGAATTAAGCTCGTGGACTCTACGCTTTGATGGCACAAGATGTAGGGTAGGTTTGGGTGCCAATATCCACCTAGTATCCCTTGATGGAGCGGAGACCCTCAGAGCCTTTTGGTTTCAATTCACATGCACAAATAATGAAGTCGAATGCAAAGGACTAATTCATGGTTTGAATCTTATGGAGTGGATGGGAATCAAAAGGCTGAAGGTCTTCAGAGACTCAAAGTTAGTGATTAAACAGGTCAGAGGAACATCAAATATGAAAAATATGCAAATGTGATCCTACTGCCATAGAGTGTGGGACATAATCAAAGGATTTGAAGCCTTCAATATCCAAGTGATTTTGAGATCTCAAAATTTTGTCATTGATAGGATGGCCACGGTCGGTTCTCAATTCGACCTAGTAACAGACCTGTTGTCAAACTAGCAGGTAGTGTGGGTGATTATAAGATTTGCTATTCCTGATAATGATCAAAACTGGAAAGTCTTTGAGAGCGATACTCAGATTGCCACAAAATTCCTAAGTCTAGTAGGTTTATCCTTTAATTTTGAAATAAATATCTTGTACAACAAGATTATATTTGAAATGTTCATCATGTATGATTAAAATTTAAGGTAAATCATTGTTTCTATGCTTAATCCACATGCATTTTTTCTACCAAGGCTACCCTATTGAAAGTAATGAAACAAAATATTAGTGGGGGCATAGAAATATTCTAGTTTGTGATTCCATAAGCCCCAAATATGCATCCTTCATTCATTATTGAGTCTTCATTAGTTTCTTACATATCCTCTTTATATTTTCCCACTCATGTACATGCTAACATAATATTATTGGTTAGAAACTTGTCCTAATAATTCAAGTAAACTATAAAACCTTTTCTATCAATACCATCTTTAAAATATTTGTTGTTTACATAACTAAATGAATCATTGTTAGATTTAACTAATTTAGAAAAGTACATAAACCCAACTTTACCTGATCATACATTGTTTAAAGCTTTAATTTATTGATTCATTATTTTCAATAATTACATCAAAATTATCATTCTAAAGATAAAAAGTATTGGTTTAAAAAATTTATTATTTGAAAAAATACTAAAAACCTTATAATTTATGTTATTATGATTTTAAAATGGTATGTGTGTTCCATAAATAATATTAATAATATATAGGTTTTATTCAAACTAGAATATTTCATATTTTGTTTACTAGGTGACCTATATCTCTTGTAGGAAAGGGATCCAAATTTATCTCATAGGCTCATCTATGTCATGATATATAATTAATTAAAGTCTAAATTCTATAAGGTTGTTATTTCTTTTAATGAAGTAAAATTAATTATGGTTGCATTTATTCTTCTTGAATTATGTACTTTATGTCCCTCACTCCCCAAAGCTATCCTAAAAAAGTCTTCCCCATGCATACATAATTTGGGGTACTATGAGTTTGTATCGATCAACTCATATGATCTCTCAAATTCTTGCACTAAGGAAATATTATTTTTAATTGTCAAATCATAACCATCAAAACAAGAACAATTTTCATCAATTGCATTAATTTGGCATGTATCTATATTGAAGAGAATATTTAATTTTCCACATAAATTTCCATATCATTAGAAAAATATGAATATGTTTTCATATTCAAGTTCATGTTGGCATGATATCATCATCAACATTTTTAAAACATTTAGATTCTTAATAAATGGGGTGATAAAACTTAAAAAGTTTTACCTTGAGAAATAAGCCCAATATCAAACATTTAATACTTATTGAGTCATTGTTAAGCTCTCTTACACATTCAATCTCATTTTTAACCCCCCCACCCCGACCCCCGTCCCGACCCCCACCCCCAAATAAATAAAATAAAATTAGAATTATGGCTGCTATTGAAATTTTAACTTTGAGATACATGTATAGGTTCATCTAAGGATTACACATTCTATTAAGATTAAGGTGTCATCGACCTTATAAATACTATGTATTTAATTACTCCTAATATTGTTTGTAAATAATTCATAAGGGATGAGGGTTAATCATCAAAAATAATTATTTTTTACCATTAGGATTTTACTGTTATGGTAATTAAGTTTTACTGGTATGGTAATTAATTTTTTATTGGTGGTCGATAAAGTTAATTTTTACTAGTGATTTATTATTTACTGGGAAGGAATCTTGGGGGATACGCTTTTTGGTCTTAAAAAACTTAAGGGGGTTGTTATGAGGGTTTTTCCACCTTGTGTGGCTATTATTTAAGATAAAACAACTTTTGGTTATAAACAATAACCAAGTTGGTTAGAAACTAACACCAAGTAGGTTTCAAAATTAAGCAGGTAAGTAAGATAGTTTCAACCTATATTACCCTATGCATTACATTCTTGGAGTTATACAAGGTAAGTTTTGGCATTTGATAACCAACTTTGATGCCCCATTTACGGGTTTAAAATATGTTATATAAGGCCTTAAGGTGGTAGTATGTGTGTGTAATTGGCAAGAGTGAAAATATCTATTTACAGGTGCTCAAGGATTGGAGATAGAGGAGGAGAAAGGAAGGATTTTATGTAATATATATTTTGAGGATAATATAGATCTAGGCCTCTCTTCTTTGTAGATTTTTCCCAAAAGGGTTTCTCCATATAAACACTATGTTATGTGTTTAATTATTTTGTTCCATATTCTTTGAGTTGTTGATTTATTTTCTTGCATTCTTCTTTTGGTTATGCACTGGATAAAATATAGCTTAAAGTTGAATTCATATTTCTATTGTATAGTTCACCTTCATTTCTAACAAATTTATAGGGTAGAAACATTATGATGTTGTGTGAATGAAAGATATGTGAGAAATTCACAATGGATTCAAATGAGCATGGGATTCCTACCTCCATAAACATTTGTGAGGTATGGAGATCATAAATAAGGTTACACTTTATAAGGGATGTATAAAGGTATGTGTGATGTTTATAAATTTGTAGAGTAAGAATAATTGTGAGATTGTGTGATTTACAGTTAAATTATTATTTTCTAGTTTGCAAGGGATGTAAGACTGCACAAGAAACCTACAAGCTAGAAGGTATAAGCATTATAGGATTATAAGATATTGAGACAAGATAACATTTAAAAATTAAAAGTGTAATTTTAAAAATATGGTATGAAACTCCACAAGCCTTTAGTAGCAAGGTTAAAAAGTAAGTATATTACATGAAAATGGAGGGTTGCATCTTAGGTTCCAAAGTTATAAAAGAAGGGTTAAAAATAGAATATAGAGATGAAATCTACGAGGGAAATTACATACAAATACAAAATGTTGCATGTGTAGTCTACTGTACACTTTTTATAACCCCATGAATTTATAGAATTAGAAAGTAAGTTTTCATGTTGTGAAAATATGCAAATAAATCTCAATACTTCACAAGAGTCATATACTTACATTTTTTTGTACATTTTCTCCAACCTAGAAAATAATTTTTCCTTGTGATCTTCTATGACCTTAACTCACTTAAACACGTAAGTTTTGATGATATTACTCAAAAAATTTATACAATAATCGAGAAAGGATAATTTGACTTAATAGGATTATATATGGATGATATTACATAAAAAATATGAAAGGATTATAATTTTGAAAAATGAGTAATACTAAATATTTCAGACAAAACAAACAAAATAATGAGTAAGTTTAAACACAATGTCCCCCAATCACTATAAGAATAGGGGAGTAGTGTGGATTCCATAATAGAGCCTACTATGGTTAGTGTTGTCACAAAAGTGTGCACCCTTGCTGAGCTGATAAAATAAATTATCCACCTTATGAAACATGAGATGATCTCCCTGAGTGTGGGCTCATATGATGGAGATCAACCTCCATAAAGGGTTGGTTCCCTTGATACTCACCTATTTAAACTATCCTACTACTGCATATTGAGAAAAGGGGGAAACGAAAATATTAATTGAAACCTAAGACTAATAAGGTGATGCACCAAAATGATTTCAAAAACCTATATTATGATTTGGACACACAAGATGATCAACAATATTAAGCAAGAACATACACAACTCATAATTACATATGTATTTGCAAAAGTATTTCATAACTGGGTTCAATATTTCAAGGATAGTGTTTATAAGGAACTATAAATTATATCACAACTTAAACTCTATATTTAGTTGGTTAAACACAAGTCATGACCTAGAAAATACATGCTTTTTGTACAAAGGCAATAAAGATAAGATAGAAATCAAGGGGAAAAAGATATCACTGCAAGACTACATCAACCATCTTAAGGAAATCTACACCATGAAACAATTGCAAGAAGGTAAAATGATAATATTTATTAATCAAAAAGGTGTTTACATACTATTTTACACATGCTTGAAAAATGAGTTATAAAGCTATCCCAACTTGAAATAACTTTCAAGAAGTTATAATACATTGCTAAGAGAGGATAGAACTGAATGAAAATTGCTTCTTTTTAATCTAGTCAACAACTAGCTAGATCTTAGGAAATGTTTTGAGAGATGAAATACAAGTGTTCACATAAGCTTCACTAAGTCAAACCTTCAAGGGCATCCAAAATTGTTATCCCTACTTTCTAGCTCAATAAAATGCTCCAAAATAGTGTTTGAATGAAGTCTTGCTTTGACCTTATCTATCGGCCAAGACTCCTTGAACAACTCTTAGATGCTTGGAGATGCTCCAAAATAGGTTAAACTACCCTATATTCTCTCCATCTATTTTGAAACTCACCAAATTACCCCTAAATCTCCTCAATTGTGTAAAAATCAGCCATTAGTCTTGCTCAATTATTGCATCCTCTTGTCCCACACTTTTAGGACACGTGCTAGAGAGTTTGACATGATTAGAGAAGTTACTTAGGGTGTGGGATTCCTTTTAGTGTAAGTATTTGACACTTGTTTCATCTCTGAAGGTTTTGTTTGTCCTACAAATCTCACTATCTATAGGTCTTCATCATCTGCATACTTATTATCTCCTAGACATTTGGCATGAAACCCTTCTATTGTCCACCATTTAAGATATAGAGTTTGATTGCCTTTCATAGAGCTATATTAATCCTTAAAGTTGATTGTGATTCCTCCTAGACTTTCATGTCCCTTTCATTCTAACATGAATGACTATCCTCTGACATATATGAAGTCTTTGTTATAAAGAAGTAGACTATCTTGAAAATAACTTTTTATGGATTGTCTTTGCCTTCTCATGGACCGATTGTTCTTTTCTTAACTCTGTCTACATGTTGTCATGTCTTGGGTGACTATCATGCTTATTCACTTTCATCACTGACATAGGTAAATCATCATCCCTACCATAGATAAAACACTATTTTATGAGGATTGTCCTTCACCTCACTATTCATGAGGAATACTAGCCATTGAGCATAAGACTTTATTCTTGCTCTTCATATTTCTAACAATAAAGTTAACTATTTTTTCACCTTATAAACCCTATCATGCTATGTATTACTCTTTACATTTTCTAGCAAAGAACTTTATGATCTATTTTCATATTGAAAACCTTACATATTTTAGCTATGATAGGGGTTTTGGTAGTAAGAAGAAGTTCAACAATCATGTTTAGAGTATTCTCTAGCTTTCATCACTATATGAGATCCCAACTCATTCCATGGATCCTTACTTCATTGTGATTAGAACATAGTGTTTCTCTTGCTAGATATCATCTTGCCCTCAAATTCACTATTAGATTTCTTCAAAATCCACTACACTATTGATACTCCACAACCAAACATTGTCACTATAGAGGTTGTTCACTATGAATACCACTACCCCTATCATGCTCTTGCCATTGTCATTTAGTATTAAATTTTAACTACATTCTTATTATGAATGTGACTATATGTCTTTCATGGGATCCTTAGAGTAGCTAATTGTCTCTATCATTTGGTATTAAATATTGTCTTATATTCATCATGCACTTATTCAGACTTTAAGGATGACATGATTTTCCTTGTTTGAAATTTCATGATCTTGTAATTATCATAATCCTTATAGACTATCACATCCTTCTTCATGACTGTCACTATTTTTGGTGTTCAAACCATGCTTATCATGACCATCCTCTCTATTAATTTTGTGGAGATTCTCTTGGTCTTCATGTCCTTAAGCATAGCTTTAGATGAGATAAATTTCAAACAAATGATGACTACCATTTATTTTAAAGGTTTTACAATCACCATTTGACTTCCCTACCTCTCTAGCAACACTACCCTCTCAATATCAAATAATAAACTATGGAAAAATAGTAGCATTACCCCTTTAGGCTATTATATATAGGTTTTCTCATTGAACCATGCATGAATAGACCCTAGATTATCATCTTGTCATGTAAATATTCTTATTAGAACTATCTTCTTTAATCCTCAGGTCTATCATCTTCTTGGATGATTGAGTGGGAAAATGAAATCAACCTCCTTTTCATTAACTATTATAACTTTGTTTCTAATTGAATTCTCAATATTCACAAAAGAACTATGATATCAACTTGTGCCAATGAACCTTGTTGTGGAGTCTTTATTCCTTCTAAATATTTAGAAACCTCTCGTGATTTCACTTAATTAATTGAAATAGCACCTTATCTTTTAGATTTATATTGCCAAATGAAGTTTTAAGAGGCAAAAAATTGTCCTCTAGGCTCACTTTGTCAATCATGTTCAATCTTTAGATTCTATTATCAACGACTTCTTGGTTTGAATAACCGATGGCTCTTGTATTAGCTTTGCACATTCACGATTCTTCATGTCTTTCATTGAGGCCTCATTTCATGTGTCTCATGTTTATCCTTTATTTCAACATGTCTTCTCCTTAATACCATGCCACCCAAATGATGATCATTTAATCTCTTGAAAAATCCTTCAATCAATCTATCAGTGGTATTTTGATGGATCTCTCTAACTCATCCATGAGTGTGCCTATTGCTTTTGGATCATAGAAAGCCTTGGTAGGAGCATCCAAAGCAGATAAAATCTTCTCAAGTAATAATATTTTGATAGCAGAGGTAATTTTCCACTGATATAAATTAATTATCAACCATGTTTAACTCACATTAGGTGGCATGATATTATTAGGTCAGTTGTAAAGACCCCTTGTAAACTTAGATGATACACTTCTACAAGTGTCCAATAATCAAGACATAAGAAGATGTGGTCTTAAAGGTCTTAGACCAATATTCATGAAGGTCTTAAATGAAGACAAAATCTATTATGATACTTATGAAAAACAAAGATAAAACCTTAAGGAATTTGTAGCCACTCTTCAAAGATTGTGACAAGACAAAGGATAATATCGGTTTACTAATATACATTTCCAAGAGCTCGATCACCAAGAAAAAAACCTTATAAAGCAACTCTAACCTTAACCACTAGGAATCCAACAATCCTTTCAAATTCAACAAGAAGCTTAGTGCCTCAAACAAGAATCTCAAAATTCTTTGATGATCCATAGATGGCCAATATAATCAACAACTTCAATGGAGTTTTAAATAAAAAATATATTTACCTTTTGACAAACCAAGAAATGATATAGCTACTATATGTAACTACCAAACCTTATATAGGGTTTTATAAATTGGGCAATCTCAGATCTTCCTTGATGACTATCATGGCTTCATGTTAAACAACCTATCTTCATCACCCTCACCTGTCTTCTTACTTTTCAGGATATTTTCATAGTCCTATATCTTTGCTTAGTATCCTTGATCTTCCACCTCCATGTGCATGCCTCTGCATGGACTAAAAAAGGATGACATCCAAGGCCATACAAGATTCTCCACACTCCTTTTCACCCTTGTGGCCACATTTTTCACGTAAAACCTCCTTATAACATGTTATAAAGGTATTAAAATTGGTAAATAATAGTTGGAATGATATGATTTGCATCTTTTATCATTGAAAATGAGCATGATAATGTTGAAACTAATACAACCTACCCTCTAACCTCTCACTGATTCTTTGAGATAAGGTTTGTAGTGGATCTTATCATGATATTCTCATGCACTCATTCATCTCCAAACACATCCATGATCATATTCACATCTTTTATCTTCTATATATATCATCCACACGCTTGCAAAATGCAAATTTAGTTGGTCGTAAACAAGAAATAATTAAACTTGTAACATGTCAGTCTTCATCTTTATTGGTGGTATACAAAAATGATATAATATTATTTACATCTGTTATAGATGAGTCAACATGACTCATAAAACATCTACAAACAATCCTTGAACTCCGTTCATACTCAAATTAGTGGCACACATCATTAACATATCGAACTAAACAAAAGCATATCTGCACAAACTAAATTGAAAACTTTGTGCAGTACTGGAAACAAAAAAGATCTTCATGCACTTCAAATCTAAGATACTATGAAACAAGTAGAGTGTTCACATAAACTCATACCACTGATCTATACAATCTTCTACTAGCGCAAGCAAGCAAACATATGTTTTGATGAAGGATAGGCATCCAAAACCAATTGTAACACTCTGTCATTGAGCTTGCAGACCACCAAACCACTTTAATCTTTAGTATAACATGCATTATATGTCACTAAACATGTCAAAAAAATAGCATGGACAAACCATCACATCTAGAGGAATGCAAAGCATTCCAACAAGCCTTCATAATCACTTTGCTCTTCTAAGTACAGACTGTAACTCTGTCACTTCTATCTTTCATTGTAGATGGTGTAATGACTTGAGATCTTGAATATAAAATCTCCACATCGCTATTTTCTTGTCTTCTAAACCATAAGACTAAATCTTTCTCTACGAGAGGATGTTGACCAAAATATTGTGTCTCTGCCTTAGGATATATGCTGTGAAATCCTTTGATATAACTTCTATAAATTTTCTCTAAGTGTGGTACACCAAACTGGTAATATATCAATTTAGGCATAGAGAAAACATATTAGAATATGTGTACCCACCTCTACATCATACTTACACAACTAACAGAACCATTCATTGCAATGCTAACATGCACCAACTAATATCACTGCACATTAATCATCTCTGGAGCATATATAATATTCAACACTCTTTTGACATCAATGACAACCAATCTTATCAAGATGCAACAATCTCCCCCTTTTGTGATTGATGGAAAAACCAAAATAATGTGCATACACACTCCCCTTTAGGAATTTTGTCATCTTTTCATTTTTAGAACACTAGTTTTCATTTGGGCTTAAAAAGAACTTTTTAATTCCATTTTCTTGCAAAGGTTAAAACGAACAATAGGACCAACAACTTACTAGATTTCATTTATGGGATTAACAAATTGAACAAATGTCTTTCACTTGTGATTTGGTGCTCTAAAATGAAATCACATATTGCTTTGAGGATCTAAAAAGAACAAGTGTAGTTGTGTTTTTTGTGAGGGCTTACTTAGACTAAAGCCATTGGAAAAGGACGTATGCGCTTCTCTCACGCTTTATAGCGATCTTGAGAATCAAAAGGTATTTTCCATGACTTTGGCTTAAAACAAAGCAATCACCTCCACACTTCGATTTGGGATTAAAATTGAACAAACTATTGTGCGAGTGTGAGTCGGGACTTTGTTGCGTACGTTCTCTCTCCTTGTTGCCAATAAGGATTGATCGAGTTACAAATATTATTCTTCATTCACTTTTGTTTATCCTAAAGGGCCTGCCTTGGGGAAAAAACAATCACCCAAGGGAACAACTCAACCGGTAACACTCTAAAGCCAAGAGTATTTCCAGCCAGGATATAAATGTGGATATTGGAAGAAATGCCAATATCACGCGGTTGACTCTGACAAGATGGATCTGAAAGGGGACTCTTGCCACGTTGGGTCACCTCCTACAAATGGAAAGTCCTTACTAAAACCCATGTGCTAGAATTTTCCAAAATCCTTTATCTATTTGTTGGTGTAAGAACAGTCATTCTGAAGCCACCCAACACTTTTACGGTCTTCTAGTAGAGATGGAAAGCATGCCATGGGAGTTTCATGGGTGTTGATGCTTGGCTGCCTCGTATAAGTGAGTGCCATGGAGGGGATCTAGTGGGGTCAAGCATCTAACCATCCGCTAGAGATAAGCGTAGTTGGACTTGTCCAAGTGGGAATCCAACAAATATTGTCTTACACATCCATAGGATTATACTTATTCTTGGGTTACAAAATGCATTGCTTGATCGAAAACATCATGAAAACAAACACTTAACATCATCCAAATTTCAAACCCTTTTGAAGACAAATACCATTGACACAATCCATATGTTATTGCTTTCCCTTGGGATTCACATCCTTATAGGTTTCTAAGCATTGGATTAGATCTCAATTTGTCTCCTTAAGCAAAACAATAGGGAAACCCTTTGCCTTAAGTTCATTAAATTTCCACATAACATATCTTGTGGGGTTTGAAGAAATTAAGACATAGGACATCTTAGTTTGAAAAACCTAATTGAAGAAAGTGTTTTTGGTAAAATAAAGACATTAAGCAAATCTAAGCAAAATGAACTTTCATATGTGTTGAAGACTCCAAATCCCAAAGCACAAATGATTGATTGAAAATCCGAAAATGAATGTTCAAATAAAATCATTTCTTGGTTACAAAGGTCATTAGGAAGCATTTGCATGCTCTTCAATACCTAGATCTAGGCAAACAAAGTGTCCTTTTTTAGGTTCATCTTAGGATCAAAGTATCATCAAAATCCTTTTTATCCATCCATCTAAACAACAAAATCCATCTCATCATCACCTTTTTGGAAAATCTTGAAATCATCCTTGATACTAGGCTTTATGGCAAAATCAAAATCATCCAAATCATTGAGACAAAATCCTTGAAAACATTTTATCAAAACACCTTTGGCTAGGTATGTGTGAATGCATCCTTTTACATATGCTTAGTCAAAGTTATCAAAATCATCTTGTCTAGCTTAGTATATGTAGATGAATCCTTCTCCATATGCTTAGTGAAACAATCATCTTGTTTGAATAGGTGTGGGTAGATTCATCCTTCTCGTCACACATATTCAAATTATCATCCTTTGGACAAAGCTATCCCTTAGATCATCATCCAACATCTTAGGGTCTTTTTGTTCAAAATCCAAATCCAAATAAAAATCAAAATCAAGGACAAAATCTCAAAAGTCTCAAAATCCAAAACCAAGAATCAAAATCCAAAGTCCTAAAAAGCCTAGTGTCTCATTCAAGTTTGATCAAAATTCAAAAGCATTCATATCATTCATCCATAACATCATCATCATATCATCACCTTTGATCCTCAAAAGCATCCTACAACTTTCACTTTTGGACATAAAATAGAGATCAATCCAAAGAATCAAGAGATTCATCTCCCATATTCTTGATCCTTGTTTTATGGTCCAAACAAGATCTCAATACAAGAAGAGTATGGAAGCCAACAAAGAAACACCCGCTTCAAGTGATCTTAGCCAAACCAACGCAGAAATGAATCCAACAGAATCAAGCAACCCATTGACCCTCTCATCATCGCAACATCCCCAAGAAGAAAATCAAGGAGAGGACCTCACTTTCAAAATGTCTCGCGAAGAAATGACAGAAATGCTCCAAAATCCGAACAACCATAGAATCATCAACATCATGATGAGACTTAACCCTTCATTGTACATGCTTGAACTAGCAAAACAAGGGGCCAAGTTGTCTTCGGATTTTGATGTGAGTTCTATCATGGACACACCATTTCCCCCAATTTCATCCACCATCCTCATTTCATCTACACCCCCATCTCAAAATGTCACACAAAAAATTCCACAAATCACAACATCGTTTGCTCCAACCCAACCAAATGTCAACAAGGGAAACACATTCCTCAATGCTCTTCAATCACATCCCCTTGTTAATAATCAAAACGTAGACGCAAACACCACCTTGGAACAAAACATACCCAAAAACCCCTTGCACAAAAATGTTCCTCTCACATTTCATCACAATCCATCATCATCATTTTTTCATGCAACACCACAAACACCTCTTCTCAAAAATTCACAAGAAGAGGGAGATACGTTTAGACTAGGGGGTTTATTCGACACCACGACATTCTCGCAACAACTTACACCCCTTACATTCCCACCTCTTTTGCCATTTCCATTATCATCCACACCACTCCTTGGTTTAGGGCTTCCTCCCCTACCAAGTATCAATCAGACCTATATCCTAACCATCAATCAAAGCATTGCACCAAACACTCAAAATTTATCGTTGATATCGCAACAACAAACGATAAATACACAAGCAATGGCAACATCATCAAACACACCCCTAGCATCACAAAGCATGGTATCACAAGGACCAATCACATCAATACCATTATACAACACACAAAACATCAACACCACCTTCACAAATACCATTCCAAATCCACCACCACCTCCACCACCTCCAACTTTCACCACATCAAATCAATATGATGCAACATTGCAAGCTGCTTTCCAAAGAAGATACCAACAAGTCCAAAAACAAAAAACCGTACAACAAGCTGCTCAAGCTACACAAGCTACCAAAGCTACGCAAGCTGCAATACAAGCGCAAAAAGTTGTGTAAGCTCAAGCTTTATTGCAACAGCAACAACAACAAGCCACCCAAGCCGCACAAGCATTACAAGCACAAAGGGTCACGCAAGCACAACTTTTATTACATCAACAAGCCACACAAGCACAAGCAGTACAAGCTCAAGCCCAAGTGCAGGTGCAAGCTCAATATCAAACATAGCAAGCACAAGCACAAGCACAACTTCTTGCACAAGCAGCACAATTACAGGCATATCAACAAGCACTAAAGCAATACTAAGAGCAACAAGAAGCAGCAGAATTGGCAGCCCAACAACAAGCGTTCTTGGAACAACAGCAAGCCCAACAACAAGCGTTGTTGGAACAACAACAAGCGCAACAACAAGCACAAATCCTAGCGCAACAACAAGATCAACAACAAGCATCGTTCATACAAAAGCAAGTAGAAGCCTACTTCGCTCGACAGAACATGCAAATACCATCAAACAACACACCAACCAACCCATCCATCCAAACCATGATTCAAACACCTCAAAACACTTTCATCCCACCCCCTGATCCCTAGAATGATGTGATGACACAACTTAGGTTGCTCTTGCAACAAGTGCTCAACCTTCAATCGGGGCGGACAACCAAAACACCAAGCAACTTGTGTCCCTATCCATTTGATAGGAGCCTAGACATGAAACCATTCCCCAAGGGATTTGAAATCCCCAAATTTGATAAATATTAAGGGATGGGAAACCCTGAAGATCACATCAGGGAATTCTAGGTTCATTGTATGGAGGTTGCATTTGACGATACTTATCTGATGCGGCTATTCCCTAGGAGCTTGGCAGGTCTCGCTATAGAATGGTTCTCTCGCTTACCTTCAGGCATTAGAACATTCGAAGAAATTAGAGACACATTCATTAGGAATTATGCATGTAACATTGCAATGGATGTCAGTCTTGAAGAATTATTGGCTCTAAAACAAGGGAAGAATGAGTCTTTCACCTCATTCCTTCAACGATGGTGATCCAAGGCCAATCAGAGCAAGTGGACCATGTCAGAAGAACAATAAGTCTGCACAATCATAGCCAACCTTGAAAGCCGCCTGTCATTTCATCTGAAGGTTTAGGGAATCACCACATATGAGCAATTGATCTCCAAGGCGCTTAGCATCGAAAGAGCCCTTGTGACTCAACTTGATGAATCAATGTCATACCATGAACAACAAAACAACCACCCATCATCTACTTACAATGATAAACCTCGCACGTGGGTGAGAAACAAGAACATCACTAATGATGGCGTCGTCGATGCCAAGGTGGTCATTAGTGGTTCACACCAAAATACACCCACATCGCAAATCCAATCACAATGCCAAAACACTCATCACACAACATACCAGCCCAATAATCTCACCATCAATCACCTCACTGACCAAAGGGGACCACCCCAACGCAAAACTTATCCAAAACACAAATACGCTATTTTGAGGGAACCATTGGAGGATATAATGAAAAAGTTGATCGAAGAAAAACTTATCAAACCTCCCACATTCGAAAATTACCAAGAACCCGATGTCAAACCTCCTTCGTACAACGAGAACCAACTTTGAAAATTTCACAAAATAAAAGGTCACACCACAAACAATTGCATGAGACTCAAAAACATCATCCAAGATCTCATCGACAAGAAAATCATAAACGTGGAACAACCTACTGGAAATCAGGATCTTCAAATCTACATGAATCTAATGCCGAATCACGACAAAAGGGAATAAAAATGATAAGGGGAAGGGCAGTGTAAATCATTTGTACAAAACAGTCATTGCTTTCCTAAATGAGAACTGCATGGTCATCACCATCAAGGGTGCCCATGCCAAAGATTGTGGAGTCACCACAAGAGGCGGCAAAGTCACCATCGCAGGATCATCCCAACCTAATAGAGTCCCTTCATCTAGAGTCATTTCGCATACCTACAATGTTGTAGAGCAACTCAAGAGAACGCCAACACACATCTCCATCATGGAGTTGTTAAAAATATCATCAACGCATAAAAAGATCCTTGAAGAAGCATTAGCCTCATCCACTGTCCCCACAGATCTCGATGCAGAGCAATTCCAAGCTATGGTTGGAAATATCATAACACCTAATCTCCTTACATTCTCTGACCAAGATTTCCCTACCCAACTATCTCACAACCGTGTACTTCACTTAGAAGCCATTGTCAACAAGAGAAAAATCAAAAGGGTCTTGGTGGATGGAGGTGCAAGTTTGAACATTTGTTCTCTTAGCCTCATCAAGCAGTTGAAAATATCAAAAGATTCCATTGATAAAGGAAAGGGCATCACGATAAGAGCATATGATGACCAAGAAAGAGTGTCTTAAGGCACGATTAAGCTCCCTATCCAAGTAGGGCCAACACTCATGGAAACCACATGTCAGGTCTTGGACCTCGAACTGCCATACAATATCCTCCTAGGCCACCCATGGATCCATGCGATGAAAGCCGTAGCATCAACCTTCCACCAATGTGTGAAATTTACACATAATGGACAAGAGGTTACCATCCATGGAGATCCTGAGCCGTTTTCATATTGCAAGAATCTTGAAGCCAAGTATTACAAAATCTCCCAAGTGCCAAAGAATGATGAAGGCCCATCCACACCATACATCGACCCCACCACTCTCATCCACTTCTGTAATAGAGACACCCGCCATCCCCACCATCTCCGATATCAAGCTCATCATCCAGGAGGATGGTTGTGGAAGCTACAAAATCCCTAACAATGCTTTTGTGATAGGAGAGTTACCACAATCTCCTAGATCACAGGGACGCCCACAAGAAAATCAAGCTTCCACATCACAAACCTATCCTGAAAACTATCCCAAATTCACAAGATGGGGAGACCTTGGTCATGAGGTCATTGAAGCAGATCCATCTCACATGTTGTATCAAGATGAAAGAATGGCAGCTAATTTACCAATGGATGAAAGAAGCAAGGGCCTACACATGATGCTTGCAATGGGCTATGACTAAAATCAAAGACTGGGACAAAATGACAATGGGCTCATAATACCTATCATGCCAGAGACGTGACCCATAACAAATATTGGTCTTGGATGTGCCACTCTGAGAATAACCATATGTGGCTGAAGTCCTCCAGTTAGAACGGTTAATATTTCTCCTCATCCAGTGCTAGTACAAGTACACTCACCAATAGTCACAGGTAGGGACATACATAATTTTATAACTGAGCCTTATAGTAGTAGTGATGACGAAGATACCTTATCCAACCTACCTAGATTATTCAAGGACACCACCCTGTGTATGATTAGTACCATATCCTTTGAACCAGATAGTCAAAATCATGAGATTCGCTTAGTCTACCCCCAACTGATCGACTATGATCAACGAGGACCACCAGTTCTCGATACATTCAAAAAGGATGAGGTGCTCTCAAAATTCATGGGATTGAGGGATAACATTCCAGATGGAGATCACAAGGCAGGGTTTATAATGGAGTTGGACACACATGCCTATTATAGGGAAACGATTGAATCCATTAGTCGCAAAAGTGAGAAACTAAGAATCATATCCAAGTCCTTGAGTGAAAACCACACTGTGGCACTCTCTGACAAGAAAATAGTAAAAATAAAGGACGTATCCAATGGTGAAAACCTCTCTGAGGTGCCCGAGGATGAAGGATTCAATCTTCGTCTAAGAGCTATTCATCAGGAAAAGTCAGCGGTCTTGGTCGAAAAATGCAATCCGGTCAACATAGGAATAGAGGAGACCCCGCATCACATTCTATGCGGAATCACTATTATCAGAGGAGCAAGAACTCCTAGCAGCATTCCTAAAGGAAAGACAAATAAACTTTACATGGAGTTATGCTGATATGCCAGGGCTAGATCTAGAGACTGTGGTCCAACATTTGGTAGTGTATCCAGAAGCAAAGCTGGTCAAACAGAAGCTTCAAAAAATGCATCCCTAAATCACTTTGTTAGTCAAAATGGAGCTCAAAAAATTGTTAGATGCAGGATTTATCCGACCAATTGATTATCCCGAATGGGTATCAAATTTGGTACCTGTTTCAAAACCTGACGGAGCTATCATAATTTGTATAGACTTCAGAGATTTGAACAAAGCATGTCCCAAGGATGATTTCCCACTTCCCAACATCGACATGATAGTAGACATGACAGCAAGACATGAGATGCTATCACTAATGGACGAATTTTTAGGATACAACCAGATCATGATAGCAAAAGAAGATCAACATAAGACTGCCTTCACTTGTCCATGGGGGACCTACTGTTGGAACATGATGCCATTCGGCCTAAAGAACGCAGGAGCAACCTATTAAAGGGCCATGACACTGATATTCCATGACATGATTCATAAAATAGTCAAAGACTATGTCGACGACATTCTAGCTAAATCAAGGAAAAGACAAGATCATAAGCAACCCTAAGTGCTATCTTTGATAGACTGGAGGAATACAAAGTCAGACTAAATCCCAAGAAGTGCGTCTTTAGCGTACAATCAGGTAAATTGCTAGGATACATAGTCTCCATGAGGGGTATCGAGGTGGATCCAACAAAAGTAAAGCAATCCTTGAAATGGAAGCACCAAAGACATTAAAACAACTGAGAGGCCTCCAAGGCTGACTACAATCCATCCGACGGTTCATAGCACAACTAGCAGACAAGCAAAATCCATATTCTCACCTACTCCACAAAGGGATGGCGTATAAATGGGATACAAAATGTGAAGAGGCATTCAACAAGATCAAGGAATATCTACTCACACCACCAATTTTAATGCCACTTATCCCAAGAAAGCCATTGATCTTATACGTCAGCAACAGCAGCAACCCTTGGGGCTTTTGGCCCAACATGATGAAAACGGAATAGAAGGGCCATTTACTATATCAGCAGGACAATGGTCGATCACGAGCTAAATTACTCATTCATCGAGAAATCTTGCCTCACAGTAGTGTTTGCATCCCAAAAATTCAGACATTACATGTTGGCACACAAGATAAAGCTCATTGCCAAAATTGATCCCCTCAAGTATCTACTATCAAAGGCAATGTTAACCGGCAGAATGGAAAAATGGGTAATGATACTATCTGAGTATGACATTGAGTATGTCAAGAGAAAAGCCATTAAAGGTCAGGTTATTGCATATCAACTAGCAAAAGTACCTATGTATTCTGAGAATCCTCTTGTCTCAAAATTTCCAGATGAAGCCATCTTTAACCTCAACGTAGCTAACCACTGGAAACTATACTTCGATGGTTCATACACACTGCATGGATCAAGAGCTGGTGTCTTCTTCATCACCCCACAAGGGGATTGCATACCGAAGTCATACAAATTGGCATTTCCTTGCACCAACAACACTGCGAAATACGAGGCTTTGACTATAGGCCTTAGGATAGCAGTGCAATGGAACATCATAGCTCTCAAGGTCTACGGAGACTCACAGTTGATCATAAACTAGGTCAACAATGAATATCAGACTAAGGATGATAAGCTCACTCCATACAAGAAATTGGTGGAGACTCTAAAGGAATCCTTCATTGACATAACATTTGAGAAAATTCCAAGAACCAACAACAGAGCAGCGAAGGCCATGGCAACAATTGGATCCTTGCTAAATATCCCTAACAATGTCCCAAAATATGAATTCTTGATTGAGCAGCTTCTCGTTCCCGCATTCGAGGTTCCAAAATTGGAATTTGTGTGTGAAATCGTTAGTCCTAGTGATCGTTGGTACCATGACATCTACACATATCTTCACATAGGAGTCATACCTGCTGACCTCCCATCAAACATTAAACAAACCTTTATAAAAAAGGCATCCATATTTGTCATCCTAGGTGATACCTTATACCGTAGAAGCATAGAAGGTACCTTGCTACGCTGTTTAAATGTTGAGGAAGCATTTACCACTCTAATCAAGGTTCATAACGGTATCTGTGGCTCACACTCGAGTGGAATGACCACTGCCAAGAAACTGCTAAGGATGGGGTATTACTGGCCCACAATGGAAAGAGAAGCACATGATCATGCTAAAAGGTGTTTACAATGTCAGCAGCATGGGGACCTCATCCATGCTCCAGCTCAAGAGCTTCACCCGATCGTCACACCATGGCCCTTCTCACAGTGGGGACTCGATCTCATTGGCAAAATCACACCCACCTCATCCAAATGGCCATAAATTCATTATTACTGCAACTGAGTACTTCACAAAGTGGGTGGAAGCCATACCCATGACATATATCACTGGGAAGCAAATCTCAAAATTTATCCTGAACTATCTCATCTGTCGTTACGGTGTCCCACAAGCCATTATCTCAGATAATGGGACACCATTCAAGAACCAGGAGGTTCGTGACTTGTGCAAGAAATTCAAAATCCAGCATCGCTTCTCCACCCCATATTATCCCCAAGGCAATGGCCAAGCAAAAGCCACAAACAAAACCATCCTCAAAATCCTAAAGAAAATAGTCAATGACGTAGGTCGTGACTGGCATCTGCAGCTTAATCCCACCCTCTGGGCTTATCGAACCAGCATCTGCACACCCACCGGCGCCACCTCGTTCTCTTTGGTCTACGGATCAGAAGCCATACTCCCCATTGAGATCGAGCTCCCATCCCTTAGAATATCACTGCAAAACCTCATCACGGATGAGGAATATCGGGTATCAGGACTAAATGAGCTGGAGTTACTGGATAAGAGAAGGATCGATGCTTTGAATCACTTGCAAGTCTATCAGAATAGACTTAAACAAAGCTACAACAAGAAAATCAGAAGCAGGACTTTCCAAATTGGAGAATTGGTCTTGAAGGAAAATCAAAAGAATGTCCCAAATCCCAGCAACAAAGGCAAGTTCGAACCTAATTGGCTAGGACCTTTTGTCATAACAGCAAGTTATAAATAAGGGGAATATAAGCTATCAACACCTGAAGGGGAACCTTTGTAGGAGCCCATGAATAGCTCCCATCTCAAAAAGTTTTATGCCTAAATATTTCAAGGTATAGAACCAAAAAATCCAAAAAAATTAGAAAAAAGTCTTGAAAAAATGGTTACTTCGGCGAAAATTTGGCAAACAGGCGTCTTGGTAACAACAAAAAAAATCAAAAAAGCAAAAAATCCAAAAAAATCAGAAAAAGGATCAAAAATAAAAATAAAAATCATTCTTTAGTGAAAACCACTTTGGTGGCACTTTGGGCAAGTACCTCGGTAAAAACCTGGCAAACAGGCGCCTTGTGTAAATAAGCACTGTCCATTCACCAGATCTTTATTGCTTGATCTGCATCATCCATCCATTTCACTTCCATCATCCATCGCATTCAGGTCATCCATCCATCACACACCCACTCGCATCGGCACCATAGCTTGGTCCTGTGTTCGTATCATGATCCCTCCTAGTACTACTCGGCCCATCTTCAAGGTCAATTTGTCCTGCCTTTATCAGAGTAGTCTATTGCATCACGTTGGGGCCATGTTCTCATCGGATTAGATTTGTGTATGGTTTTAAAGTTCTCAAAATCAGAAAATCCAAAAACATCAAAACATCAGAAAATCCGAAAACATCAAAACATCAGAAAATCCAAAAACATCAAAACATCTGAAAATCCAAAAACATCAAAACATCAGAAAATCCAAAAACATTAGAAAATCCAAAAACATCAAAATATCAAAAAATACAAAAACATCAAAACATCGAAAATCCAAAAACATCAAAACATTAGAAAAATCCAAAAACATTCAAAATATATCAAAATCCAAAAATAGGTCAAAAAGATCATGCGAAAAGCCAAAAACAAGGTCGCCTTTGTCGAACTATGTCATCTTTGAGCTTGAACGTAGGCAAGGTTTATCTTTGATCATCCCTCGAGACATTTAGGTTAGTCCTATAGGAGTCTGTCATAATAAGCTGACATTTCATCATGTATATCATCGTCTATAAATCGGTCGAGTCGTCAGTCGAACTACGTGGTCTTTGCATATATAACGTAGGAAAGGCTCATCTGTCAATCAGTCCTCAAGACCCCTAGGATAGGTCTTTAGGTTAGTCTCTTGGTCAAAATCTTAGAAAATCCCAAAACATTCAAAAAATCAAAAATCAAAACATCGCAAAATCTTGAAAATACCAAAAAATAGCCTCAAAACATTGCAAAACTCCAAAAAATCTAAATATTTGAAAAAATCCATCTGCCTCATCTCGCTTGCACCCGCAATAACGCCATCCATAATAAATTGATCATCATCATCAACCTTTGGTGAAACAGTCAGAAACAGGCCTAGCAGTCTAAAAATAGAACTCAAAAATGTCAAGTCTTAAGTCTAAGTCAGTGCGTAAACAAGCTGGTTATCTCTTCGTATTGGTAACACCTCATATGAATTGGTCCCATATCAATTATCCCTTATAAATGAAATGATGTGCTGCCATCCACTAACATGTCCTAGGATAAATCCTTCCTACAATGGGCATTATCTTTTGGCAATAAGTTTCGTTCATCATCCTTAGAAAATATATCCTTTTTTCGTTAGCGGTATTGAAGAGCATCAGTTTGTTTGTTTACTTGGTCTTTATCTTTTGACTTATCTTATTTTGTGCTCATTCCAAGGACGTCTCGATGATATCCCAAAACAACAGATTTAGAGAATTAGGAATGGGGCAATGATCATTATCTTTTGTCTGTTGTGCTTGTTGGACGCTCTTGTAATATAACCTTGGCGAATAATTGCTTTGTTAGGTATGTGTGGAAGAAGTCTAGGGAAACTTGTTGACTATTACAGGGATAGGTTTACCTTTCCATGTTTTGGTCTGAGGTGTCTGAAACTTCTGAAGTGCATCCTAGCAAGGTTTCCGTATGTCAAGTGTGAACAAGAATACTCCTATCTGATTGTCGAGTCAAAGTCCATCACACTAGGTACCACACTATCCTGGTTTGCTATACCTTGATGTATCGTACCACGTGTGTTATCAAACATAAGAAAATATGGCCCTTTGAAAATCCCAATTCCTCAACAAGTAATCATCATCATCATCATCTACATTTGTGTCATCTTGCGTCTTTTTGAAATGACTTCTTCTTTTCTTACTAACCGCACTAACAAAGTACTATGATAGTTGATCACCATCACCATCACCGTCATTGATCCTGCATCCACAAATCATTAGCATATTGCATAACATATCATATAGGAAACGTACACATTGCATTTTAAATATGTGCATTCATGACATCACATTCCACCCATTACATTACATTTCATGGCATTACATTGATCATTGCATAAAGTATCATTTGCATTTCATAACCATTTCATATTACCATTACATAAATCATTGCATAATATAAACGGAAACATCTCATAATCATCATAATCATAAACAAAAGGAGCATAACCATTTAATTCATTAGACATACATATCATCGCATTAATATATCATTGCATCACATACATAATCATTTAGGATAACACCATTTCATTAGCATCATATCACGGCCATTGCATCATATCACATTCATCTATAAATCATCTCATATATAAGCATTTTTTTCATATCATTGCATATACCATAAATCAAATCATTTCACATATCACAGTGGCATGAAATAAATCATCATATAGATAACATAATTACATCACATACATTATTACAAAATAAATGCATCCATAGAACATCACTGCAAAGCATATATAGAAATAAACCATCCAAACATAAATAAAAGGAACACATTGCATCACATCAAAATCGGCTCATATATATATATATATCATATCATCAACTGTCATAGTACAAATAATAATCGGATCACTGTACATATGTGTCAATCAGTACAAAATACCCATCGGGCTATCAAGAACGAGCCCATAAAGCACAAAAGGTACATCATAAAATGATGCAGAGGCAATGGTGGGATAACAGACTTAGGAGGCACAACTTCTTTCAATTATGACTTTTCAAACAAACTTTCAACTCAAGAGGCTTGTTCCTAGGCTTCCAAAGGCCAAACTAAGGAACTCAAAATCCCATTAATACAACCATAGACAAGATGAATTAGACATTCCCAAAATACTCACATAACACCCTCAACTCTAGCACTTCAAGCAAATGATTTTTCTCACAATCTTTCACTACCCTTTGATGAGAGCAGCAAATAAGGTAATTTTGAAATAATTTTTAGAAGAAAACTCAAAACCACGATCTAAAAACTGATTTGGATACCCATTAAGCCTTTATATAACATATATTAAATTCAAGTGGGGTTACTTTGGAATGTATCCCTCAAAAACTTGCTGCTACGCTGTCCCAAAGGCTTAATTCTGCAAACCTGTCTTGAGTAAAATGACCATAAAACACTCAAAACTCAATGAAATTCGATGAGACAAAAAATATTAGAAATATAATTCAATTTTCCATCCACTAAAATAAACTATAAGTCATAAAATCTCTGTACATGGCCGTACCAAGCTCTGAAACAACAATTTAATGTTCATAAATGTAGAAAACAAAGAAGTCTTTTATTAATTTCACTTCAAAATGTAACAACCACCTCTTTCTCCTTGGATTCGACCCTCCAAGGCTTAATTTAAAAATATTTCATCAATTTACCAACTAACCCTTGAGTTTCAATAACCAAATAACTTCTTTTCCCACAATGACCCTTCATATTCCTCATTTTTGCAATTTTGCAATTTGACAATTTTTTACATTTTTGACAACATTTGTAAAAATGAACTCATGACCCACCTAATAACCTATTTACTGACTCAAACACATTTAATATGGTCTAAATGACCTTATTACATACTTCAAACATAAAACTAAATCAAATTTTACAAAATGGCCTTATGGAGGCATAAAATCCATTAGGTGCTCCTGCACCAAACTCCCCATGAAAAAGAAACTCAAGTCCCTTGAGTGAGGACCTGCAATAAGAAAGGTATCTGCATCATCACCTGAAATCACAAAAAATTGTGAGTGGTGTGAATCTAGTTCCTTGAAATGTATCTTCATCTTGAATTTTGGTTTATCTTTCATCATATGTGTCATCATAACAAGAAAATTTTGTACACCACCCTTCTTCTTTGCACTAGTTACTTGCTCAAAATCTTTCATCATTTTTTGTAACTCATCCTCACACTTTTCATTGTTGTCTTCCATCCATAATGTTTCTACCCATGCTGTTTGATCATGCTTATGAATTTCAAAAAATGAAAATCCATTATTCTCCTTTGAAAACAGTGAAAAGAATACCATATCTTCATATCTTGTAAAGCAAACTTGATTTTGTAAACTAAATTCATGTTTTACCTCAGTATTTTTCACGAAATCAATAACATTTTCTTCCAAAATTTGATTTTCCTTCACATCTTCAAAGTCTTCAATGGCTAAAACCTGCAAGTGTGATTCTTCTTCCACTGTAATGCTCTCTTCCTTATCAACTATCATTGTTGCAACTCGTTTGCTTTGCTCTTTATCTATCTGCAAAAAAGTCTTCATCTTCTTAGCTTGCTTTCTCTCTCGTCTTCTTTTCATTATAATCTTCTTAATAGGCCATGTGACCACTTTCTTGATCTTCAAGTGCCAACTTGTGACTCTTTTGAGCAACTTTTCTATCCTTTCCTCCAACTCTTTGATTTTTTTATCAATCTCCTTTTGCCTCATCTCTTCCTCTTTTCTCTTCCTCTCTTTTTCCTCTTTTTTTTCTTCTTCTTTTTCCTCTCTTCCTCTGCCTACAAATATATTCCCAATCTTCTCACCAAATCCATCTTCACAAGCAAGTCTCTCCTTGCTTCTATTCAACTTTTCTCTGCCTTTCCTTGGCAGCAACCAGGTTCTTTTTAACCTGTACACAACCACAAAACCAAAACCACAAACCAAAACTAACCCAGACCTTTTGCTGGGCTCTGATACCAATTTGATGTTCAGAAATGTAGAAAACAAAGAGGTCTTTTATTAATTTCACTTCAAAATATAACAACCACCTCTTTCTCCTTGGATTCGACCCTCCAAGGCTTAATTTAAACATATTTCATCAATTTCGCAACTGACCCTTGAGTTTCAATAACCAAATAACTTCTTTTCCCACAATGACCCTTCATATTCCTCATTTTTGCAATTTTGCAATTTGATAATTTTTTACATTTTTGACAACATTTGTAAAAAAGAACTTATGACCCACCTAATAATCTATTTATTGACTCAAACACATTCAATATGGTCTAAATGACCTTATTACATACTTCAAACATAAAACTAAATCAAATTTTACAAAATGGCCTTATGGAGGCATCAAATCCATTAGGTGCTCCTGCACCATAAAATCTAGATCAAACTCGATCTCTGTGGATGCTGCCCTCGCCCCTGTCACCGTGACCCTCTGGTGGTCTCTGACTGGCCCACTCTGAGTACTCGAGAACCCAATCTGCTCTAGGTACATGGTTGTGGTAGGCCCGGTGGTAGTACTCTATCTATCGAATAGCATCCCTATAGGATCGGACCGACACAATACCCTGGGATGAGGAGGCTGTCATACTATCAATCTACTACCCGCAGCCTAGCTTTGTCGCTGCCTGTAGCTCTGCAGCCTGTCTCTATTGCATAGCCTGATCCCTCTCTGCTCTAAGTTACTCCCTCTTAGCCTATGCCTGGTCTCTCTCGGTCGTCACTACCTGTACCTATGCCTGTAACTGCTAAATCAAGGCATCCCGTGCATCTACCTGCCCTACTGGCTGTGTTCGTGGCTGCGCGTGAACCTAACCCTCACCCTCGGCTCATGGTGGTGGGACTGACGGATCCTACTGCTGGTCTTGTATGGGGACATCTCCCTAACTTGGTGGAACTGGGGGCACCTCTGGTGGATCCTGTCGGATCTCGATTCTTGGTCCTCACCCTCGTCCTCGTCCTCTACCCCTACCTTTGACCCTGTATGCCTCTAGATCCTCACCTGAAATAGTCAACCAAAGAGGAGGTCTGAACTAGTCTTTGTAGGCCTATGTGGTGCCCAGATTTTCCAAACCCTGATCGTAAGCCCAAGGTCGGACCACCAAGTGTTAAAAACTGTCAACTGCCTCCACGGTAGGAATATCAGGCCCCCATGACACCTGTATCATGTTGCATGCAAAGATGACCACATAGTCATCATCTGGATGATCCTACGACTCTCCAAACTGACGCTGTACACGCTCGGGCAAGTATCTCTCTATCATCTTGTGCTCTCGGCCCTGCATGTATCGATCTTGACGATAATAGAAGAGCTGGTCTGCATCATTAGCCCATCCAGGCTGACCGAGGTATGGTCTCCAAGTGAACACAAGCATCTCATCTATGACCCGCCTCCAGTAGGGGATCCCGTGCTCTCCAGTGTGTGTGAAGGACACACCACCTCTGTATCGTGTCACTAGGGCATCCTCTGCCCCCATCAGAACCAGAACGACCCGTGGACATAGCACAAAAATGTGCTCCTATGCCCAAACATGCAGAAGTGTCACCCCAGCTCCCAGCGCTCTGCCATCCACGTATGCATACTCAAAGAGATCCTTGTAAAGTGAGGCTAGAAGGGCGGGCCCCCACGCGAACCGAACTGGCCTGTCCCAGACCATCCTCTCCCAGCAGTATCCCCATCCAGGACTGAAATACTGCCCTCATCTATTTGGGGCAACCAAACCCGAAATGATCGCTACAATGGCCCAATGGAAGGGAGGTGCTATAACTCTATACCTCTCCAACTCGTTATGACCCTCGTAGTAAATAATATCTCAAGTGGCGAGGACTCGGGTATAGTACTCGCGACCCTCCTCCATATCGTAGATCACCCGATGGCCATGAATGGGCAATCGTAGTATGCGCCAGACGTCCTCCAATGTGACGGTCACCTCACCAGTGGGAAGATGAAACGATGACGTCTCGCTATGCCATTGCTCCACCAGCGCTGACAACATCCTGAGGTGTGTGCGCACGGGCGCTGCGTACGCAATATGCCATAGTCCTGTAGCTCCCAGCCGATCTTGGTCTCTGTTGCTAAAGTCCCATAGAACATTCACTAGATCCCATGACCGGTGCTCTTGAGAATAAAGCTCCCTGGGCCCGTCCTGCATCATGCAAAGTCGGCATGTTAATTTTTTTTGGAAAATTACTGACCTAACGCTCCAAACTCGTTCCTAGCGGCGCAGTTTGTGAAGGCGTTGCAATTTGAGTTTCCTTAAACTCCGACGCTGGACCTGAAATTTGGCCAAATAATGCCACCGCAACGCACTTTAACCCCCAGCGTTGTAGTTTTCGTGAAAAGGGCGCCGCCATGGCGCACTTTTCCAAACTGGCCCGCCGAGTCCGAGCTGAGCCTGAGCCCAACGATGGAGTTTTTAAACTCCAAATTGCACCGCTGTGGCGCTAAACAACGTCTCTACGGCACTAAGAGGCAATTAGCGGTGCACTTTAAACACTGAGCGGTGCTATAATAGTGTCACTGGAGGCGAGCTCATCCTTAAACATGTAATAAATGCATCAAAATGAAAAAAATGAAGTGTCAGTTAGGGTCACATACCGGGGCACCGATGCTATGTGGCCGCTAGTAGGTCCGAACTTGATCGGAAATATGTAGAGGAAGATGTTGTTGCGCCATATCATCAGGAGGTTAGAGCTCAAATCTCAAGGTTTGCTAGCGGAGGTGTGTGAAAATGATTTGAAAGTGACCCCTCAGGCCCTTTTTAAGCCTAAACATTAGGGTTTTTTGACCCTCTAGGGCTGTCCTACTAGGGTTTTGGACCCCCAAACCTATTTTCGTTCATTCAAGGCTTGTTTTTCATTGATTTATTGCATTTAGACACGTTTTTAGCCTCCCAGACCCCTTTCGGACCTGTCGGGCACTTTATCACTTTTTTCACGAGATCACCCAAAAAATAAAATTTTTTGTCTGATCTCTCGAAGGGGCATTATAATGGCATGTTTTCTCTCGCCATCCAGTAGTGGGGAAAATTTTTAAGTATCGATTTTTTTGTATTTTGATCGAGATCGTGTATTCTTTGAACCAACGCAATGAGTGCATTGCTTCAAAGAGGGGCAAAATATAGACATAAAAAATATACTAATTGACATCGTGCACCTGATCCCGACTTACTAACATCGTTTCTTCCTAAATCATTCCTCGGTCTAACCATTTAATCAAATTCCCTTATCTGATTAAATTCATCAGTATCCTCTCTTGGTTAAATAAATCACTTTATCTGAATCAAGTCATTTCTCTTGTTAATTAAATCAATCCATCTGATCTAATTATCCCTATTTAATTAAATAATCAATTTATTTGATTAAATCTCTAAAGTCTGTCCATTAAATTAAATAAATTAAAACCTTATTTGATTTAATCTAACACATCCCTTTTAATTAAATAAATCAAAATCTTTATTTAATTAGCCTTTTATCATATTCCTCTCTTATCTGATTTAAATAAATCCATAAATCTAAGTCAAATAAGTCACATCATCTAATCTCCTATTAAATTAATTAACCCTTGATTAATTTAATCTAATCTCATGTCATATCCTCTAGATAATGCAAGTTGCACATGAAAATAGATTTAATTCATTTATTAAATCTCTATTTTCCTCACAAGGCATCTTTTGGAATATTCTCTCAATTTGAATTCAAAAATTCCAAGTCAACATGTACATCCAACAAGGCATTTAAAACCTCTTACATGTCCTTTTCCTTGAGCCAAGTGGCATTTATTGCATTTTCCCTTCCCTCTTAAATGTCATTTCAACAAATTTGAATTTTAAATATTGACATTTATTGGCACAAACCCCAAATCTTGCACAACCATCATCCATTCTTAGCTTGACAAGTGGCACCATATCATTGGATGAATGTTAGTCCCACATTTCTCAAATTTTGGCATTCATCCATCTTGAAATCCTATAAAATGAAGAGATCCTCTCCTCATTTGATCATCCACAATCCAAGCAAAGTTACCATGCTAAAATACTTAGCCATTTCCATCCATCATTCGAATTCTTAGCTAGGATTTTTGCAGATTTGGCTTGGAGTTCTCATCTTTTCATCAAAAGTGGATCAACCATATCTTCAACATTCGAATCTTGCATCATAGGAATTGGGAAAGGGCCAATTTTCATATCAAATTGGCACCAACTCCCCCATGGGATCAAGTGTTTGCTATTTAAATTAGGATTTAATCTAGTTTTTATCATTTCATTGTGTTCTTGCTTATTTTCTTTCCTATTTTGAGTTTGCAAATGGATTTCATGGGGAATCCTTCTTTTAGCTTGCAAGTCCTTTTCTAACTCATTTATTCATGTTGTTTTGCAGGTACTAGGAAAAGGGTTTGCACAATATCTACTCCACATATATAAACAACAATAAAATTAAAGATATCTTACATGAAAAATTAATCACAACTCACTTTGACGGGAAAATTCCCTTGTAGGTGAACTTGAGCTAAACTAGGCTGCTATCTCATTTCTTCTTTGTAGCAATCAGGGTCTAGACAGGTGACAATTTAGCTACACATATGTATCTTTTGCAATTTACAAAGAATATGGTGCCTTGTATCTTTGAACTATACCATTAGCTTCTAGTGGGAGTCCAGTGAGTGAAGCCAATGTTAGGCTCACTACTTCTCTCAATTGTTTTACCTAACTTTTGAATTGCTCCCTTTGATCTTGCAATTGTTGTACCTAGGAGTGAAGACTTTCCACCTGTGCCCTAATGGCACCATCACTGTCTTGTATGAGATCATATGTTACAACCACCTTAGTGATTTGAACTTCAATAGCATTAATTTGATCCTTTATACTTTTTTTTTTGTATTTGGCCACTTCAAACAGAAAACATATAACACTTTGGCTTTCGCCAAGCTTTTTTGAATGTCTTTTATACTTGATTTCAATTTGGTCAATGCATTTACACACTTCCAAGAGGCATCATTCAATCTCTTTTCATTCAAATTTCGTTCTGCCTTCTTCTCCAGATGAGATGAATAAATCTCAAAAGACTCCATTAATTACTTCATTTTCTATGTGGGAGGCAATGAAGAATTTATCTTTTAGCTTCCAGGAGCTTCTCTTCCAACACTTTTATTGCTTCTTCTAAGACTCCTGCATTCTCCAGATGTTGTAGTAGGTCTTGTCTTGTAGTGGAGTGGAGTACATCTCCAAGTTTCATCTTATGTAGGGGAGACATTTCAAATAAATTGACCTGTCCATCAAGAGTAGGAACATGCAACAATTGAGGAGATAACACAGGTTGTATCTACATTTCCTGAGCCAAAAAATCCTTTATTGAATCCACTGAAGAGGAATATGTCTTCTCTTAACTCTCTTCTTCATAGTGCTTCTCCTTCTCCTTTTATTTCTCCTTCTCCATCTCCATACTAGAGACATCTTTCTCTTATTGCAGACTAGAGACACCTTCTCCTTCTTGCTGACTAGAAACAACTTGTTCTTTCTATTGGTCAGAGACAACTTGCTCATATGTATCTTCCAGAGGGGGCTCGTTAATAGTTTCATCCTCCTCTAGAGGCCCTTGTGTACCCATATCAACTTTGGTTGTCATTTCTTCAATTATCTTCTTTGTAACTTCTTTAGTTTCATTTTGAATCTTATTTTTCACTTCATCATCCATACTCATCAAAAGAACTATTCTTCTCTTTGAGCACAACGCTTTTGCTTATTTTTGGACTAACTTATCCTTTTATTCCTGGGAGATAGAGAACCCATCTTTGTCAATTTCTTATTGTTTCAGTTCTTCATCTACCTTGATAACACTTTTTGTTCTTTGTCTCAAAGCCTGATGTAGGCTTTCTAGAGCTTTATCAACAATGTCACTGAAAGATATGTTTTTCTTGAGCATATACTCAATGACAACATTTTTAATAGTCTTATTATCTTTCAAAGAGACATTTGGATGCAACTCCATTATATCATCCAACAAAACAAAGCTAACAATTCCATTCAAAATAGCACAAAAATCAAGAGGATTGTGTATAATTGGAGGATTCTACTCAATTCCCTCCTTTGCCATCTTCTTTCCTTTCTTTTTCTATAGGGAGATTCCTTCAACTTCAACTTCTTCCTCCTCTTTAGGTTCTTCCTCATCAAAATTCTTTATTTTTTCCTTCTACTTAAGCCTTGTTTGCACATCCCCAGTGGCTTTCTTCTGTGGCAGAGTTATAGATGCAAATTTTCTTCTTCCAACAATTAATTGTATTAATTTTGAGGGTTGCAGAGAAAATGCAACAATATAAGAGGATCTACTGAATCTCCTTGGCTCTTGACTGGATTTTGGAGGAATAGATTTATCTTTAAAACTTTCCATAGGGGCAAAAAATTTAGTTTTTGGTGGAAAACCCCATTTCTTGTGAAGCTCATCCTTGTGCTTTTCAAAACATTCCTCTGCATGCTTCTTAGCCAACTTATTTATGATCTCTCTGTATGTACCAAACCTTTTTTCTTTAGGATCCTTTGGTTTTGACAACAGAGTATCTACATAACCTTGAACATATTTAGGTTCAACCTCATAACACAATTCGGGAATCCATGAGGTCCTTGGCTCTACAGCTTCCATGTAGCAATGATCATTATTCACCATAAATGTCACCTCATTTTCATATTTTTAGACCAATCTAAAGGGTATCCTTTATCTACTCTCCATCTCTATTTGTAGATTCTTAAAGAATCCCCAATAAAATGTAGTGTATGCTTGTTTATCTTGGAAAATTTTTGTGTTTCTTGATTTTTGCAGCTACCAGAGTGAACTTATCCCATATTTTACCCTTAAATCTAGGCAATTTATTCAGGAAGAAGAAAGTAAGGCAAATGAACAGTGAACTAAACCTAAAATTGTAATTGGTTTCCTTTGTCCTCTTCAAGTTGTCCATCTGCTACTCTCAATAGATCACATAGGTCAAAGTTTGCACCTTCCTTCACCATTTGATGGGTAGTATGGATTGTGGTGATGGTGGTTGAACCTTCTTTGTTTGTGAAATAAATCTTGTATGCAATCCCTATAGAGGCATACCAGACACTAGAATCAATGATATCCTTTACCATTAGGGTTCTCTTATCAAACTTAGCTCCGATAAGTTCCATAACCCTTTCATTTTTATCGATTTCAATACCAAGACTAGTCCTGAGGCACAAAGACCAATAACTACCCTAATTTATTCCTTTGTGATCATATAGGGTTTGTCTAACTAAATGAACTCTTCATGAATGCGACTCAAGATGATTCTTACCCATTCTTTGCATTCGTAGAAGTCTAGAAAATCTTTCTAGATGTCTAACCCTTTCACAACCACATTTGCATACTCTGGCTTGTATACACCATTCTCATTCAGGAGCTCATGTCAGACCACTTCAAATCATGAAGTATGATCTATTTCATTCAATGGGCCATGAATGTAAATCCTTACATCTCTAGAGTATACTACATTCGTAGGAAAATTTGAAAATGCACCATCTTTGCAACCTCCATCGTCTTGAATGAATTTTTTTTTTAGGCCTGGGTTTCTCCACAACATCAATCACTTGAGGTGTCACCATTGATATTTCTTCAAAAATATACAAACACCATCTCTAGGGTTTCACATAAATAGCTTGAAATCCTAATCTCACTTCTTCACTCCAAATACAAATGCTCTTGATACCAAATGAGATCAAATGATCCAAATAACACATAAAAAGCCTTTCAATAGCCTTAGCTTTTCGCCATAAATGTATTCATACTTTGTTAGGTAAATCATCTGCTAGAAATATCTATGTCATCATAGGGATGCAAAGATGCTCAACACACCTCTGCAAATCAATCTTCTACACTAGAACGTTGATCAAAAGGTTCAATCTTGCTCAACATATTTGCACATTAGAGGGATTGGTCCAATTCATCTTCTATATTATGAAATATTCAACACTTTATCCTTTTCAGGGGGCTACAAGATTTGGAAATGATAGCTCCCCCTAAGATAATGCTCTATCTCAATTTGTTATAGGGTCTTGTGTAGAATGCAAAATCATGGAATCATCCTTCTTCTCATTTTCTTGACCTTGCTTCTCTTTCTAAACCTTTTTATTTCTCTTCTTTTACTGATTTAGGGTTTCATCTTTCTTCCGATTTTGAATAGGTAGCTTCACAAAACCACTCTGACAAATGTTTACCTTATGCCCAAACTTATTGCATTTGTAGCACACAATGTTGTGCTTGAAAACAAAGTTATTCCTTCTAACCTTAGTTCTACACTCTACAACCTTGTGACCAAAATTGTTGCAAGCATAACAATATCCATGAAAAGCAATATCATCATATTTTTGAGGCACAAATGATCTTCTACCCATGCTATCATTCCTTCTTTACCTAGTTGTACAATTGGAAGGCTTATGCCCAAATTTATTGAAAGAATAACAATAACCTTGAAAAGATTGAGTGAACCTTGTAGGGGCATCCTGTCTAGTAGGTGGAGGACCTTTGAATCTTCTTTGTCTCCAGACAAGAATTAATCCACCTTATTTCTTGCTATCTTGATCTATCTTTGCATCTTCAGAGGATGTCTTCTTAGGTTCTTTAGTGTAAGATTTCTCCTTCTTTGTTTCAGGTTTTCCTTTTGCCTTGAAATTTTCATATAAGTTTGCAGATGCATTGGTTATAGGAATTTTGTCTTTTTTAAAACTAAGACCAGATTTTTATTTTGGTGGCTTTTGAGAGTTGATCAACTCATCAAGAATTTCAAAACCTCCTTTTAGCTTTAAACCCTTGTCAATTTTTTCTTTTTCTTTTTCCAATTCTTTCCTCAAGGAAACAATCTCTTCCTCAAGCTTTGAACATTCATCAGTTTTGTCAATGAGCTTGATATTCATACACTCTTTAATTCTTTTGCCTTCTTCAACTTAAATTTTCAACTTGCCAGTTTTCTTCTGTGCTTTTTCAAGTTGGAACTAAATCTCTTCATTCTTATCTCTTTCTTCATCCAAATTATTTAGAGCATAAATTAGCTCTCCTTCATAATCCACTAGATAATCTTCTTTATTGAATTCAAATTCAAATTCATCATCCTCCTTTTGGACTACGACCTCTTTTTCTTAAGAGCACTTCTTCTTAGACACTGCTTTATTCTCCATGTGTTCTGAATACATGATCTACCTCAGTTGTTAGGCTTGTATCAAGGAACCTCGCTATCTTCAACACTTTTGATATCAATGACAACCAATCTTATCAAGATGCAACATGAGACATCCTCACAATCATGGACTTATCCTTTCCAAGTTCAAAAAGTTAAATTTAAATTTGGCTTCCTCCTGCCTAGGGCCAACTAAACGACAATTTCACATGATGTGTGTCTATACCCTTGTATTTAATGATATTCAACACATTCATTGATACACATTTTCTCTTTCATTCTAGAGTGCTAAAGGAGCAATGAATATCAACACACTTGGATTTGGTGCACTAAAAATACTAACAAATCTACACACATTGTTATAGAAGGCTTACTTGTCTTTATCATTCCTCTCTTATTTTTTTGAGGTTGACTTGGAGAAAATGTCCCTATATGACATAACATTAGTTTAATGTTGCTATTTTAAAATATTGTAGGCCCTTAAATCAATAGGAAAGACAAAACAAGCTAGCATCTATTAAGCAAAATTCTACTTCAAGCATGGATGAGTTCATGGACATAAGACAAATATGTAATCAAGGATTTGATAAAAAAACTAGATTCTAACCCCGATAGAACAAAAGACTAGTATAGAAACTAAGACATTCATTGAACAAAGAGACCACATTTCCAAGGTATAATTCAAAAATATTTCAAAATCTTCATCGATTGACCTCATTCTTCAATCACAAAACTAAACAATAATATCTATTTACCAAATTTACATTTTCCAAAATAACGAATATACTTATTAAATTATCAATCCTCGCCCATAATTAATTAAAGGTATATATACATTTATTAAATTAACCTAAACTCAAACACAAACCCTAATATCCAAACATATAATATTAAGGTAAGAATACATTTACCTCCCTTACGATTGAAACATGGGACTCCCTACTCAAACGTAGACTTTGTATTATCCCGCCCACTGATTATCTGCCAAAAACTGCAGGAAAGATAAAATCTCTCAAAATAGTCTTCACACATTTATATGATGATGATTGTATAATAGAAACGAGGAAAGTGATTTTAGAGGTTGGTGTAAGAGGGAGTAATCAGCAAGCATTCCATTGGCCCACGTCCTAATATTTTATCATAGTCGGTTTAACGTTGTTTTTAGTTCGTACAATTTGTCAAGGGGGGGATGTGTAAAGTAAAGTTTAGGGTCTGCATCATTGAAAGAGTCCTTTGTTTATTTTATAGATTCTATTCATCTCCCCCACACTATTGTTAGGTAAGCATATGGATAAAGTTACTTGCACTTGAGGCGCCCTTTTTCTTTTGTAATGTTGACTTGTCGTCTGGCAGTTGATGGTAGTTTGTACTATATAGTTAGGTAGTCCACATCCCATGTGAATTTAATAAGGGATGATATTGGACCCATCTTACATTTATTTATTTTTGCCTTTCTTGACTTACTTCCAATTTTATTTAAAAAACTAGGTTTATTATATTAGATTATGTACAAAAGGAGTTATATAGTTAGAGGGGAATAATGGCATCACATCTTAAAGTGAAAAATAGAGTTAAAGTTGTGTTAAAGTTTCAAAGGGTATAAAGTTCGAGAACGATGTATATATCAAGGATGTGAAGTTGGAGAGTGATGTATATATCAAGAGAATAAATTGTGTCATGTAGGTCCTAATAAAGTTTTGAAGTAACTACTTTCTTAAAGGATGATGATGACTCTCATTATGGTGGTCCCTATATTTGTTTGTTATCATTAAGTTCTTAATTTTTCTCCATGTGTAAAGAACTGCAATATGTAATGTCATCTCAAGCAATATGTAATGTCATCTCAATTTTTATGGTAAAAAAAAGAAGTGGGGTGGTACTAGTACGATAAAGAAATCAAAGTGATGTACAACAAGTGGCAGTTTTTTGATGAACTATTGATCATTCAAAGATGTTTCCTAGTTTTTCTCATTTGTAAAGATAGCAATATGTAATATTACCTTAATTTTTGTAAGAAAAGCATGGAGTGTGGTAGTAATAGTACAATAAAGAAATAAAAAAGATGTAGAGTGGTTGGTAAACTTTTGATAAACTATTGAGTGTTCAAAGGTGTAAATTTGATATTAAATGTTAAAAACAACTAATATTTGAAGAGTTGAAATAATGAGGAGTTTTCTTTAAAAATGGATGAAATTTTGAAGAATTACAAAATATTCAAAACCATTACTTGATATTGAATGTCAATAACAATTGTCACTCAAATTTACATGGACATGTAACAAGAAAAAGGCCTCATTATTAATGTGATGTTTTGTAATAAATGTGTGTTGTAATGTTCATCACATAACTCCTTTTGTTGGGAAGCTTTACTTTTCTTTAACTCGAACCTTGAATTTTATAGTGTACTTTGAAATTTATGTAAATTGCAACTACAAATATAAAATTAATTAAAGAACTAGTATTACAAGAAGTTAATGCCAAATATTGAGATACAAGGATAATTAGGAATCATATAAGAGAAGTATTTAGACAACAAGAAACAATGCAATAATTTACCTAAAAATGAAAATTTAGATGACCCTCACAATTTGACCAAGAAGTTGATTATTCCAAGATCCATGTCCCCATTACCTTCCAAAATATTCAAAGTACTTGCAATCACCATAACATTAAAATCAGTCAATGCATGCACCATGAGATTGAATCCATTGCATGTCACATTCTATATGAAATGTATGCTTATATAGTTAGAATTATTATTACATGAATTAAGAAGAAAAATATTTACATAACTATTCTACCATAAAATTACAAAATTAGTACTGTTATTGCACCTTCAGCTAATTAAGCCATTACACTTTTAACTTTTGAAGCAATGTGCTAGATCATGTATCTTATTCATCATATTTTCAAATGCTTCAAAGTGTTCCATTTGCAACTCTTTAATAGATTTTGAATCTTATTATAATGTTGATGTGCTTTTGATGAACCCTCCTAAATTGATAAATTGGCATCAATGATGCTTCACATTGAGCCTTTGGATGATATGAATCATTTATTAGTATAACTATTACACCAATAGTATAGTTTCCCTTGATATCCATGCATGATATATTGTTTTCCATATGTTTTACATATCCATTATGGTTATGATAGCTTGGTGTATTTATGTTGTAAATTAACACCATGAATGATTTCCAATTTGAGGATAGAAAGGAAAATAAGTTAACATGTTAGTTTGATTACAACATGATACCACAACTCTAGATACTTTATAGATTATTTTAAATAATTTTAGTTCCTTGTCCATGTGATAATTGACTCTTTCGTTGTAACAATATAGTTTCTTCAAATACTGAGTAATTTGTACATGTTTATAAAAATTCCACTAGAGATGAAAAATAAAAGTGTACAAAAGGAAAATGATGCCATTTTCACCTTGACATTTAATATTAGTATTGTCTCTATAACAATTCTATGATCAACTCTAAATAGCGAGAAAAAATGTAGTCTTGGAAACATATAATTTATCCTTTAAGAGCATAAAGAAGGATTCATCATAAAAACAACAAAGAACAATTGAAATTCCTTTGAATAAGGTCATGGATGTGTATTCTATAAAGAGAGACCACACTATTCATTAGAAAGAACATAAAGGGAAAGGAAAAGTGGGAAATACCAGCATATAAAATAAAAAAGAACATCTTGTTTATATTGATTCTTATTAATAATGATGATTGTGGAGGTTTATCTAAAAAGGGTTTGAACAACCTTCATAAGAATTGGATGAAATAAAAGTGCATGAAGTATGGATAATATAATAAACCACCCAACATAGTCATACAATTTTTTAAAATTAATTTTGATGAAAATGGCATTTTTGTTTGAAGACTACTCCATGTCCTCCTTGACTACACTAGTAATATCCAAAATATACTTGTTGAATAGTCATTTTTTCTAAGAATTCCACTGATGAAAAGAGATGCCTAAGATGAAGGTCCAAATATTTTGATAATAATACTATAAGACACACATTGAAGAGAGTGAGGGGATTTCATCTTGTTTGAGTTCTTTGATATCTGACCTTATGGATAATATTGTAAATTTTCTTTATTGACAAAATTCCCTAAAGAATTAATCTTTGTGACCTCTAGGTGAAGCTTGTGTAGATCATGGAGCCGGTGACATCCCACAAGGTTTACTAGAATTCATAAAGGAAGTTGTTAACCTATGGAACTCATAATTTTATTGTGAAGCTCTTCAAGGGAGAGTATCATGCTGCAAATAAAATTTTAGGCTTTAGTAAGTGTTGGTGTAAATAAGGTCTTGTACCTAGTTAATTCATTACTAGAGACTTAGAGGACTTATTTGCTTGTTAGTTTACTTAGGTCCTAGGAAGGAATCTTTCTAGAAGGTGTTAGTTTTCATTACATCTTATCTTATCTTTTGACTTATAACACATGTGTCCTAGGTAGTTGTGATAAGTTGTCACATGTCATAGGATTAAGACACTCATAATCCTGTTTAATCTTGTGTCTCACCTTGGCTATATAACTAGGTGGTCTCATATGTCATATTGAACAATTCTTGGATAATCAATTTTGTTGCAATCTTGAGCATTGCATATTAATCTCTCTTGTGCTTTCATGAAGTGCCTAGATCTTGGGTGGCTATAATCTTTAGCCAATCTTGCATGGTGTAGAGTTATTCTATACCAAATCTTACATGGTATCAGAGCTTGTGGGATTGATTCTTGTCAGTCTTTATTGATAGATCTTGGTAAATCTTAAAAAGTTGAGTATGCTCTTTCTTACATCGAGTGATGATCTGGAGAATTAAAAAAACTTGATAGAAATATTAGATTTTGGGGGTTTCCTCTTTTTGCCTTTGTATTGCAGGTTTAAATCAGAGATTTTTGGTGCAAATTTGAGCTCACCATTGAGATCAAAGGGTTTGAGAAAGTTTTTCCTTTTGTTTCATCCAAATCAAACATACGAGGCCAAATTTATGAGGGATTGAAGTTGAAGTGTGGTTACCAAATCCAAAAGGTATCTACAATTCTGGAGCATTTTGGGTCAAAACTGACCCTGCCATCGTGTCCAGAAGGGTCAAAAACCTTATGATTGACTGTCAAATTATCAAATTTGTAGAAGTTGTTCATCGAGGCAAAATAAAATTGCCTAGGGAGTCGTACGACCTCTCAGGTCGCGTCATTAATGCAGGTCAGCGGTACAATCAGTCAGAAAAATACGTGCAAGTGAAAAAAAAGAACATTAGTTGAGTTGAAATTTTTTTTTTGTGATTTTCAAAAAAGCTTGCAAAAATTTTTAATTAAAAAAAATCATCAAGGGATTTCTTTGTGGGCGGTACACAAATTTGTTTAGGGTCATACCCTAAATATAGGGTACTCCATGTCATAGTCTACCATGTGGCGATCACTCATTGGCCTATTCTCGCCAACAAATAAGGTGGACCCACCATCAACCAAACTTATTAGTGACGCCATCTAGAAAATATTTTGTTTCATTCTGCCGAATTCCGTCCAACCAACGCTAATAGAATATTCCTATGCATATTATGTCATAAAGAATATTCCAAGGCATATTCCAGGAAAAAAATACTCAGTGTTAGGAGAATATTATTTTTTGACAGGCTGCAAGTCATCAATTTTAATTGACTAAAATGCTAACGTCATCACTACATCAACATTTTCAAAAAAAATTCCCCTCTCCAATGCACTTTTTGATTTTGCAGTCCAACTTCAGAGGCCCATAACTTGCTCATACGACCTCCTTTTTGCAATTTTTTTTTATTTGGGGTAGAATTTCATGCTCTATGTAGTGTTGTGATAAAATTCAGATTTTGGTTCTTGTTTTTTCTAGAAATTACATATTCTCATAGGTGTTGTTGAGTCGTTCTCATTTTCAGAACTTCAAGAGCTATGTTCTCGCTCCTATGGTAACATTTTTGGGTGGATTTTTTTTTAAAGTGCATATTTTTCATGTAATTTCCAGTGGTGTGATCAGATTGATCTCGTTCTATGTAAAAAATTTACATTGAGCTTGTGGCCAAATTTAGCAATTTGTAAGCACTAAGATCAAGTCCACTTCGGTGTTTTGGCAAGTGGCACCTGTAATCACACCAAGTATAAAGTGCCACAAATCATATTTTCATGGGGGTTTCATGATTGAGTAATTTGGGGGGGTAATCTTGCAGTGGTTGATTGCTTTCTTTTGCTTGGTTTGTGTTCTTATAATGGGGAAATCTCAAATTGAACTCCTAATTCCACATAATTATGTTGCATGGAAAAAATCGATATGAAACTATCTCATGATGAAAGGTCTAATAGGCTATCTAAAGGAAACAATTCCTCAATCTACTGATGCTAAATAATTGGCAAGATGGGAGCTTGATCGTGATAAAAAACTTGGATGCACATATGTTTATTAGTCTTATTTGATTTACAATTTCATGTTGAATCATGCAAAACACCTAAAGAGGCTTGGGAGGCTTTTGAAAAATTGTATGGTAAAACATATAAGATTAAGGAATATCAGATTGATAATGCTTTGATGAATCTTGATCCTAAATGTTTTGACCACATCCAAGACTACATCTCCAAAGTTAAACAATTGAGAACATAGTTGAAATATTGCAACATTGATAAAGAGGATTTACAATTGATTTTGAATGTACTATCCAAGATTGGTCTTGAGTATTCAGTGTTTGTTTTTGGCTTTCATACCCATTTAATTTCTATGGAAGCATCATATGTTGTTCCCAATTTTGATGAATTTGCAAATCTCCCAATCCAAGAGGAAGCTAAGTTAATGAACATGGGTATAATCAAGTCTTCCAAGTCACAAGCATTGTTGGCTAGTGAGTCTAAGGTACAAAAGCAATCAGGGAATCTTGATCAGAAGCAAAAGAAGAAAAAGAACAAACCACATAAAGAATCAAAATCCTCTCCCTCAAAAGGGGAATCATCGAAGAAGGAGAAGCCTATATGTGCATATTGCAAGAAATCAGGGCATGATGAACATCAATGTTAATTAAAATAGATTGATGAGTTGAAGCATCTTCTTAAGAAGCATCAAATCAAGTCTTCATCATCAAAGGGTTAATATTCTTCTTCTTCATCAAAGTCCAACAAACATAAGGGGAAAGCACTTTTTGTAGTTGTAGATTCTAAGTCAGAGAGGTGGATACTTGATTCAGGAGCCTCACATCACTTGACTTCATCAAAGACTATATTCTCTTTATTTGAGACTTGTTCATCACCACCCATCTTAATGGTGAAAAACACATATATGCATGTTTGTGGGAAGGGATCCATTGACATGGATGACAAAGCATTCAATGATGTTCTTTATGTGCCTTCATTGTCAACCAATATCCTTTCTATCTATCAGATCACACATGGTGGAGCAAGCAAGAGTGTTGAGTTCACACCAGATTCTGTCATAAACTAGGATTTTCATAGTAGATATATAGTTGTAGTTGGGGAGTTTGATCACCAATCTTGAGTCTACACCTTCTCACATTTTTCTCTTGATGATTTGGAAATTTTTCACATTGAGGCATCTTGTATGTACACTTTTGAGGAGATTCAATATGGTCATTTGAATCTTGATATTGTTTCATCTACAGAGGATCTTGTAATAGATTTTTATATTCCATCTCTTTCATCTACTATTGTACCTGATGATGCTTGTGTTGCCACAATCTTGGTTCCTTGTGATTCAGTGCAGCAGGACATGCATCATCTTCTAGAGATAACTATTCGGGATGAGTACTTGACAAACATTTATGGTTTGTCTTGTGTCTTGCATTCAGATTTGGGAGACATCATTGATAGCATTCATCTTCTCTTTGATGGAGATGATCCCTTTTCAGTTGTTGCGGGGGAACACTCTGACCCTCTTGTTCATTCTCTACATGATCATCCTTTTCAATTTGACATGATTGTGGATACTTTTGGACAACATTTGGAGGATGCTTCTTTGTCTTCAGAGGAGGTATCCTTGTCTTTGGATTGTGTTCTACAATAATTTCTAGGAGATTCTAGATTGTCTTCTTTTGAAGTGTGACCTAGAACGCCTGTTTGGAGTGTGACACCTTTCGACATCAACATGGAGACACTTGAGCATTCTTCAAAGACATCATCCATCATCCATCTTCTCGCATATTTCTTTTTGGAATGGGAATACATCCTACATACCATCTTGTTTTTGTTTCTTCTCAAGGGGAAGAATGTTCTTTAACGCTATTGGATCATCTTCTACATTCAATGTCAAGCTTTTACCATCATTACAAATGACTCAACATTGAGGGGGGTTGCATGGTCTCACTTCTTCTCTCCTATGGGGGGAATTTTTCCTTACATGGGGTTTTGTCCTTCTCATTCATCATTGAGAGCATTTTGTTTTATTTTCATCTCTTTTGGGGAGGAGTTTTGTCCCACTAGGTTTTCTCCTTTTCTCCATTTGTGAGAGATTGCATTGCATTGTAGATGGGTACCTATTGTGTGGTATCACAACACACCCCAAGAATATAAGTCTTGGGGACCCAATTTGAAAATTAATGCTTATGGCAGGAACTGGTTGGCTGATAATCATTGAGAGATAGTGCAAAAGTGAAATCATGAAAATAACTCATGGTTCAAATGTACCGAGTGTCAGGAAATTGAGTAATTGGAGCTCGTAAGTGAAGTGTAGCAAGTTTTTGTAGTCGAGAGTAAAAGCCCGAGGGTATAAAAGTTTCGATAAAATTCGGGAGTCAGGTCAAGTTTTGTTTCGGTAAAGTAGAAATATGTTGGGAGTCGAGTGCTTGGGTACTTGGGTAAATGGTGCATCAAGGATAAAGTGTTTAAAATTTATGGTTTGGTTTTGCTCGAATATTAAGAATGTCTGGTAGCCCACCTAAAGTGATAATTACATGAGAATACATTAAAACATGTTATTTATGATTTGTTTTAAAAAGGGATTAATCATAATGATGGTTTTATGATAATGAGAGTTTTATTAATGTTTTAAAAGGGATTGATATATGGAATTTTATGTGCAGGAGAAATAGGTTGTTGGACAATGTTTTGGTATGGACGGTCAGGAAAATTTGGATGGCAAGTAGATCCAACGATGTTACTAGGTTGGGTGGCACACTCTAAAATATCATGCGAGGACAAAGATTATGGAGAAAAAATGGTAGTAATCGAGGGAACCAGGCATTACACATGCAACAAAGGGTGCCTAACTCTGGGGTGATATACTTCTGGGTATTTTTTCCCGAAGCCCAAACCTGAATGCAGTAACATAAGTGCTGGTGGATTGGGATATCCAGTTCCACTTGATCGCTCTAAATATCCAGTAGAAGAAGTTCCTACATTTTGTTTGAAAAGCCTACTCAATCCAGATTGATTTCCTGATCAAATTTCAAATACATAAGTCCAAAAGTTTTAAGTGTTGAAGAAGGCCAAAGTTTGTTGACTTATTCAGAAGTTTCTCTTGCCAACTATCATCTGACACGTGCTTTGCTATGATTCATCTCTTGGATTCTCGCACGTGTTGATAGAATTTCTCGAGTGTCTTGTTCTTATAAAAGGCTGGGAGTTGTATCCGTATAAATCCAAATTTGACCACTTCCAGATGGTCAAAGTCATATTCTTATTCATCCCTTTACTCGTCTACTGCATCCTCCTTGCCGGTATTAATTAAATCATTAATTTAATTAATATTTCATGTCCTGCCTAAGGTTCTCTAAAGTGTTTAATTTAATAATTAAATACTTTTACCTTTTTACATCTTTCCTCTCTAAATTAAATAAATACATCACTTTATTTAATTTAGTCATGTGACTTTCTTTAATTTAAGCCAATTTTTTATTTCCTCTTTTTCTCTCTCATTGTTACATCATCCATAACCCTCTTCTAATCATGATTAATTTAATTAATTCGTGATTAGGATGTGCACACCTTAATCGAGATTAATGTCACATCCTCCAACATTTGCCACTTGCCTCTAACCTTTCATCAATCCTATTAATCATGTGTTTGCACAACCTTAATCAAAGTCATTAGCCACATTTAGCATGCCTTTTTAGTCAACCTTTTCATTTGCCTTTCTTGGCATTGACCCTCTTTCCCATGTGAATTTTAAATTTACATTTATTCCTCCTAGAATCCCTTTTTCCAATGCATCTTCTAGAATCTTTGACTTGTCACATCAAGCCACATGTGGACAAGTGATTCCCTTTTTGGAACCTTGTCTTATCCATGAGATTCTTGCAAGCATATGAATTTTTAATTCACATTTATTTCTCCAACTACTTTCCTCTTCCCCATGAGGATTTTTGAAGAATACTAAAATTCCTCTCATGTCACTTTCCAACCATTTGGGAACAAAAAATTTCCTTTTAAAGCAATCTTCTCATCCCCCAAGGTACTTGCAAAGTACTTTTCCTTCTTCCACATCATGTACCCTCCTTCCACCTCATTTACACATCATCATTTCTATGCCACTTCACAATCCACACGTCAAGATGTGAGGGCCTGTGAGTCCTCAACTCACCATAGCCCTACATCTTGACCTTGTTGGGTTAATATCAACCATCCATTTCTCTAGAGAATTCAAAATTCTTTATAAATACCCCCTCTTTTCTCTTATTAACTTTTGCATGCCATAGCCAAACTCTTGCAATTTTGTTATTTGAATCCACACTTAGCACTTACATCCATTATCATCCAATTTCAACCATCTTGTATCCTCATTCATTTTCCATCAAGGGAGCATACAACATCACGAATCAAGGGCCAACCAAAGGATAGCTTGACAAGGTGAAAATTTCCATTTATCTTGTTAAGTTAGACGTTTTTCCCAATCTTGAGGTGTAGGGTGATAATATTTGTTTCTTGCACTCTTTTATTTGCTGCTCGTTTTCTAACAAATATTTTCACCTGGTCACTGTATCATTTTAGCTAAGTTCATAATTTTTGGATTTCAGAGAATTGAAACATTTTCAAGTTTTATTCTTTTTCCTGCTTTATGTTCTAATCTTGACTAAAAGCTTGTATGTTTTAGTAGAAGTTAACTAATATCAGAGCCAATTCAAAGCTATTTCCTAATATGAAATCTTACGTAGTTGATTGTTTGTTCCTATTGAAAAATATTGTGTTGTTTCATGTAAGGGTGCATACTGACACTATTCGGTGGCAAATGATCTCTCTTTCTTTAAACTCTTACATCATTCTATGCCTAGTTGTGAAGCAATCTTGTGAAGTATAGAATGGTTTGCTTTGATTTAGTTATTTCTTGAGTTATGCGTGGATAATCCCTAGGATAAATTTTACATTTCAGTATTTATTTATGCTTTATTTTAGAGTAGATGCTTTATATTTAAAAAAAAATATGATGAATACATGGAGTTTTATTATAAATATTTCGATTCCATGAAGTTGTTGAGTGCTTAATGGTAAATCTACTTGAACATATGCAAGTAACTTGAGTTTCATGAAATATTATTGCAAATTCTTTGATTTCATGAGTTATTGGATGACATTTGAATGATGAGACTTAGATTATGTTTCTATCCTTCAGATACTAGCCAATTTATAACAACCATAGACCCCTCATGTTTAAAAACAATAACAAAACGAACCCTGAGTGAACCTAGTGTGTCAAGACCTAACATTCCTGAGCCTTGGGATCAAATAGAGTTTGCCTTAGATTTATGTTTTCCCGATGGATCTTTCAAGAAAGGTAGGTTCCTGCGATACTCTATGATAATTTATCTGCCTGTTGGTGTGTGTGTGTGCAACATCCATGTCAATAGAAATGGCACTAGAAGGAGGGCCTTTGTGTGCTTAAGCCAGTATTGTTGTCCCAATCACATAGTCAAAATCTGCTTGTGAGTTAGAGGTCTAAGCAAGCTTATAATGGAGAGTGAAAAAGAGATGGAAAAGCTTTAGAAAATTCTTAATTGGAGGATTTGACCCTTGAGTTATTTCACTTTTGGTAGGGTTACAGAGTGCAAGATTCACGACACAACTGACCATAGTGAACTTGATTGTCAGGTTTTCTTGAATAGGGTAAGTTTGGCTATTCATAAGTTAATTACGTTAACAAAGGAATCCTTAAGTGTGAAAAGGAGGGAGTCGTTGCTGGAAAGGTGTTTAAATTCTAATAAAATGCATAACCCTAGTGGAAATGGATTTTTAGTGATTTAACCATTAGATCAAATGGATTCACTAACCATAATTGCTATGAAGAAATTTTTGAAGTTTTGTAGGAAAAGAAGCAAAGTCATGAGAATTTGGGAATATCACGCTTTAAAGCGTGAATTTGAAAGAAGTCACTATTACTCACACACATGGATGATAGTGAGAAGAAAGAGCGGGTGAAACAGGTGGGAGATGCATGCTTTCACCCCTAATTGTGAATCCACGACTTAAAAGGGAAGAAACATTTGATTTTACACAAGTGACAAAGTATCAAGCTTTTACTTTTCCTCTTTTTGATAATTATGCAAATTGTATTAAAGTTTGGCACAATAAAATAAATAGTGATGTTAAGGTTGAAGACAAGATAGATGGCTGAAAAAGTCTTGAAGGGAAAGGAAATTGAGAAGTAAATACAACCATTTGTGAAATAGAGCAAAAGGAAATGGAGAACCATGAACAAAGACTGGAGGAAGGTATAGCTCTGAGACAATGGAAAAGGTGTGTGCAATTGATCGTTAATCACCTAGGTTATTTCCATAAATTTTAGCAAAATTGTAGGTAAGTACACCTTCAAATTTTCATTTACTAAACGCATTAAATTTCAAATAATTCATAGTTACAGTAGGTTATCTGAAAGCTATTTGAGTGAATTTAAAGATAAACTTGCTAGGATATAGACTAAGAGAATTATGAAGTTAGTGGTAGAAATTAGGGTAAATTGCTTAATTAGGGTAAACTATTTGATTAGGGTAAATATGTGTTAGTTAGGGTAGTTTGCTTTAGTAGTTTTTTTTCTTATTTTTTGATTTTGGTCTTGGAATTAGTGAATTCTTCTTAAGCTAGAACACACGATAATTGAATTTTGGAAACATTTTACTGAAAACTAAAAATATAAAACCATTTGAAGTAAATACATGCATGAATTGAGAAAAGAAAAAAATTCATTATATTTCATAGTGATAATCTCATATATACATGAAAATACAAAATTCTTGTTGTAAATTGATATCAAAAAAGGGAAAAAAGGAAAAAAAGGGCTAGATGTTCAGAGTGTTGTGTTGGATGGCAATGGCCTCCATAATTTTATTAGTTTGGTGGCCCGAAAATATGGAAAAGAAGAAAAGGATACCACCTGAAGTGTCCCTCATGATACCTCCAACTCTAGCATATCTAGGATTTCCCTTGGAGGAGCCATCAATATTTATCTTCAAGACACTAACAGGAGGCGGTGACCATCTGCCATCACGTTGGATTTTCCTTTTTGAAGTCCTCTTTCCACTATAGCTAGCCTTATGAGGTCTATCCCTATCTAAACCTAGCCTCTGCAACAAAATATTCTCATCAAGCTCAAAAGGGGGTGTCCATATCACACTTAACTCAGACCATTTATTGAATCATTCCAATAATTCTTTGTTAAACCTAATGAGCCACCAATCTTCCACCATGGAATATCCTTTGATTCCTTTCCAACCAGACCTACCAAAGGATGCATGAGGGCCTAATATCCCAAGCTACCTAGAGACAAAATGTCTTAGCTAGTGGCCTCCCTAAAGAGCTCCAAAAATAAAAAAAAGGGATGAAGCATCTATACATGTGTGTTTCCAAAATTTCCACCAAAGAGGCTAGATGGTTCTAGAAAAGTGCACTAGAACAATAAGTGAGATAAAGTTTCCTCACTACTACCATGCATGACACAGATAGATGGTCATTGAAATCCCCTCTTTTGAAGATTATCCTAGGTGAGACACCTATTTCGAGCCACAAGCCACATGAAGAAGTTTCAGTTAGGCCATGAAAAATTATCTAAGCATAAGAATCCTTCCACTAACAAACCTCCACCTACCTCAATCACTTTACCTCTTTGAAGTCTTCCACACATGTCCAACCTACCTCCATGAGATTAAGATGAAGGTTTTGAAGGTGAGGAGACCTATTCATGATTGGGGGGTGGCCATCCCATGATTCAAACCAAAAAGGCACCTCATAACCTATATTACACATCTAGAACAAGCCTTATTTGATCAATGCTACACCCCTTTTAAGAGTGTCCCAAATTATAGATCCTTTACTAGATAAGGAGAATCTAGGGATATCTTCCCTAGTTATGCCCCTTAAATATTTAGATGAAAGGATATCTTCCCTCCAAAAGAAAATCACCTAAATTTTTAGTGGCTTACATGGTCTTAAAATTTTTCCAATAATTTTTCCAAGTCCTCCTTGGCAAAGGGTTAATAGAAAGGGGGATTCCCAAATACACAAATGGCAGGGCACCAATTTGAAATATAAGAATTTGAGCAATTCTAGATTGAGTAAGGGGGGTAATAAAAAATAAAATAGAGGACTTATCTTTGTTGATCTTTTGTCTTGAAGTAGAAAGATAGATATACAAATCACACTTGAAGCTACATGCTTCTCTAATTCTAGCAATCCTAATAAAGAAGTGTCATCCAAAAACTGTAAGCTACATGCTTCTCTAATTCTAGCAATCCTAATAAGGAAGTGTCATCCAAAAACTATAAGTGTGTTTGAGAAAGCAAACCATCTTCCTAGTTCCATCCTTCAATAGACCTTGCCTCATATTAGACTTCAAGACTCTTCCAATCCATCAATCATGATAATGAAGAGATAAGGTGAAAAAAGGTCATCTTATTGGAGGCCCCTTGAGACACAAAATAAATAAATAGGCCCACTATTAATAAAAATAGAGTATGACATAGATATAATGCAACTCATCACCCAATTGACCCATCTCCTCCAAACTCGAAGGTAATGAGCATTTTTTAGAGAAAGGTCCATTTTACATGGCAATAAGATTTGGCCATATCCAGTTTGATGAACATGGCCTTCTCCTTAGATAACTCCATGGAATGAATGGTCTTAATTGCAATGAAAACTCCATCTAAGATTTACTTGCTTGCCACATAACACCCTACTCTTCTGAAATAACTTTGCTTAGCCATGTCTTGAGTCTCTATAATTAATTAGAGATGATTTTATAGAAAACATTATAGAAGAAAATTGGCCTAAACTATTCCAGAGAGTTATCCCCTTATCTCTTGGGAATAACACAAGGAAGGTAGAATTCATTTCCTTCAACATTTGCTTGTTTCTTTGTGATTCTATCACAACTTCTAATAAATCATGTTTGATAATATTCCATAATTCTTGAAAGAATTCTATTGGAATACCATTTGGGCTAGGGCCTTTTTCTTTCTTCATCTTGAAGACAACCTCTTCGACCTCATCAAGAAGGATGGGGATGACAAGAATCTCATTCACCTCATTAGACATAACTAAAGGAATACATTCCAAAATAATATTTTATTCCACCATTGTATTAGGTAAGTCCTTTGAGAACAAAGAAGAGTAATATTGAACAATTTCTCATGAGATATCCTTGAATGAAAGAGTTTCTATCCATGAGAAGACATCAGAGAAGATAATGAATTACCATGACTTCTAGCTTTGACGTATTTGAAGAATAAAGTCCTATTTTTATCACCCTCTTAAAGCTAATCAATCTTGAACTTTTGTTTCCAAAAAATCTCTTCCTACAGTTCCCATTATGGCTTCTACTTCTTTAAGGGAGTCCCTAGTAATCCCTTGATCCCTATTATGTTTGGTAATATCATCCACATGATATTGGGCTATAGATTTTGCTATAAAAATATTCCCAAATTTTTTCCTATTCCACTTCTTATGATACTTCATGAATTGGGGTCTCTTGAAAAAAGAATACATAATAGTACCATGCTCAAGCAATTTGTTTCTCTACCACTCTCTCATGAGATCATATAAGGATAGTTCATGCAACCACATTAGTTGGAATTTGAATGAATGGTTTTTAAAGGTACCCCTCCCTCTTGGTAGAAATTTGATAGGCCAATGATCTGATCCTTTCTAGTCCAAGATCTCTGAGCTGGTAGTCCAATTACTGACAATCCAAAAAGTAGAGACTAAAAAACCTATCTAATCTCTTGGAGATGTAGCCCTCTCCACATATCCTATTTCTCCATGTAAACATACCATTCCTTGGATTTATATCAACCAAGTTTAGTAAAGTAATATTATCTCTAAAAACCGAAGAGGAAAGCTCTAGCTTATCCAATCCCCCCTTTTCCTCCAAACTAGTGACAAAATTGAAATTGCTAGCCAAAATATAAGGGAATAATGGAACTAGGGACTGCACATACCTAATATAATCCCAGAGATGAATTTTACTAGGAAAATATATTGGAGCATAGATGTTGGTTAACAGGAATACTTCCCTAGATCTAAAACTTGAGGCTACCATGGATAAGGAGTTTCTACCAGAAATCTATCACAAAGGAGAGATCTTATGCGGGTCCCAAAGATAAACTATTCCTCCAATACTACCATGTTCCCCTATGCAATGACATTGACCTCACCACCACAACTTGGAAGCCACGTTAAATATACCTTCCATTGACAACTTAGATCCTTGAATGAAGACCACATTAGGATAATGCACCTTAATCAAATCCCAAACAACCTTTTTGTTTAGGTATTTTGTTCAAACCCCTTGCATTCCATGAGAGAACTATTATTTATGGAGATTATAAAAATAAGATTCAATAGTTTTGATTAAACTTGATTCCACCAAATTCTCCCCCATTAACTTAATTTTATCTTGATCTTTCTTCCTCCCTAATTTGGAAGGCTTCTTTGAGCTCCCTTTTTTGAAGTTCTTTTTTTATAGCCCTAATGCAGACACCTCTTTATTTCCTTTACTAGGATCTTGAGCTACAACCTTTGACATCCACTCAACCAAATCCAAGCTCAAGCCTTCACCCAACACATTCACCTCAAGAAGAATTGTCTCTCTAGGGCGCTCCTAAATTTGGTTTGTGTCCATTTGTGAGTCAATTATCTTAGGTGCCATACTATTATGATTGTGATCCTCTTTGGAGGTCAGCTGATCCACCTTTGAATTATCCAATCCCAAAATTAACTTTCCTATATTTTTCTCCTATTGATCCATGTCCTTCAAAGCCTCAAACCTATTATAGGTCACATCACCTTGTCTATCTTTAAGACATCTCTTCAAGTCTCACCCCTTGTTACATGACTTAACATGGATAAAAAATTCCTTGTCAATTTCTCCCTCAGTTATAGGGGCTTTCCCTTTATCATTCAAAGGAGGCAGTTGAGAAAGCAACTTGGTTGATGCTTCATTGGTGAGAACCCTAATGGGATAAGTTTAGGACATTTCCTCTATAAATTTCCATATTCATGACAAATTCAATAGTGAAATGAGAGAGCTTCATAATCAAGTTGTTGAATCCATGAAGTGGATCCAACCTCAATTTCCATTGAATTTGGAAATGAGTTATTTAAATCATGTGTAGAATATCGCTCCTCCAAAAATCTAGAGGCAACTAGGGGAGCCTCACCCAAACTAGGACCCTTGATGGAAGCTCCTTCACATGATTAAATCTTAAATTCCAAGGTTTTATGAACAACCCTACCTGATTGTAGAATTATAGACCCCCTTTGTAGGCCTTATTTTGACCTGCCAGGCATGAGAACAACACCATAAAATAGTTGTTGGTTGCTTGCATAATCTCCCTATCTCCCTCTGGATTTCAAGTCCAATGAGTCACAATTCCAAGAAAGGGAGGGAGACTTGACTCCCCATAAATTTGAAAATTAAGGTTTGATTACACAAATAATTAACATCCTCAACCATTGACTCCAGTTGGATAACTAGAATTGGATGAGAAAGGATCCTCTTTAGAAAACCATTAACCTTTTGAGCTTGAGCACCCCAAATCTGTAATGACCCCCCCTCATTTAAAGCATTGTTTAGATAATTAACTACTTTGGAGTGGATTGACAGGGATGGATCTACCTCAATCAAAATTTTAGAGGTCATTTTCTCAAACCCCTCCAAGCCTTTAATCAACATCACAAAACAAAAAAAAGAGAAAAACAAAGGGATTAGATTGCTACTCTCAAATCTGAACCCTTTCCCCTATGCATAAACCACCTTCCACACTTCACCCAACTCCTATAAAAGCACCTCCCATTGCATATTGATAAATTTCAAACATCGTATCTCCAAACCCCCTACACAAAAATTGTATACCCCACAAAAAAAACCATGCAATCCCACAAATGCCCAACAAAGAGAATAAATCCTGAAAAAGGTAGTGAGTAGGGGGTTGAAGCTCTCTAGCTCATGCCACCAAGGAAGACCCTTTTGGATTCCCTATGCAGAACCATCCCCATGCTTTCTCCAATCATTTTTATTGATTTTAAACATTGACATGTTTTTTATAAATAATATATTAGCACATAATCAAAAATAAAATTTACATGCTTATTTCTAAATTTTAATTGTTAACTTGACTATTTAAAAAATTTTACCAAAACAACCCCAAAATATCGAATTGATAATCCTTCACAATAAAATATGGAGAAATTAACAAGTAAAACATGGAGAAACATTAAAAAAGGGAGATTTTTTCTAAATTCACAACAAGCAAGCTCTTGTGTTGTGTAGGAAGGTGAATCATCACTTGGCATGTGTGACTATCCCGAGCCCTTATTAGCTTCAAAATTCGTGTAGATTTGGCATAAACTTACAATACAATTTTTTGTTCATTTTAATCATGTGGATCTTAAAACTTTCTTTCCATGGATTTTGTGATTGTATGGTGGGTACTTGTTGGTTCTAGGGTTTGTCCTTCTAGATTGCTACTTGTGTTTCTAAACCCAATCTGTAGGCATCTTTGAGGCTCAACCATAGTCTCGCACATATGTATTGATTGTAAATGTTCAAGTGCTTATAGATTAAGGTTTTTATTTAGGAGGGGAGGTTTAAAGTCATCAAAATGAGGGTGCAAAATCCTTTAAAGAAATCCTACAAGTGGAAGAACTGAATAGGTTGTCTAAAATGCAAAGTTCTACATGGGATAGGAGACGATGAAGATGAAGCCATGGAAGAAAGAAGAAGTTTCTCATAAAGTGACAAAGGAGGTAAGGATCCCCTCTTGCGTTAGGTCCTTAGGGTTGACCCAAATGAGGAAATGCCGAAAGCAGTTAAAAAATAAGAAGCTAGGTTAAAAAACACTATTTTTTTTTGGCTTGTATGGATTGTAACAGTTAACCTATTTTCTACTTCTAGGCTCAAATAGTCACTATAAATTCCTTTATCCAATTTTTCAATCTATAGGTTGTGCTTGTGGTCTTTAGAAAGACATAAAGAGCTTTTAAAAGGTTTTCAAAATATATTATTATTATTATTATTAAGGTTTTCAAAAAGCCTTATTTTTATTATTAAGTCCATGTGCATGAAATTTTTTGGGTGATTTTTTTGATGAAAGGTTTGATTTTCCTTGACCAAGTCAAGGAAATAGGGTTTCACAATGTAGTATTCTTTGCACATCAGTTCTCATCAAGTATGACGACCTGAATTACCAATAAACTTTAATGAATCATCTCAAGCGAAGAGGTTTTGGGCTCTTAAATTACCTTAATCCATATGGTGAAGAATAATACATGCCACATATGTAGTTGTGGTTATTCCCACATTTGATGCATATAATAGCTTAAATGAGGCAGTTTTAAGTATGGAAAAATCCATGGTGAAGATAAGATGTGTGAAGACAGTTGAAACATTCCCATGAATCACTAGTTCCTTTCATACAAAGGTATACCATATGGGAGGTAAGTTTACTATTTTATTTTGGTAAACCCTATAAAATCATGATGCAATGCCATGTTATGTCAAATTTCTATTATCTAGTTCTACGATTTGATCATTGCAATGTTTAAACATTAATGTTGGCATCATTGTAAAACCATGGTATTTTGTCAAAGCTCCTACACATTATTCCTATCTTTGTTCAAGAGAGTTATTTTGAATATTACCAAATGGTTAAAGCCTTTGTATAAACCCTAACAAAATCCCATATGGTAGTAACGATGGAAAATAATTGGTACTTATTATATAGTCATGTTATGAAGTATGAATCCATGGTTTAAATCTAGTTCAACAAGGATCGTTTTGTTCTAACTGCAAAACATGGTATGAGATTAGTAACCCCTAGTAGCATTGGAATTATTTATTATATAAGGCTAGATAATAGCTTATTGTTGGATTTGAACTACATGGCAAGGCCATGACATTGTGAACTTGAAGAAGTGGAACTTCTTGAGCCATTTAAGATAGGAGATAACGTTAGTGTCAAGAGGTTTGCAGCTTGTTGATGGTCCAAATGGCATAGCAACAGTTAAACAGAATATTGCTACTCTGTTTCTCCTGAAAGAGAAAGACAACACATGGATGTCTTAGCTCCCAAGGTCTTTGTAGTTGGTTCTCAACTGTGCTGATGTCTCTCAGTGGTCAATGTAATAGTAATGTTCAAGGGGCCTGCTGGTGTGAGCTTCTGGATTGTTCTAAGATCAAGCATGAATTTAAACCTACTCTAACCAGGGTTTTTAAAGAAACATAAAAAGATGGGTCAGAGCTTTATGATAGAAAAGAATGATGATTCACCTATCTTAACCAAACTTGTTATCCTTCAAGGAATTGTAAACTAAAACTGAAGAAAAAAATTAACTTGTGATTAACACACAGTTGCATTCATTCACAATGCTGATTTCTACAACAGAGTACTAGTTACCATTTTAAATAAAACAACAAAATAACATTCCATTCCTTGAAGACTTCACAAATCAAATGATTAACTTGAGACAAACACCATTCTGAAACACAATCTGAAGTAGATTAGGATCTGGTTGCTTCTACTGTTAATGAAACAGATAAGCAACACTTACAAAGCTGGCACAATCACCAGTGTATAGAAAATCTATGACTCCAAATTGTTTCCATTTATATTAATAAAAATTGAAAGATACATTATTGGTTCCTACTGAATCTAACTGCAAACTAAGAAGACAAAAGAAACTCCTATTATAGAGAATCAGGACACAGCTCTGTCTCCTCTATCTTTTCTCTATTTCTCTCTGTATTCTAAAAATTCTTCTAACTTTTTTCTAACCCTAGAAGTTCTAACCTTTACAAAGAGGCAAGAATGCCATATATACAGAATGTACCAAAAAGAATGCGCTGTCCCCCTGCACTAGGGTTTACAAAATATCTGCTTCTAGGAGAGTCGGCTCTCAGATCCTTCTGAAGAGAGTCAAAGCTGCATTCAATGTGAATCCCTGCTTTCCATGCTGATGAGAGATTGTTCCAAGAATCCTCTTAGATCTTTTTCAACTGCCACATTTACTTTGGCCTTTCATGTCCATCTTTGAACTCCATCGGGGCCGCCTTGAATTCTCAAAAGCATTTTTCCATTAATACCGATCCGCCTCTCGCCAGTGGTCACTACAACTGTCCTTGTGAGTCATAGTTGCTTGTTTCCTTCGACCTCCCTCATGTTCAAGACCTTTCCGCACGTTGACCATCTTCTGGAAGCATCATCAAGCCTCCCTTTGGGTCTGAACATCATCACCCGAGCTGATCCATCGCCTTGATCTCAGAAATAATCCATCTATTTTGCATTCTGTCGGTCTCCTTCAAGGTGGTAGTCAATTGGTCAATGGCCAATAGGTCATTAATTTAGCTTCCTCTGATTGGTAGAACATAGGCCACGCAGGATTCCCAGGCAGTCAAAAAGGTGGTCCATCTTGGATCGCATGTCGGTGAGACACTAATCGTGTCTCCCTGATGCGATTTTGCCTCTTAACAGCCATCGGTATAGTGGGTGTCAGTCGATGAGACCTTTGGCGAGCTATAGAAGTCATATCGAGCCCATAAAGACCATTGGCAAGATAGTCGCTAGTCGGCCAAAGGTTATGCCGAACCCCTTAGTCTTTCGGGGAGCTCCTTCCGAGCTCAAATTTCTTTCAGCAAGACACTTCAAAATCGCCCAGACACCATGTCGCATGCATTCATTCTCCCCGAAGGCATATCCTATTGGTGAGACATAAAGATCTCACCGAGACCTTATGACGATGGAATCCCCTTCTGCTGATGCCTTCATTTAATGTCGGTGAGAGTCCTACTGGTCGGCCAGACGTTATGGAAAGCCCTAACCATCTGCTCGAAGCTCCTTCATGTTAGCGAGACTATCACTTGTCTATGTGACCTCATAGCGAAGCCCCCTTCATTTGTTTGGAGTCTCCCCGATTTCCTCCTGTTTGCCTCGAGCTCGAGCCCCCTTTGTTTCGGCATGACCCTCACAAGTTGGTGAGACCTTACACCAAGTACTAGATCCTTCGACGAGCTCATCTTATGTCGGGGAGATCCCCATTTGTTGGTGAGACCTTTTGGCGACGTTGGATCTTTCTCCCCTAGCTCTTTCTTCTTCTCTGGGCTCGAGCTCTTTTTCCCTTTCGGTAAAACTTCAGTGTAGTCGCCCAAACCTCCCGGTGACTTCCTCTTTTCTCCCCACTCGCTCATTCTTATCGGCTAGACCCCACCAAATCGGTGGGACGTCATGGCAATGTCACCTTTTCTTTCGGTGAGCTCCTTGATGTCGGCCAGACTTTTCGTGGTCGGGGAGACCTTATATCAATCTCCTCGTTTCTTGCTGGGCTCCTTCTGTATCGGCCAGACTAGCTCCCTTCGCTGAGACCTTTTGCTGAAGCCACATTGCTTTATGTTGGCGAGACTAAGCCCCCTCGCCAAGACATCTTGGCGAGTCTTCCTTTCTCTAGCGAGCACACCCTGTCGGGGAGACTCCCTTTGGTCGGTGAGACTTTACACCAACCAAAACTTCCTTTTGCTGAGCCCTTCATGTCATATCGAAGACTGACCCTTTAGTAAGACCTTTTCGTTTTGGCCAAATCTCCTGCCGAAGGAAAAATTATCGCCGAGCTCAGACCTTTGGTGGGACCCTCTTCTATCAGCAAGACTTATGGCGATATATTCTTCGTGTCATTGAGACTTTAGCACATCGGCCAGAATTCATGCCGATGGTGAACCACTCTCCTCAAAGACAAACCTTTTCAGCTTACAAAATGGGTTAGTAAGATTGTAAGACTTCATACCGAAAGAATCCCCTTCGTGCTTTGTCGGCGAGATCCAATGCACATGCCAAGACATCCTTCGCCTCAAGAATTTCTCATCGAGATATATCCTTATTGGTGGTTGGAAAGAATTAAGGTACTCGGTAAGGCCACACACCGATGACACAACTCTTGCCGAAGGGTTTGTTTGTTCCGTGCTAGTCGGTTAGACTTGAAGATTTCACCGAGAGCTCTCTCCGAAGAAAAGTCTTTCATGCCGATATGTGAAACTCTTTGCCGCCGGTCAGTGAGACTTAGAGATCTTGCTGAGACTTCACCCCGAAGAAGGAAATCTCCCGCCGGTATGTGTATCTGCATGGTGCTAGTCGGTGAGACATAAAATCTCGCCGAGACCTTTCTCCGAAGGAGACTTTTATGTCGATGGGAAACTCCTAGTCATCGGGACGATGATTGATATCTTGCCGATAGGTATCTGCATGTGAATCCTGATCGCCGTGACATCCCCAAGGTCTTGCCGATAGGCAACATAGATGCCTATTAACAAAATGCACTGGTAGTCAACAAGACGTCTGCAAGGTCTTGCTAACTTTCTTCTTAGAGGAAAATTATGACCAAATGGATTGAGGAATACATTCCAACTGAGCTCCCTTGGCAGAGATCATCATGTGTGTGATTTGATCCTGCAAAATAGAGTCCCCATCAGTCCTCAAAAGCACATAAGATATATTATCCTAAGATACACTATTGTCTATGATAATGTCATTCAATTTTTAGCAAGAAGAAAACCAACTCAAGCTGAAACAAAACCAAAATTTAACAAAACCAGCAGACAACTCAGGAAGAAAATAGAAGAACCCCAAGAGCAAAAGCAAATAATAGAGGCAAAGAAACCAAAAAGAAAGGGGGGACCCATTTTGTTCCAAAATTAAATGGGTGGTTATGCAAGGCATAACACAGCTGAACCAAGGTATGCATGGGGTGGAGAGATATACCACAATTTAGGGAGAATAAGTGAAGATGACAATGAAAAAAGGGGTAGAACCATAAATTCAACAATGTTTGTGCCAAAGGTATCCAAAAGGACAGTCAATCTAGCCATGTTTTGGATAATGTACATTCATAATTATGGAATAATGAATTAAGGGGGCAGTGGTATTTGTGCAAAAAGGTAGCATGTTCATTGCTGCAATCTCCATGCCAAGTAAGGTGGCCATCATATAAGTGACAGAGAAAGGATCCAAAGATAGTCCCTTGAAGATAGCCTATGACCATAATAGGATAGTCAAAAGGTTTAGTGTGAACAAAGGAACGAGACCAACAAATTACCAATAGGGAGATAGTGCTAAACATGACAATGTTCTTGAAAGAGGCAAGAGACCAAGGTGACTATCAATATTAATTTGTGATGACAGGAAAGTATGACTAAAAGGGGGAGAACCAAAAGGTGGAAATGCCAAGAAATTGGACTAATGAATGAACATTTTGAAGTAAAAGTCATATTCATGGAGTTGAGCCAATTGACTAATCAAACAGTCTCTTTTGAATCACAGACTGCAAGGAAGACCAGTGAGGAGGATGATAGTATTTCAAATGGAAGCATGAGTAAATGAAGAAATCATAGAGAGGAAAGTGAGGAGAAAACACAATACTAATTAAGTGGGCAGTAAGCTATGAGACCTTGCCCTTGCTCATCATCCTATGATAAAAGATAGAGAAACCATGCAATTGTGGTATTCATTCACTTGAAGTATCTACTTTGAATGATCAAAATAGCAAAGAAAGAGGAAATTTTACTAATGGTGAAGCTTTGAACATGGATAAGAAGGTAGAAACCCATATATAGAAGTTGACAACTCTCTGCCATAAGGGAGGCCTTTCTTGGTTTCAGATAAGGAACATAGTCAAGCTTTAATTGATTTGAGTTTGGTTTCTGAATAGTTTACTGATAGATCAATAGTAAGATTATCCTTAGTAAATAAATGTTTCGATGCATATGATCTCATTTCAAAGGTCTACTCACAAGGTTTAACAAGTTTACTTGTGCCTGAAAGAATGAACAATTTGCAAAATATCTTTTCAAGTAACCATGGACCTAGCTTGGAGAAGAATTATCCAAGAAGATTTAAGAGGGAAAAGAAAAAATAGTGGTTGTAGAGAAGAAACCAACAGTTGATGATGAAATTTCACTTGTTTTTCTACATCCAAAAAAAGAGAGCATCAAAACATGTGATTTAACAAATAAGACTTTAAGTGATTTAGAGATGGAAAACTATTATACATCCAAAAACTCTAATAGTGATAATTCCCCCCCTTTTTGAATTGGTAAGCATTTATAAAAACTTGAAAAATCAACCTTGAGAACCAAAAGCCTATGAATAGACCCTAGGGTTTGTCTAAGATTTTAAGGGTTTGAGTGATGAACTAAAACAAGAAGTAATCAAGATAAAAGATAGTGGAAAATAACGTGAAACACATAGTGTGAAGACTTGTGATAGATAAAGGAGACTAAAACTATTACCTGAAGGAAAATTTATGAGTCATAGAGGACAAAATTAAAATCTATAAAAAAGTAAGATGATATAAAAGAGAATGATAGTGTAAGGGGAAAACAAGCTAGGGTAATCATGAGAAAGTGAAGTCAGCTTATGGAATCATTATACAATCATTTTCAAGAGGTTAGCCCTATAACAACATAAATGGCAGTCCTATATGGATCTATCATTGTCTATCAAGAAGCATTTCATTCATGGAATTTTAACTTGTATTGTGGCTGTAATAGCATTATTTGATGAATACACCAATAATATTCTATACTTTCCAAAAGCTTGATATAATAAGGAAAGTGTCTCTAGTAGTATCAAAAACCTTATTTAGAGGCAACAAATGAAGTTAATCCTATGGATACAACATACTTAAAGGAGTATGAAAATGATGAATATAATGGAAGCTTTGATGCCAAAAAGTTTTAGAAGAGTCATTTGCAATGCTGATGCTAGTCTTGTTGTTTGTGAAGGAATGCATAAATAATGGAGGTGGAGTTTTGAAAGAATCTACAAAGTTTAAGATTTGAGGTAGATGATATGGAACAATTTGACTCATTGATCCTAGATTATTATCATCCTTTCTTGCTTGATAAGGCTTGTTTGAACTTGCATATTCACATTTTGTAGATGTGTTAACGAAGTTAGTGAAAATAACCCCTACATCTTTTCATTATTGAGTTGGAAAGTGCTATAGAGACATTGGGTAAATTACAATAAGTAAACTGCAATATTTTGGGGAGAAAAAGAAATCATAGTTCTCAACTATGTTCTCAAATTGTTTGGATCATATGTACATGCATAATACTTAAATTTAGATCTCTTTCCAAGGTGAGGTGTTTCTTTGGATAATGAGATAAAGATGAATTTGTAGTAAGGTTTCCAAGAAAGAAAAGATTCAAGGAACCTCAACTTTTCACAACATTCAAAGAATATGCTTCTTGGAGTTGTAGATGTAGTTTGGGCCTCATTAGGTTGCCCATTTTTGGATTATAATAAAAATTCAAGCTATGGTGGCATATGTGGATGGAACTATTTGGAATAACTATGCCAATGGGCTGCTTGGTCATTGGGATCACCAGGGAAATCAACTTCAAGAGTTTCAAAACACTTATGTAGGCATCCTTTGTTTGTGTGCTTTAAGGATAGGTTTGTGAATTAGATATGTAAATGGAAGAGTCCAAATCATTGAACAAAGTGGAAAGGTGTTGAAAGGATGATTGGCACATAGTTCAACTATTCATCAAATGGCTATAGGAAGATCATGTTTTTAGTCTAGCTATCCAAGGAGAAATTTGTGTATGTAATGTGATAATATTGATTCCAATTGAAAGCATCCTAAGATCTAAACTGATTGGCATGGAATCAACTTACACAAGGAAAGGACTAACAACTATAGGGTGATAGTGAATTTTTTTATAACAATGAGAGCACAAACCTTTACATTTCCCAAATAGTGATCAAGATTCAAGCATAAATGAATAACACTTTATAAGTGTAGTGGTCATGAAACCAAAGGGTAGCGAACTTGCAGAGCTCTGTTGCATAAATTTAGTATGCAAGGAATGTAGGGATAATAGAAAAGGAGCTTAGTATGAATGCTAATATTCAAATTGCAATGTTACAAAGCTAACCATAGGTGGGATATTCATGAGTATATGATAAATTAGAAATAGAAATTGTAGCTTCAAATCCACTTGAAAGCAATGAAGTGTCATTGGAGATGTGAATGAAGGGTGTCATTAAGGAATGATACAGGTTTCAAATCTAGCCCTTAAAGTTATCCTACACCCATAGAAGACTTTTTGACTGTTTCAAATCTTCTCCCACATGTCCTATTAGAAAGTTTGAAGAATCTCTAACAGTTGAGAGTTGAATGAGAAATTATAACTTATTTCCATGAAATTATGAGTAGTTGGAGGACATCTAGGGGAAATTTGGTGAGCTGCAAAACATATGGAGAGAAGATAGGGTAGATTGACCTAGTTTGGGGCATCTCCAAGCATCTAGGAACTATTAAAGGAGTCTTGGCTAGTGGATAGGGTCAAGGAAAGAACTTTTCTTCATTCAAACACCTTTTTGGAGTATTTTATGGGGGTTGGAAGTAGGGATGATAGTTTTGGACACTCAAGGTTTGACCCAGCAAGTTGAAGTAAACACTTGTCCTTCCTTTATTAAAATATGTCCCTATTATCTAGCAAGGTGTTGGAAAGTATATTAGAAAGCCTAAGGGCATATTTTTAAAAAGTTCATGTTCATTCTTAGCAATTTATTGTAACCTTTGAAGGTTCTTTCTAGTAGGAGCATAAATGTAACTCATTTTAAGACTTCTATAGAGTTGTATGTAACACTTATTTTAATTAATAAAGACAAGTATTTTTCCTTCTCTTATCTACATTTTATGTATAAATAAAAAATTATTGATGTATTTATTATGATTTTATACAAATCCTTAATGTATGTCTCATTTCCTTCAACACCTTTTTTTAGAGATATGCATACCTTGTGCAAGTCATAGGATATGACGATAGTTTGAACAACTTTTAACTATGAAAATATTTATTTTTCCTTTTAGAATTGAAAAAAATTCATCTTTCCTATGAAATACTGATGTATAAGTATATAAAAAATTGAGTTGTGCATGAAACAACTTGTTCATGTGATCATGTTGTGAGTCCAAATAACATTGTAGGTATAAAAAATAATTTTGGTGCATCACCTTATTAGTCTTAAGTTTCATCTTATGTTTCCTATCACCCTTTTTCTCAACATGCAGTAGTAGGATAGGTTAATTAGGTGTGTTGGGAATAGGATGCCATTTAATTGCAATCCTAAACATATTTCATGTATCTCCTAAGTCCTTGGAAAGTGTTACCCAACACTAGGACTAGAAAGAGATTAAATTCAAATGAAATGAACATGTAAATTGACATTTGTAATTATTCCTAAATGATAGGAACATGTGGGGTTGCACAAGAAGAGCTCCTAAAAAATAGGAGCACATGGGGCGCCCACATGGAAGGTGGAACCCACCTTGCTTAAGTTAACTATTTGGAGGATTGATAACACTTCAGTAATGCATGTTTAGATCCTACAAGTTAGGGATTGATATTTACATGAGTGGAGTTCATTTCAGTTCAGTTTAGTTTAGTTTAGTTCAGTTTAGTTTAGTTATCTTTAGTTGCATGTAGTTAGTTTCAGTTGAATGCTAGTTGACTTGAGTTGCATGAATAATGACTTCAATTGCATGACATATAGTAGGTGGATACATTCAGTTAAGTGGGGATGATCAATCATGCATAATGTTTGCATGAATTGGTGGAGAGATATGTTTCAGTTAACTAAGATTGACTTGGACCCACCTTGGGTGCCGAAGTTGGCATCTTTGAGTTAACACCTTTTGCATGATAATGTATTTACAAGGCTTAGTTAATTGGGCCCATTCTTGGGTGCCAACTTTGAGGTGATGCTTGCAAGATATTTTCTTGACCAATGATTAGTTAAGTGTTCAGTTTGGGGTGCCTAAATTGAGGAGACTTTGGTTTTGACTTCATGTTACAGTGTGGAACTCTACTTGCACAATATAGGCATGGTTTTTTGTGAGGAGATTTATGCTCTTGTATTTGATAACTCTTATGAGTTTACATGCTCATTAATTATCTATTTATTGCAGCAATTACATTAGAGTTTGAAGCAAGTTAGCAGGTATAGCTTGTGCATGTGTGAGGGTTTGAAGCATGGCATGGGATGTGTGGATTCATGCTTGGTCACATGGAATGCATGGATAGCTTGTGCTATAGGAAGTGTATGAGAGTTTATTGCAGGTTGTGAAGAGGGATTGTTGAAGGAAAAGGGAGCATATCAATCAAGGATTAATACATTATTATTGTAATCTTGTTCTAAGGTTAAATAATACAAGCACTATTGATTCTGGTGGAGTTTTTTCTCGAAAGGGTTTCTCCACATATATGTTGTGTCACTTCTATATTCTTGTCTCATTCTTCTACAATCTTTTGTCTCTTTCTACAATTGGTAAAATTGATCTAAATAGATTAGTCATACACAAATAATTGTGACAAAGAACACTTAATTAAATCTACAGTCTCATAGGTTTACAAGTTTTAAGCTACAATTTCACCTTCATTTTCAACATTTGGTATCAGAGCTAATGGTTGGGTAGAGTTTGGGACACCTTTCTCTTAAAATTTTGAAGTTTTTTTGGCTGTAGTGGGAGCTTTTACTATTGAGTTATTACAAATTTGTAAAAGAAGTATGTTACAATGAGTTCTACTTCTTGTCTAGATATTGAAAGATTCAATGGACCTAGTTAGGAGATGGTTATCATGATGTCATGAATAGCTTGGTTACATGTTTTAGTGGGAGCTTTTGACAGTGATGGTTTGATGTTTATCTTGTTTCCATGTATAGCTCGGTATCACAGTTCAGTGGGAGCTTTGATAGGATATGGTTATCTTCATGTGATTTGAAGAGGTTTTAACATCTTGTTTCATGGAGGACCCTTAGAGTCTTTAGTAAAGGTGTTATTGTTCTTCCTTTGGAGAGGATGTAGTTCTTTTTGGTTTTGTGTATTAATCATTTGCTTGGAGCTTCATGATTATGCAAGTTGCATTTGAAGTTGGCATGGATTGATTTGTGGGTGCTCATGGATACTAGAGAGACTTGGGTTAGGATGGATATTTATTATGTTAAGAGATATGTGTTGGAATGGTTACTTGTTATAAAATTTTTTCAACAGTAAAGACCGAGGAGCCTACACCTGGAAATGGATGTGATTCCATCATAGACCTGGTGAGAAGGTTGTCTTTATTGAAAGCCTATATTGCTTGGTGTTGCATGCATAGGACAATCTTGTATCCCACTCTTGGTCTACTCGGCAAGTAAATGATCTAAGAGGTGTTGTCCACCTGATTATTAGATGCATTATTTATATGTATCTTGTCTTCTATTATGCATTAGTCTTGAAAATTGAGTTTTGAGGGATTATTTAGAAGTAGATGCATTATTTTATGTATTTCCATTGTTATCCTTGCAATCTTGAACTTGAGTTAGTTTTAAGGATTTGGGTAGGAGAGGTACGAGAGATAGTAAATGGATTTGGGAATATTCCCTTTTGTTGTGGGAATTTTTGGCTAAGTTTGATCTACTTTCTGTGAGAGATTTACATCGAAGTTCTGCAATGTTTCATTATAAGTTGAATGGTTAGATGTTGATATCCTTTCAATTTGGGAGTGTTGAAGAAGATCTTACTTTGCACAGTTTGGTACATGTTAGTGTGGTATAAGAACATGGTTTGATTTGCAGGTTCTCTCTTTGTGGAAATACTGTCTTCTTGTTGAAGGTTCTTGCATTATGAGAGATGTATTTTGCATGTCATTGTATGCTTCTTTGACACTATGATCTAGAGGAGCTAGCCACATCCTCTATGTGAGGTGCTATAGGAGGACTTGTTAATGTTGTGATCTTGTTTTCAGATTTGACATTACCTATGCAATGGGAGTTCTAGAAGGTATATGTGTTTTGTATGAGAGGGGCACCTCTCTTGGACTGCGTACACTTTACTATAGTGAGTTACTTCAAAGGTTTTTTATCGCACGTCTATGTGTGTTATTACATTGAAGTATTATTTTGTAGGATGGTGGATATACAGGGACTTGTTTGCAAATTTGGGTTGTTATGTTGATAGCATGAAGTTCTACCTATGATAGTTTGGTTATAGAGAATTGGGAAAGGTATTGATTGAGAAAGTTGACACTTTGATCAATGCTACAAATAAGTTCTCTTGGTGCAGGAAGGCCATTGGCCTTGAGTCCTGTACTTTATTTATAATAAGGATTCCTTGTTTAGAATAATTGCAATGTATAATGTCAAGTGGGAGAATGTTGGGAATAGGATGTCATTTAATTGCAATCCTAAACAGATTTCATGTATCTCCTAAGTCCTTGAAAAGTGTTCCCCAACACTAAGATTAGAAAGAGATTAAATTTGAATGAAATGAACATGTAAATTGGAATTTGTAATTATTCCTAAATGATAGGAACATTGGGGACGCCCAAGAAGAGCTCCTAAAAAATAGGAGCACATAGAGAACCCACATGGAAGGTGGAACCCACCTTGCTTAAGTTAACTGTTTGGAGGGTTGATAACACTTCAGTAATGCATGTTTTGATCCTACAAGTTAGGAATTGATATTTACATGAGTGGAGTTTAGTTCAGTTTAGTATCAGTTCAATGCAGTTTAGTTTAGTTCAATTATGGTTTAGTTATCTTTAGTTGCATGTAGTTAGTTTCAATTGAATGCTAGTTGACTTGAGTTGTGTGACTAATGAATTTAGTTGCATGATAGATAACAGGTGGATACATTCAGTTAAGTGGGGATGATCAATCATGCATAATGTTTGCATGAATTGGTGGAGAGATATGTTTCAGTTAACTAAGATTGAATTGGACCCACCTTGGGCGCCCAAGTTGGCATTTTTGAGTTAACACCTTTTGCATGACAAGATATTTACAAGGCCCAGTTAAGTGGGCCCATTCTTGGGTGCCAACTTTGAGGTGATTCTTGCAAGATATTTTCTTGACCAATGATCGGTTAAGTGTTCAGTTTGGGGTGCATAAATTGAGGAAAAATTGGTTTTGACTTCATGTTACAGTGTGGAACTCTACTTGCACAATCTAGGCATGGTTTTTTGTGAGGAGATTTATGCTCTTGTATTTGATAACTCTTATGAGTTTATATGCTCATTAATTGTCTATTTACTACAACAATTGCATTAGATTTTGAAGCAGGTTATCAGGTATAGCATGTGCATGTGTGAGGGTTTGAAGCATGGCATGGGATGTGTGGATTAATGCTTGGTCACATGGAATTCAAGGATAGATTTTGCTACAAGAAGTGTATGAGAGTTTATTGCAGGTTGTGAAGAAGGATTATTGAAGGCAAAGGAAGCATATCAATCAAGGATTGATACATTATTATTGTAATCTTATTCTAAGGTTAAATAATACAAGCACTATTGATTCTGGTGGAGTTTTTTCCTGAAAGGGTTTCTCCATGTATATGCTGTGTCACTTCTATCTTCTTGTCTCATTCTTCTACAATCTTCTGTCTCTTTCTATAATTGGTAAAATTAATCTAAACAGATTAATCATACACAAATAATTGTGACAAAGACCACTTAATTAAATATACAGTCTCATAGGTTTACAAGTTTTAAGCTACAATTTCACCTTCATTTTCAACAAGGTGAAGTTTCAAAGGGAACCAACCCTATTTGGAGGTTGATCTCCAACATTTGATCCCACACTCTAGGAGATCATCCCATGTTTCACAAGGTGGCTGAGTGATTATATCAGCTCAACAAGGGTGTACACTTTTAGTGACAATAGTAACAATATCCCAACTTGATGTTTTTTGATAATTGGATTTTGAATGTGTGGGAAACTTAGGATTTATTTCTCTTTCTATAGGATGATTCAAAAATGTTTGTTTTTAATCTTCTTAAAAAGTTATAGCATGCAAAAAAGGATTCTTGAGAAAGATTACTAGAAAATTGGGAAAACTCTATTTAAATCCATCCCTTGGTCATCAAAAGCATCTCATGATGAGGCTATGTTTTGCTTAGTTCCAAGATGGTTAAACATCAAAAATTTCCCCCCAATGTTTGGGATTTTCTTCCCCACATGTTAGAATTATTGGGAAAGGTTTTATAGGTTGAAGAAACACGTTAATCTCTCCCACATATGAATTTCCATGTTTTAATAACATTCAATACTATAATTCAAATTCTAGACATTCTTGAATTTTTTTTAAAGAACAAAATTTATCAATGTGAACTAGAAGCTCTTGGAGGGCTAACTACATGTTTCTTGTGTAAATCTAATGGAAATAAAAAAATTATCCAAAAATTGTCAAAAAAAACCCATTCAAGGCCAACCGTTATGGGAGAGAAAAAAATAGAAATTTTGAGGAAGAATCCCCAATTTTGAATGGAAAAGGAAATACTACTAAAAATGGTGGGGAAAACACATTTGAAACTATTTAAGGAGATGGAATAACCAACCTAGGAGGGGAGAATCCAAACCCTTTTGAGACATTGTAAATCTATAAAAATCGGTTCAAAATGATAATATTGAAGGGGGGATGGGAGGTAATGGCCCAACCTATGACTCAAATCCTACACTAATTTCAAAAAAAAGGGATAATACAAAAGTTGCTAACATCCTATCAGGAGAATTAATTCCAACTAACAAGAAAAAGAATTCTCAAGAAATAGTTTTGGATAAATTGAAAGAATAAATTAGGAAAAGAAGGAAAGATGGAGGAAGAAGACCCCAAAAATCTCCAAGGATTAGGGACTCCTTTGACCCAGAAGATTTATCTCTAGATGAGAACCAACTAAAATAAAATAGAAATGTCAATTTCATTAATCCTCTTTTCCAAGAAACTAGGGTAAATTCAGACCCTAAATATAAAAGGGCTAATAAAGAGGAAGAAGATAAAAAGAGGAAAAATGTGAGTAGAAGTGATAGTGGTTAGAAGCCCATTAAAAAAGGAAAGGGTGACAATTTTCCCATATTTTTTGATAGGCTTATAAGAGTCAAAAAAATTCAAATCCCCAGAAATAAATGATTATAAATTATCTAAGCAAGAATGTGAGAGGACTTGAATCCTCAGATGGGAAATATGTCTTGAGAGCTTTGTGCAATGAAAAGAAAGACTTAGATTATCTAATGTTACATGAAGTTAAAGAAATTGGGTTTCAATTAGAGAATGATCTAAAATTTATATTGAATAATGCTTGTGCCTTTCATACAAATGATGATAATTGGGGCGAAATGTGATCCTTCTAAATTGGAAATGGAGTCAGTACATTGTTAGCTTCGGTTTCTCTCCTTGGAATAGATGCTTATGGATAATAATTGATAATCAAGAATGCAAATTTGATATTTTTTCCATCTATGTGCCTAATGATTATAGGGAAAGGTTTGAAGTCTAGAAATGGTTGTCCTCTAACCTACCCAAAGTGCCATGGATTATTGGGGGTAATTTCAATATGATTGAGAATAATGAAGACAAAAAAGGAGGAACAAATTGGTCTTGGAAAGGTAATGAACAATATTATTGGCTCACTGAAGAAAAAAATTGAAGCTTTTTGATCCTTCGGAGGAAAAAAAAGAAAGTAAAAGTATTTTATTTACCTAGTGTAACAATTAAATGGGGATATGTAATATAAGTATATTTATTAGATGGATTGAAAAACTCCCAAAATGTCTCTGCTATCAAAATATGTGAATGGCGCTGCTACAAATCGTTCTTCTCCTACTCTCCTAAGATGCTCTCATCCTGGTTTTCCTATGGCTGGATGTTCAATGTGACTTAGGTATTGGGGAATCTGAAACATTCTTTGCCCTCTTGCATTGTGGGCTGCCTTGAAGATGAGACTGTTTTGGGCTGCTACTCTCATGTTGGTTCCCTTTCGAATTTTGTAGACATTGTGAAGGTTAATGTCTCTAGTGTTCCCAAGAATCTTGCACCCAAATCTTGTGATTCCCTCAAAGATTGTGGTGTTAGATTCATGTCAGGGTTTTTGTCTCTCTCCCCCTCTATTGTGAAAAAATGGAGATCCGCTTGGTAAATCTAGGGTATTTGACACTGAGAATGGTTCCCCTTTCGAAACAACGTCTAGGGGTATCCAAAAATAGGGGCCAAAATCCTTAGCTTGGGATGCATGACCAAGAAAGAATCAATTTATCATAGAAGGTATGATGTAACCCAAGGACATTGCAAAACATGTAATCCCTCTCAAACAGGATGCTTCATAGCCTGTCCTGGTGCTTTTTGAGGATCTGAAAACAAAAGTTATGGATGGTGAGAAACTCTTTGCTACCAATGGTTTGATTGGCCAATTTAACTGATCCTCGTTCAACCTCCCTGAGTTACATAAATGGATTACTGATGCTTGGAAACCAATGTTGAAAGAAAATTTGGAGGTTTATCCATGTGCTTAGGGTATTTTCATTGTGGTTTTTGATTGTACACAAGATTGTGATTCCATCCTCTACAAGCGTTGGTGTTGGGGACAAAGCTTGCTCCTCCTCAGACCTTGGTTTCCATAATTCAACCCTCTTACTAAAAAATTTGCAGTAAAACCTTTTGGATTCAACTCCCAAACTTGCCATTATAGTTTAGGTTTGACGCTTGTTTTGAAGCCATTGGAGATTCTTTGGGTAATTTTCTTGTTGTTGACACTGACACCTCCAATTTGACCCACACTACCTTTGCTCGCATTCTTGTTGAGGTGGATACTTCCAAGGATCTCTCTATTGATATCATCCTCAAGATTGCTGATTGTATTGGTCTCAGTCTTTGGATTATGAAGGTCCTCCCTTCAGATGCTGAAGATGATTTGATATAGGTCATACTGCACAAAGTTGCTCTAGGCCCAAGTTTAAAGTTGATCATCAAGGCTCTTGGTGGGTCAATTCCCTCCCACAACATTACATTGTGGTTGCACATACAAAGCACCCAGAGATGGTGCTTGATTCTAAGCACTCCTCCTCTTAGTCTTCGCCACATCCTTCTTCGCCAATGGTTGGTGTGCCGAATAGGTGCGTCAAAGAGAGTTGCACACACAATGCAACTTCTTTTGTCCAGTCTTTGGGGAATCAAACACTTCTCATATGTCCAAGCCTGTAGAACAACATGTGGTTTCTCCTAGGCCTCCGACTACTTGTGCCATGGTTGTTTTGGGAAATAATATTGGTAGCTTCATAGACATTGAAAAAATCATTGTGGACTCCCCCTAATCAGCTCATGCTTGGACAAAATTGAAGAGGAAGAAAAATAAACCTTCCCATCAAATGACGTTAAGATCTTCCAAAAAAGGGAAGACTTCTTAAATTTAAACAGTCTAATCATGAAACCCATTATGTGTTTTGGTTTTTGGGGTGTACGTTAATCTCTATCTTGCAATCCCTAAATTTTGGGTGAAATCATGATGTGAAAGGATCTTTGATATCAATACAATTATGCAACCTCAGTTGCGTTTTATGGATTAAAAAAAATTAAATGGGAAGTGATAAAATTTATTGTAGACTTGAAAGATTTTATGCAAATGATTAAAAATTCTTTGAGAAAAATATAGACTATAATAGTGTTAGAGTAGAGCCAAAAACCATGTCCGACCATTACCCAATTGAGGTAAAAATTATGCTTAAAATAAGCTCATGTGGAAATAATAGTAGGAAAAAAAATCTATTTAAACTAAACACTGAACTTTTACAAGATGAAGATTGTTTAAATGGTGTTTCCACTCTTAGGTTTATAAATAAAAATACATTTCCCTCATCCTCTACAAAGGATTTTTGGAATAATAAAACCCCTCCCTCAAACTATGGTAAAAAAATAACTATTTAAAATAGAATGTGGGAATGTGTATTACAAGATGAGTTACTGACTATGGAAGGAGAAATAAAAAATGGAGTTGATATTGATGAAAAAAATCTCCATTTAAATAATATCAAGAATAAATTAAGGTGCTTTGAAGCAAAAGGGATCAAGGAGCAAAGGTTAGGGCTAGAGCCAATTGGGTTAAGGATGGGGACATAGGCTCCAAGATTCAATCTATTAAGGAAAAAGATAGCTCTTGAAAACATTGGTCCAATTAATGACAATGGAATATGGATTCATGATAGAGGTGAAATTGTTGAGGTCTTTAAAGAATTTTATAGGTTGTTTATGGCTGATGATAAATCAGTTGCATGTGATCAATCACAAAAATTATGAAAATAATTGTACTAAGGAAAATAACGTATGATATGGCTATTGATCTCGAGAAGGATATAACTAAGGAAGAGTTGCAAAACACTATCTTATCCTTCCAAAAGGGTAAATCTTCAGACACTGATGGTCTTCCTATGGAATTTTATAAATATAATTTAGACCAGATTGCAAATGATTTGCTAGAAATCTGTGAGGAATCCTTTTAGGATGGGACTTTGGGGAAAGCATCAATAGATGAACCATTAAGTTATTACCAATATTTGGGGACAAAAGCAACATAAGGAACTGGAGTCCTATAACTCTATTAAATATGCCATATAAAACTTTTAGTTAAATTGCTTGCTAGAAGGTTAACTGACATCCTTCTAGTGATCATAAATGAAACACAAACTTGTTTTTATAAAAAACAAGTATATTTTGCAAAATTTGATCATAAAGTGGGAAGCAAGGGATTAGGCTAATAGGAGTGGGAAAAAAGCTAGAATGTTATTGTTAGACTTTGAAAAAGTCTATGATAATGTGGAATGGTCCTTTATTATGTTAATGCAAGAATCCTTTGGATTCTCTGAAAAGTTTTGTAACATGGTAAAAAAAAATTAAAGATGTTAATGCTCAAGTTGTTATCAATGGTGTTGTTTCCAATCCTTTCCCATTGGAAAGAACCATTAGACAGGGTTTTCCTTTGGTTCCAACCCTATTTTTATTGCCTTAGAGGCTCTCCACTATATATCGAGAACTAATTTGTTAAGATCTCTTGTACAAGGAATCACCTTGCCAGATAATGCTTTATTCTTGAATATTCAGTTTGCTAATGATACAACATTATTTCTTATCCTTAAGGAAGTGAATATGAATAACCTAGTTGGGAGATTGAAAATATTTTGTGATGCCTCAAGTGCTAAATTTTTTGAGGAAAAATCTACCTTAATTGGGTGGTTGGACACCCCTCTTGATTGAGTATCCAAATTCAATTGGAAGTGGTAAGGACCAAATAAGATAGTTAGATATTTGGGTATTCCATTCTTTATAAGGCCCTACCTGAAAGATATGTGGAATTGGATGTTTGAAAAAATAAAGAAAAAGCTGAAGGGTTGGAATAAAAATTACTTGTCCTTGGCTGGAAGGGTCCAAGTTTGTTAGAAAATCCTGGCCTCTTATTTTATCTACTATGCCTTAGTATGGTTTTTTTCCAATTATCAAGTAAATTTAGTGCAAAAATTAATCGAGAAATTTCTTTGGTTGGATGGAAAAGGAAAGGGTAAAAAACATGTTGTCAAATGGGAGTGGTGTTTTCTTGAAAAGGGAAAGAAGGAGGTTTAGATTTAAAAGATGGAAATGGAAAGGTGTTGCACTTACCTCAAAATGGATTATAAAATATCTCAAAGGAAATGAGCCATGGAAGGTGTTAATAAGAAGGAATATTCTTGAATTTGTGCCAAAAAATGCTAAGCAGTGGAAAAATTTGCATCCTCATGATATTTTGTTTAGCAATTTTAGTGTTAAACCTTATGGGTCAAAATTATTTGCTAGTATTTGGAAAACTTGGGAGTTTTCTAGAGTCCTAATTAAGAATAAAAATGCACTTGATAATGAGAGAAAAACTTGTCATAGCTATAGATTTGTATGGTGGAATCTGTATCATAAGGGTAAACCTCTAGCCCTGCTTTAGGGGTGCTCTCTAAAAAAGTTGAATATTTAGGGTTTTCTTTTTTGAATTATATTTTTAATAATTCTAAAATATTGCCATGGGATCTCTTAAAAAATAAATTTAATCTTAATGAAAGTAATCAAAGAACCTATTCTATTCTTGTGAGATGTTGGAACAATCTGGGTGATTCAGTGAGAGTAGCTTCAAAACCTGATGGTTTAAATAGTATCAAATGGATGGAGAATACTCCCCTTTTGAAGGTTAAATCCCTCAATCTATATAAGCTATTATATGAACCTCATGATTTATTAAGTCACGTCAACAAAGCTTGGGGCCTGTGCTTGAGAAATGTTGAATGGTTTGGGATTATCAAAAAGTGTTGGTCTAACATGATTGGACCTAAAAAATGTTGTTTTAAATTGTTAATGATTATAGGTAAATTGATAAAGAGTCATAATCAACCTGTTTGTAATGTATGTAACATTCTTGAAGATCTTAACTATATTTTTTAAAATTATAAATTTGCTTTAAAGGTTTGGTCAATATTTATGGGGAATATCCTGGGATGGGATTCTAGAACAACATTTTTTGGCTTGAAATTATAAATGGGTTTGTTAAAGGTCTTATTTTGAAGACAAATAGATTTTGGAATGTTTTATCTACTAATTTTTTTGGTTCATTTGGAAAAAAGGAATGAAGATTTATACCAAGGAAAGAGGAGGATCCTTACCGAGTCTTATAATAGACTCATCTTTCTTCTTGTTGTTGAACATGTCACCTTTACACTAAAGATCCCTGCAAAAAGGTTTGTCAAGATCCTTGATGAGGGATCAACAAATATTCACAAGGAATAAATACAAGATGCAGATTATTGGCCTTAAGACCTGAGAAAGGTAGATGAAAAATTTAAAGGGGAGTACATAGACTTCCAAAATAAGTACTCGAAGTTGCACCAACATTAAATAAATAGATATAAGAAACTTAGAGATCTGGAAATATCAACTGCTAACTTTGATAACGGTGATTGGAATATCTCCCCACCTATTGGAGCCTTCTCGAGGATTGACTCATACAAACTCAACATGAATTATAACAGTGGGAAAGAGAAGAATAGTGAAAAAAGGAATGACTAGAGTGTCATGTAATCAAAATGTCTTTATTTGGTGGTGATTTATCTCTGAATATCTTTGGTTAATATATATTTTTGATCTTGTTTTGACCTTGTGGAACAAGGGGATTTTATTTGATAAAAACTTGATGTTGATGTAGCCTGACCTTTTGCTTATTAGTAATTGAATAACAATTTAAATGTGGAAAGTAAGGATGAATGACTCACTCCATGAAGATATAGGGTTTTAGGGTTGTGTCGGGCAATAATCTACAATGGATGAAGATACCCCAACCTTTGCCAAGGCTACCTTGCTTCTTTGTCATAGACATCTATATTTTAAACTAGTTCTTTCTATGGGATTTTATTAGAGAACCTAGATAGTTTTGTATGTCTTGTAGGTGGTTCTTCTGCTGTAGAGAGGTTCATTCACCCTATGGCTCTACGGGATTTTAGCTCATGATGTTTTGTTGAGAGCCTATTGTGAACAAAAACATAGAGACATGAACAAAATAGGGCTTCACAAGATTCTAACTCAAATCCATCTATGCCTATCCTTGTTTTTTTCCAAGAAATATTCCTTTCATATCCAATAGGGGTTTCGTGGTTTTTGCCAAGAAATATTCCTACCACAACCTCGATCTTGAACGGGGAGTACCTTGAAACCTTGGCAGACATGGAAAATTGGAGGTGGTTGTTCACATAATAAAAAGTCATGACAAATGAAGAGGCTCGAACTTACACCAAGGCTCCACTATCGCTCGTTGTTATTGTCTATATTTTAGACTAGTTATTTCTATTGGATTTTATTATCGAACTTGGGGTTTTTCTATAAATCTTATAGTTGGATATCTTGTTGAGAGACTATAGTGAAAAAAAACATAGACCCATGAATGGATTAGGGATTTGTAAGATTCTAACTTAAATCTGTCATCTCTATCTTTCAAGCTCGCAAGCTTCCAAATAGATAAAAATTTCTTTAAACATGTGGAGCATGCTTTCAATAAATAAAACCTATCTTCAAACATCAAAGAAATGTATATAAACTAATTTACAACATTTTTCATACTGTAAATCTGATAAAAATAATTAAATACCTTTGGTTGCAATTTAGTAATTTTTTGGGGAGGTTTTTTAATTTAAGTTATTTTGTGTTTGTGAGGTTCAAACTCCTACAACATCAAGCTGATACCTTGAAATATTCTTTATTGTAGTTAGGGTTGGAAGGGGACTTTAATTATTCTTAGTTTTATGTAGTGAAGGAAGTGCCAATGAATCATGTTATAGGTTAATACTTTTCTTTTGAATGTTTGATTTCATCCCTCCGCATAGCTGTTGTATTTACATACATTTGCAATTAGACTTAGAAGTGTAAGTAAGAAGGGTTTTCTCTAATGCCACTAGATAAAAGTTGTATTTAGGGAAATATCCTAACTAGGCTAGATTTTGAATTGGTGAAGATCGAGGCTCAAATGATATTCCCACTTATTTAGAACCCTATGTTTAAAGATTAGCTATTGATAAATTCTCAAACAATGATACCCATTGATTAGTAGAGATCAAGTGATCTCCATGAAGTTGAACCAAGGGGTATGCTACATAATAGGAGGAAATACTATACTTCTAGGAATGGTAAAATTGTCATAGCCTAGCCACTATTTAGCCAACATGATAGTTTTCTTTACCCTTTCACTTGAAAGGGTTTTCCCAATTGATTGGGAGTGTACTTGCTCTTTGCTCTTGTTTGATCTAGGAACATAAATAATAAAATAAAATTTTCTCTTTATTCCATCAAAAAAGACATTTTTTAATTTCTTTCCAATTTATGGATTCTCAGCTAATTATAATCCATGATCCATGAATCATTAGGCGTATTTTCATATTTATGGGTGGTTGATTCCAGAAATGGCTAACAAAATAATTGACTTTGCAGATTGCTTTCAACATTGGGTATTTTAAGTAGCAAGTCATTTTCATTGGGGGTATCACATATGGAATTTTAATAATATAGCATCTCACAAATATGTACCTTAAAATTCAATGCCATCTTTGAACTTGTGTATTTCTGTAATGTTAACTTCATCAAAGATTTCATGTTCTTAATTTGAAATCATAATTTCATGCCAAGAAAATCAATAAAGAGAAACTATGAAGGGTTGGGAAGATGTAAAAAAAGAGAGGACACAACAAAAAATGAATCAGAAGTGAGTTAATGTGCACTAACTCTAGTAACTTACTTATGTGGCTTGTAGGACTCGACACCTAGAATTTCATTGCATGAATATATCTTGAAGCTAGGGAATGAAGTTCCAACATGACTAAAATTATTCCCCATTTTTAAATCAAGGAATAATGATTCGATTCAATATTTTTTTACAATATTTTATTTTGTTGCTAGCTCAATCTCCTGCTTAGGTAGTGTTTTATTTGTGATTTTTGGATTCATTTTTCAAATAGTAGCTCCACTATTGACATGTGGAATAACATTTTCAAAATTAAAACACGATTCTTCTAAATTTCCATTTGTTTTTGTTTAATTTTAGAATTGGTGTACATCTTGGATAATTTAAAAGTTCATTTCTAGTTTATTGAAGCAAACACATTCAATCTATATCCACAACATGTGCATGGATTTCTTGATTGCATTCTTAAACTAGCATACACATTAAATATTAATATATATAAAATACGTTGAGAGTTATCCTTCTCCAAGCGTCTATTTTCATCATTTTTTCTCAAAATCACTATAGCTCATTTTTTCTATTTGGCCTTTGCTCACATTGATGGATGGCAATGTATACTATCAATATCAAGCTGCAAGTGCTATGGATGGAGGGAATTCTGCATGTTTAAAATTAGTTTACCTAATCTCTATTTGGCATACTAATCTCTATTCTCTTTGTTTATCCAATTTAGAGAATGCACTTTTGATTGCATTAATTAATTGAAAACACGATTAAAGATGCATTCTCAAACTAAATAGACATTTCCAGTATTCTACACCATCGTAGAAAATTACCCCCATGTATAGTTGATCTCTAATTCACATGTTATTGGCATATTATATTGTTAGAAACATTACAATTAATCTATAGTTGTCATAAGCCTAGTGAAATATAGAACTTGCCATTTAGCTCCATGTAGAATTTATTTGTGAAAGCTCATACAAATGACCTGATTTCTCACAGTGGGCGCCTACCATTTAATAGGAAATACTGATCCATTGTATAGAAAGGTCAATAAAGTACAATATCATGAGATGATATATTATTGATTGGAAAGAAATATTCTCACAAAAGTAGATCAATTGGTATAGAAATTTAGCAATAGAAAGAGAATGTCACAGAGATAGTAGATTGATCACCATTGAAAATTTTGCCAAAATACTAAAAAAAATCACTTAGAGAATAGATTGATTATTGAAATTTAATAATAAAAAAACATCTCATAGAAAGTAAATTGATAATTATTGATTGGAAAGCTACATTCTCACAAAAGTAGATCAATTGGTATGGAAATTTAGGAATAGAAAGAGAATGTCACAGATAGTAGATTAATCACCATTGAGATTTACAAATTACTAGTTTATTAAAAAATAGATTGTTCACCAAAGATCAGACTGTTGTGTGTACAACGATCATTATAATTTATAATTTTTGATGTATATGATTCAAAGCACAATTAGAAAAGAAAAAAAAAGAATTTATTTGTTGGATGATTAATATCTAATCAATTAGCACTCTTAGATATCCTACAGTTTATTTGTATACAATATTTAGCTTCTCTAAGAAAAGAAAGCTAAGATTCCACAAATATCCCTAAAAATATAAATCGGTGAACACTACCATTCTTCTGTTGTTTATACAATATATTAAGATTGAAGTAGGCTTATAGTTTTAGGGTCCATGGAACACCAGATTTGTACAGTCATTTTTTTGGGTCCATGGAACACTAGATCTGAATTGATCTTGCATAATCCATATAACACTCATTAATTTTCTTACAATAAAATCCAATGGAAAATCCTCTCATAAATCATACAACACCAAAATCTATTGGAAAAAATCCTTTCATCAACCATACAACATCATTAACAATGTGACTCAGAAGGCCATAACACAAGCAAGAAGCAAGATAAAGCTTTTCAATAGGAAGATAATGATAGTGAGTATAGCAATTTTGAAAAGCTATAACAGTCGTGATGTTATGTTTTCTTCTTTAATTTGCTCATATAATTGATACAACACCATCAACAACGTGAGTTTCAGAAGATATACTGGTATAACCACCTGACATAAGCAATGGATATACAATATTTCGTGTCCAAATCTTCATCTTACTGCAACAAATATGTCCTCTTGTTTGCCTTTATTTTTTCCCTTTTTTCCAAACCTACAAAAGAACTGCAAAAATATGTAAAATTGCAATGCCTAGATTAAAAGTAAGTGTCAATTCTTGTTTTGAAATGTTGGTCCATTGGGGCACTCATGCTGCCATTTTCTTCACAATAAATTTTAGGCACAAAAAAATCAAAGCAGAGCCTTTAATCATGGCTTCTTGGAAACACGTGAAGCAACCATTGAAACTAAGGGAAATTTTCATCTCACTCTCTTTAAAACTAAAAATAATACTAAAAATAACAGCTTTACAAATAAAGTAAAATAGTAAAAAAATTGGTCCAGACTGGTCCACGTCTATTTCTAATGCGCGACTGTCAGCTATACATGTCAAAATAAATGCAAAGAAAAAAAATGTACACATACTCTTGATGCCACTGTAGGAAGCCTCTGGGCTTAAAAATGCATTTAAAAAAATTATAAAATAATTTTGTGAGACGAGGATTGTTAGGGTGGGTCGATTACGCTTGATCCATGATGAATCAAAGCACAATCTGTCCACTAAACCTCAATCTACCATACAAGATCATTAAAATTGAAAAGATTAAACAAAGTATTTATATAAACTGAAAGTTACAAACTATGAAAACAATTAAATTCCTATTCTAACCCATTTGAAACTTATCCTGTTTTAGAATTGGTGTCGTGTTGATGTGGAACAACAACCCTTTCCCAATCTCATGATTAGTGAGATTGTTTCAATCAATTCTATGGAAGAGAATCGATGAAACCATTGTGATAAATGGATGAAAACCTAGTTTATGCTAAATTAAGCATGATGAAAGCTAAATTAACATGATTTTATACTACAAATGAACTAATTATGCAATTGCTAAGCTAATTCTAAGCTAAAAGATGGAAACCCTAATTCATATGCAAACTAAGATGGTTGCATGGAAGCCATTAATGGATGCTTTAAGCTATTATACAATTAGAAATAAACTAAAACAAGATAAAAGTGAGTAAAGTATGAGTGTGGATGCAAGTGAGTTCAACAACATGACTTTGCAATTGAAAGATGGATCCATTTGTCTCCAAATAGTGCTTTATTCATAGGAGATCAAATGAGAAATGGAGGGTTGAGATTGAAGAGATTAATCAACGGTCAAAGATGAAAGGAAGAAGAGGCATGGATCATGGATTCTCATTAACGGATGAGAATGCATGATGAGGTTTAATCAAGGGCTCACACTTGCTTCAAAAAAACACACTTTTGACTTGCTCACACAGGTCAAAGGTGACTTGTTCAAAAGGTTAAAGGTTAAAACTTGCATTAGAAGCTAAGTGAAAATATCCCTTTTTCAAATGATGGAGGAATAAGAATATTCTTTTGAATATTCATTTGGGTGAGATAAAAAGCATTTTGCAAATTAAAAGAAAACTTTAATTGTGCAAAAAAAAGGAGATAAGGAATATTCCCTTTTCGAGGAAAATTAGTTTAATTGCTAATTAAACAAGGTTTAATCGCTAATTAAACAAGGTTTAATCCTGCAATTAGGGTATTTGGAGGAATAAAGTGATATTTAATTAAATAACTTAGACTTATTTAATTAAATAAGATGACTTAGGGAATTAAATTAAATATTTTTATTTATGTAATTTAATGAGATGAAATGTTAGCGTGAAGGGGGATGAATTAACCTAATTAAATTAATTAGGCTAATAGATGAAAATGATGCAATTAATTAAATAACTAGGCTAATTTAATCAATTAAGCGAAAAGAAGATGGGTTTTAAAGAAGAAATGATGTTAGTAAATCTTGTTGATGGGTGTTTTTGCACCTTCTCAACACAGGTAGCACACAAGTGCACTGCCTCTCTTGAAAGATAACTTCCTACAAACAAATTGCAGAAAACTATCCCAAGGTCTCTCGGGTGTCAGGTCAAGACTTGCAAAAATAGCTCAGTTGATTGATGTGATTTGCTAGTAATCATAAAGGGAACAGACAGTTTGCTAAGTTGGGAGGGAATTGGATCTTCAATTGGAGTTTGTGGAATTGTAGAAATGAGGTGCAATTGTTGCAAATTCAAGACAACAGTCTAAAACTCCAAGTTTATCATTAGATTTGGCTTTACAATGATGCTTGAACTTTTCCTTAACTCTATTTTAAAAGAAAAGTCAAAAGGGACAAGGGATAGAAGAGTTCATAGACTTACAACTAATGATGAATAGTAATAATGGAGGATGCTATAGTAGATAGCCTTCCCAAAACTAAGTTCCACTTAACCAAAATTACTCACAGTCTCATGAAACTAGTGCTATCTTCTAAGGTCTGCAGATTTTCAGCTATCCATTCACCATAAAGCATGAATAACAGATGAATTTTAAGTGCAACAATAAGTTAATGTTTAGACTACCTTTACATTGTTGTTCATCATCAACAAACAACAAAAAATATGAACATGAAAGGCATCAACACTATAACAGTATTCACTATCAATGTGCAACATGAAACTAATTACTAAGAGCAACTTGAAATACTTAGAACAACAAACTAAATCTACTAATTTTGGGAAGATGAATCATATGACATGTGAGAAACACAAGAATCCACCAAAACAATGTAATTCTCATTAAAATTTCTGTAGCATGTCTTTACACAACAACTTAACTCTCTCCTTGAAAATGAGAGGAGACCCCTATTTATAATTTTCCAAAAGTAAAATGAATGGCTAGGATTTACTTTCATTGTATGACCTAGATTCATTTTACATTAGGGTTTCACCTACCTCCAAAAATATATCATTATAAAATACATTTTTGTCTTTTCCCCTATTTTATCCTCTAGTGGCTCTAACACTGTTGCGGTTTTTTCATCTAGTGATTGCCTTTTCTTTCCAGCTATACTATCAGGAACTCATCATCAATCACTGACTTTCCTTCATTCTTCTGAAGCGTGGCATACTCTGTAAATTTCCCAATTAAGGCCTGGAGCTTATCCCATTCCATGATGTCTGATTGAAGGATTTGGAAGGTTAGCCTTTTAAATCTCCCAGTGATTTGTTCCCAGTGCTTGGTGCATCTAGGCGTGGCCTTAAAAACCTATTCAGATTGGGTGAATGCGCTAGCGGCAAAGTCCATGAAGTTTGGCATTAGTGCATCTGCTGCCCCTTGGTCCATCTTCTTGTGGAAGAATGGCTTGATTTTCTTTGGATCCAACTCCAAGGAAAGCATATCATAGTCTGTCATTGTCTTGAGGTAGTCCTCATTGTCTGTTCTATGCTCTACAACCCATTCGAGGTCAAGCTCAACTTCATGCAATACCCTTTCTAAGACTTCCCTCCTATGATCTAACCCCATTTTCTAGGTCTCTACCAGCCAGTGATCATCTTTAACGAGCCCTAGTTCCTTTTCCCATGTCTTCTCTGTCATCTTAAGAATGGCCTTGAGCTTAGGATAGGTGATCCTGTATAGCTTGGTGAACCTGTGACACATTTTCTCAATGGCCTCTAGCTGCTTTTGCAAATCCCAAAATTTGTTGAACATTTGAGCAGTGTGGCAGATGCCCATGTTGCCTTTGAAGAGCACTCGTTGGAACGAATCCGCTGTGGCCTTGGTCCATTTCTTCATTTTCTCTATTCTACTGAGCTCTTCCTGAGAGAGAAGAGGGGGTGCAGATGATGTTGTTGGAGCCTCGTCTTACAAGGACGTCCATTGTTGAATATAGGCGGTGAGATTCATCACCTGTGCCTATTGATGGGTGTTTTTGCACCTCTCAACATAGGAAAAACATGAAGGATCTACCTCTCTTGAAAGGTAGAAATCTGCAAACAAGTTCCAGATTATTACCCCAAGGTCTCTCGGGTGTTAGGTCATGACAATGCTTGGAATAGTTCAATTGGTTGATATGATTTGCTGGTAATCACAGGGTGGCCTTTATGGTTTACAAAGCATGAGAAGTTGGGTTTGCAAATGGAGTTTCAAAGTGCTGGAAGTAAATGAATAGTGGCTTCCCACTCAAAATAGCAAGTTGAAACTCACTATGTTCATCAAATTTAGCATTGTTTTGATGCTTGGAATCCTACTCTAACAAGGAGTTAAAAGAAATAGCAAAAGGTAAAGTGTTGAGAGAGTTGTTCTAAATCTAAGCTATGAATGAATAGTAATAATGGAGGATGCTACAATAGACAGACTCCCATAAAACTAAGTTTTTCTTGACCAAGAGGACCTACAACTACACAAAACTAGTGCAATCTTCTAAGGACTGCAAATTTTCAAATTGTGCATTCACTTCATGAACATACAATTGAACTAAGTTGTAGCAATGAAATAAACAAGCCCAAACTAACTTTACACAACAATTTTTCATCAACAAGTTCTAAAAGTATGGGCTAGAAGTCCATCAAATACCATAACAACAACCATTATCAAAGCTATTCAAGAAACTACAAGCTAAAACTAACATGGAAGTTGAATCATGCATGCATATTGAACAAACTCAAAAGAAACACCCAAATTCATGCAACACTTCTCTCTATTGTTGCAAATCTCATTTTACACCAATTCCCCAACAACTTACAAATGAGGGGCAAGCTCCTATTTATAGTTTTCCAAAGCCCAAATGAATGGCTAGGATTAATTCACAATGTGTGGCTTAGATTCATTACAATTTAGGGTTTCACCTACCCCCAATATATGACAATTTAAAATGCATTTTTGTCTTTTCCCTATTTTGTCTTTTAGTGGTTTGGCACTATAGCAAATTTGTCTTCTAGTTGTTTTCTGAACTGTAGCTGAAAGCTGCCTAGCTTGCCCTCTGTCCAATGTATTTGCAACATTCTTTAGTCAACCAAGTGCATCTCCTCATGGATTTGTATTACCAAAGAGTAGACATGTTGCTCTTGATCCCGTGGGATAGCTCCTGATGGATCATGATCGTTTGTTGAAAGGGATGAAAAAGCTTCCTCTTTTTTGACTTAGTGAACAACCATCTGATCTCTCAACACTGACTTCCTTTAGTATGCATTTTATGTACTGATCAATCCTCCTATGACGCTAGTTCTGTTGCAGCAATGCGTTCTTTTCCTCGCTCGGGCATGTTTAATTTGAAGTACATGACTTCTAATGAGCCCTGCATGAAATTGTTCCTTCTATTGTTGCTTCATCTCCTCAAAGAGCTCCTTTATCTTCTTGTTTGAAAGCACCTTTTCAATCGTCATATTGCTCAAGTGGATCCCTTTGGCGAATGACCATCTTTGAGTAGGAATTTTTGGCATGCATCCGTTAAACAAATAGATCTCCCATCTGAACTCCCCTTTGGACTGGAGTTCATCCTTCATCATAATTCCTCATGGACGTTGAGTGAAAGCACTTTCTTTCCCTAACTCCAGTAGTAGGTTTCTCCCTTTGATGAATTAGGGAAACACTTGCATGCAATATGAAAAATAATTAAATAGGGGGGTCATCAAATCATTAACCACTAAATTCATAAAAAGCGTTGATCTTCTCCCATAGCATAGTCCCATATGCGGGCCTCGAATAGTTTCCTTCCTCATAGCACTATTCTTGAAAGCAATACGATCAAAATAGTTACTTCAAAATACCAATCAAGCTTACAAGAATAACCAATTCTCAACTAGAGATATAAAGCTTTGCTCAATAAAATGTCCATTAAAATATATCTCAATTGCAATCAAATCCCCTACGACCCTCTATATGCAAGACCCCATAGCCCCGTGTCAACGGTCCATTTCAACAATGCTCACACATTCTTTAAAGATGTACAATTCCCTTTTGGATCGACACACTCCAACCAATGAGACAAGATTCAAGCATTAAGAAATCATTTTGCCACTATGCCTAAATATAACAATGCAGAATTGAATGCAGGTGGACTATCTGCAAGTGTCATGCGGGAATGAGAGGGTGGAAAGATGACACAAGAACGCCATTACGTAACGGTGTTGGGAGCCACAACCCCCATAGCTTCCATTCCTACAAAATGACCCCTCATGCCTCAAACAAGGTTTCCCTTTATTAATGGATGATTGTTATGGCAAAGAAAGGGGGATGAACAAGCTGCTAGCATGAACATACTTGACGTAGTCCCCAGACCAAAGCTCAAACCTTTGAATATCAGAATCCATACTTAATGAAATCACTTTCAAGCTGGGTATGCAAACCATCCTCCTCACAATTTGACATCTTATCATTTGTAACAAATCCCTTTAGATAATTGAATTTGAGTTAAGAACTTCATTCATGCGGTGAACTTGCCGATGTTGGAAAGGTGATGAAATCTTTAGAATAAGGTGGCATCATTGCATTATGGCTTGAAATGTTAGTATATGGATATTTTGTTTAGTTAGCCAATGTCCTTGATTTGCTGCCAATGTAGTGCATTTCTAATGAGATTCAATTACGCTTAGCACCTTGTCATGGGCACATTTCAACTTTGTCGCCTTCCATGTCAAGGATATACGTCATCTTATCTAAGCAAGAAATCCACTTGAGGATGAGGTTTGTTTAGAGGTATTTTGTTGATTCGCTAAATGCCCGTAGAAGATAGAAGGTCCTGTTCTGTTGAGGAAACAAGTGCTGCGAGCAAGACTTGGAGAAAGCCATTCAAATGACATTATAGGTAGTGGGCTCTGCATGATCAAAGGCTGTCTGTGGAAACCACCCCAAGCCATACCAAAACGACGACCAAGAGTATTGTGGAGCCCGCATTCTCTCTTTCTGTAGGGAGTAGGTGACAGGTTGCCACAGTGGGAAGGTCGCGTATGAATGTCACTCAGAATGGCAGAAAAGATGACAACTCCCACGTGAAAAGACCCACATATTGAGTGCAAGCAATAAAGATCTTCTTCATTGTTAGATGAGATGAATGCTCACATAAAGATAAGAGTGACATCGCTAGTTAGAAATACCACGAGCATTCATGATTACCAAGAGGATCATTGTTTAACATCATTACTAGCTAGTACTCCTAGGTTTCCATGATAGATTCTATGTAAATGAAGCTCACATTTTGAAATTATTATCCCCGTCAAGCAATTGTTGTTGTTATGTTGATCCCCTATGCACTTTAGTTTGAGCACCATCCATATAACTAAATGTTAATCCCCTCTCATTTTGTGTTCACCCACAATCTAGCGTCCTTCATGAGGCTGAGACCTTGCTTTGCATTATCAATTTAGCATGTTACTCTAGAGACTCAGTCCCTTCACCCTGGTTATAGCTCAGGCCACATGTCACAAGGTTTATTGGTCATGGGAATAATGTGGGCTTGCCTATTGTAGATGCCGCCACCTTGTCATATAATCTCTTCTTGCAAGCCACGAGCAAATATAGCTGATTAGAAATTACCAGGTCCATCACGAGCACCAATCTGATGAACATTGATAAGTAATAGTACATCAAAATCTTTAGAGAATTGATTAGTTCCTTAATATATCTAGCCAAAACCTTACCACCATCCTTTGTCCAGGGTCAAAAGCCCGCTTAAGAATTCCCTCTCAAATTGTTCATCCTCATATGTTTTCCATTTTATCTCAGAGAGGCCAGGAATGTTAAACTTGAGCATTTGTTATTGAATGCATCTCTATTTAAGGCATCGATCCTCTCTTAATAACATCAGGATTTAGAGGCTTTCATGAGGTCATGTGATCATTAGTTTGTCCAAGCCATATGCCTTCATCACTCGGGAGGAATAGTTCATGTAGATCTCATATGCCGAATGCCTTTGTAGGTAGAATATGTAGAGGCACTGTCCACAGGGTATGTGAATGCAATTCCATTAACCGACTTAAAATGGTGGTCAAGAAGTGTGTGGTGCCTGCATTGGAAGATTCTACATGGGAGGAAGCCTATGGAAGGATGAGGTGAGATAGCCGTGCGAAGAAGCCAATGAGGAAGCTTCTTCAAAGAGACGACAATGGGGATTGCGGGCTCTGCAAGGGAAGAAACTAGCAGGCATGTGAGTGCGAGAAACCATCATAGGGTCGCCATTGAAAGTATCATAGAAAATGACATTATTGAGACAAAGACCCGCATTCAAAGCCTCGATAGTAGAAAGGAGGGCATCACCTGCAAGGAAACTTGTAGTGACCACTTTATTCATTTAACATCTCCCTTTTGTCTTTCAGTGATCTTTTCCCTTCATATGCTAGAGATAGTTGTCCTTATGTGACATGATAATTTAAACATTGGCCTCTCCTATAGATTCTTTATGATTGAATTGGCCTAACAGAGATTTGAACTCCTCCATCAACTCATTGTTTTGAATTTTTACTTGCCATTTTCATACTTAGAGTGGCATATCTATGCGTGAGAAACCAACACGGAGGCCGCCAACGCCTGATGATAAGACTTCACCCTAGGTAGAAGTAGAGCCACCACTTAAATCTCACACAGAACTTGTGCAAATCTTGCCACTGAGCAATGAGCTTGATTCCTTGCAGGCTTGATGAAATACTAGTCAATGATCACCCATGTTTCCGGGATATTTTTCTGATAGAACATCCCTTTCTCCATGTAAGTCCCATGATTATCAAAATTTTGTGTGCCTGTGGTTGTAAGTGACTATATACCAATTCTATTGGATGTTCATTAAGCACCTTGACATCCTACTATTTTACAATGTTGTTATTGCATCAATGCAATACCATCGACAACTTGTTCTTCTGTAAGGGCAACATACTAGTTCGGGGTGCAATTTAAAATCATTTGGCCCTTTCTCATAGGTGCCCTCCCAATCACCTTATTTGATTAAATTAATCATGAGTATTCTAATTGTAGAGGCTCAGAGAGAGAGCATTTGGGTGGTTTGTGGGAGATCCATGTGGGGTGGCCGCCATTGAATGCTATTAGAAGCGTCGATGAGAGGGTCATCATCTGCAACAAAGAAGTCCACAAGCGAACCACAAAGAGAATAGTTGATTCCACACGTGTAGGTTCTGTGGAGGCAAGTGCATGAGGAGATGTTCAAGGAAAGTCGTTAGGAAAATGTCGAGAGACAGGTGAATGTCTGCATAGTGGCTCCCACATAGATGACCGCCGCTTGTGCCAATCTTGAATTCCATTGTCTGTAGAGTGAAAATCTATAGTTCATGGCACTGTCCTTCCTCAATAACCAACATTGGCTTATAATTCCATGTTCACAAACACCACGCAATCGCCCTAACATTATGCTCAAATAGAATGTCACAAAAGTTAGAAGTGAGCATGTCGGCTGCGAAAAAGTCATCTGGGAGGACCGTTATAAACAATGAAGTAGCTTGTGGCCCCATGAAGAACCAAATTGAAGATATTGTTAATAATGTCATTTAGGCACGACTGAGCAAGTGACAGCCATGATGTAGCGAATAAGTGAATGTGGGTGAATTAGGTGGGTACATCGTGTATGAGTTACATTTTTCCATGACAAAATGATGGATGGTAGTTGTCATGTGGATGCCTACAAGAGGATGACACTGCTGGTGGGTTGTGGGTCGGCGAAGCAGGAAGGCAATGAATCTTCATCGTTATAAAAGGACATCGAGGTGACGACCTCTCGTAAGTGGAGGCCCGTAAGGGTAGACTCGTCAGCAAGCTTTGACTTAAGATTTCACCCGCAACCTTAAGGTTTCATTCCAAGGAAATGGTATATGTGGGGTTCACCCTACGAGGTGATTTGAGAGCTTAGCTATTAGACAACAACGTTCGGGTGAAGGCAAGTTGCACGTGAGGACCCACAAACATTTTAGGTTTAGGCGATTTTGAAGTGTGTTGGGCCCAGTTTGGTAACAAAAATGGTGGGGATGGAGAGACCAAATGTGGAGCCCACTGTGCAGGTGGAAGTGAAGGGCCGATCGCTACTCAGTAGTGAAGCATGAATGGAAATTTTCACAAGGCAACCCGCATATATGGGTCCGCAAATCCTGAAGGATGCTACAACGAGGGTTGATGCGGGATCTGCCACGTGGGCAGATGTAGAGGCTTGACTGTGGGTGAATGAAAGTATGCAAGAATGAATGGCAAGAGGAGACCCACTAATGCAAAGCTAAGGGAAACCCATAGGACCTAGCCCACAAAGGCAAAAGACTTGGAAAAATTTAGGTAGGTGAATTTGGTCTATGGGAGATTGATCATTTTAAGACTCATGACTGACTTGGACTTGGAAACAGGGGTATGCAAAGCAAAGCGGGAGCATAACAACCTATCATGCATAGGAAATGAGTTGTCGGGAGTACAAGAAAGGGGATCCCTGCCTTTGGCAGGGCATGTGTGCAAAACATGCACAACAGTGCCTTTAGTTCTTCCTTGGAGGATTGATCCTTGTTCATTTGTTGCATGATTGTTGCTACTGACTCTTGGAACTCATCAATCATTTATTCTCTAGTTGCAGGGTCCAAATTGATGGTAGAGATGTTATAGGTGGTTCCTTCACCTTTGTTTGGCATAGGGGTAGCAATCTGTATTGTTCTTGATTCAAAGGCATCAACTATAATGTGAGAGTGGACTCTAGGCTTCCTCTCCTTCCTTGTTTTTGTTTGCACTCTTTCCAGTATTTCCTCGAGTCTAGCCTTTAGATCAATAACTGCAGGGGCTTTCTTTTGTAGCTGTCTCTCTAGCCAATCAAGCACCTGGGTTTCTCCTTTTGGTGATTCAGGATCACCCTCCTCTCTTTGTGGAAGCTATGTTTTCCTCAGTGACATCCTCTTTCTGAGGTACTTTCCCTTCTTCTTGTTCGAGCTCAACATGGTGCTTGGGCTCAGGGATCTTCCTTGGTGCATCCTCTTCTTCTTTATCTTCTTCCTCCATTTTGAGAGGCACTTCTTATTGGATAGGGCACTTGCCTTGGCCAATTAATGGAGGCTCCTCGAGTATCTCCATGTTGTCATCAATACCATATTTCTCTTCAAAGGGATTCCCTTTAGGATCAACCTTTTCTCCTACCTCCTTGAGCTGTTGGGATAGCTCCTCTTTGAGCTCCTAATTTGAGGTTTCTATAATATACTTTGCATTGAGAGCCTCAGTGTCCTCTTCTAACGATTGTGACTTTTCTTCACCGGACGCCATCTTCTCCAATTTTATGTTCACTCCATCCTCTGGGTGTTCAAAATAATCATCCTTGAAAGGGTCCTTAGGCTCTTCAACTATTCCTTTGGCGATTCTCCATATCTTCAGATACTTGCATGGTAGCCTCCATCTTCAATGGCTCTGTAGGCGATGGAGGAATGGGTAGGCCAGTGATAATCTGAACCATTAGGGCCTGAACTATAGGATTCATTATCACCCTAGAGATCTCAATAGGTATTCCCTACATGTATTTTACAAAGGCTTCTAGCAAGGTGAGTGGTGGCATTGTAGTAGTGGTTGTTACAGGTGTTAGAGTAGAGAGAGTGGGTAGTGGAGGAGGTAGCGAGGCAGATGACAACAGGGATGTAGTGGCCGAAGAGGAATCCAGTACCATAATCAGGGCCATTGGTGATGTGGAAGCAAGGTGGATTGAGATGTCCATGGTAGGTGGAGAGAAAATAGGCAGTGCTTGAGATGCAGGAGGTGGAGAAGTTGTGACGGTAGTAGTAGTGGAAAGAGCGGAGGTGGTAGGTGGTGATTGCAGCTACTTGGCTTCTTCTTCTCCATCACACTGGGGATCCTCTTCAATTGTAGGTATCTCAATAAAAAATCCTCCTATTTTCTTCACTTTCTTTGAGGACTCTCCCTCTATAGCCTTCCATGTATATACCTTGTGTTTTGGTTAGCGCTCAAGAGCATCCTTCCTTTTCTCCGATCTTGTTGCTGGAGGGGATTTAGGTGCCTCTTCTGCTAGAGAAACAACTGCTCCACTATCAATTTCAATTTAGAGCTCATCCTCAATCTCGCCGTAGGTCAGTACAACTCCTTGCACTTTAAGCTAGGCATCTACCCATTGCCTAGTTTTGTTTGCAACCAGCCATGTTACTATATTGAGGTCATCGACCTCTACTTCATCCCAATCTATCAATGGTAGTGGCAAGTTGGCTATAGCATCAAACCTTTCATCAACAATAGTTTCATCTTATTTTACAATTTGATCGGGCACCGAAAACATATTTATCAACTTTACAAATTGAGCTTTCATTTGCATGTAGTGCCTCATTTGCACCTCTTTATCATCTTGGCAATTGGCCCAAAAGTATTTGATATGGGGCCAATGAGCATATTGCTTTCTAACCAACTTTTTTAATTTCCCATACGGGTCCATTCTTCCTCGAGCTGTGTGGAGGTCTAAATTGTATTCCACTATCTCCTTTTCTAAATATTATGCGCATTGGGCAGCGGGACAGGCATACATTCCTTGCCCAAATTTTAGAAAATATGGGATCCCCACTTTGTGTTTGTCGCTTAGTAGGGTATGGGCATTCTACAATTGTTTGGAGAACTCCAATAGGATCATTCAGTCGTTGGGGTATTGCGGTAGCTTGTAGGGCCTTTCAGAGAACCCTCTCTGTGCTAATGTATGTAAATTTTGGGAACTGTATAAAAAGATACCCAAACCTCTGGATGAAGGCCTTGGTGTTATGTAAGAGTTTTCTCTCAAAGTCTCTCACAAGGAGTTTGATTATATGCCCAATGAAGGCATCATTTACCCTACGATATTCTTTCTTGAAATTTTTGTATTGCAGCTAAGGGTAGTAGTCATAGACTTTGAGTTCTCCTTTCTATATATTTGGGTTATTAGCAACAAAGAGGCCCTTGTATGGGAATGGTTCTGCTAGTAGATATACCAAGTAGGAGGTCATGTAAATTTGGGATGTTTTCTTCATAGCCATGAGTTGGTTGTGCATGTTGTCATTGATGATTTTAGTGCAGTGGAACTTTGTTTTACCATGAATGATATCCTTGATGAAGTAGAACATCCATTCTTGAAAGAAGGTAGTAGTAGGGAGGCCCAGTACTTTGCTTAGCAGGGTAACCAAGTCATGGTACCCCTTATAGAAATCACTTCTGAACAACTCCTGTGGGACCTTGGCAGGACTACCCCTCTTTTCCTTCAACCAATGCTGGTTGATTAGTTTCTTGCATCCTAGAGGGTCCACTTTCCACATATTTTCAACATATTCCTTCTAAATTTCCTCCATGACATCAAATGTAGGAATATGGAGCGTTTGACCTATGTATCTGGTAGAAAATTTTTCCAACACTCTGCGATCATGGTCAATGATTTTCCTGCTGCTATGGTAGCATTCTTTGCATACTAAGACTAACTTTGGAGCAACGAGCACAGGTGGAAAGCCGACTACCTTGGAAAGGCCACTCTTTCTAATTTTTCGTGCATTTTCAGTTGTAGGGTTGATCATGACCCTTCGTCGAAATTCATCTATATCCAGATGCCCAAGGTTGGTGTCTGACACTGAATCCCAGGTGTAAGTGATTTTGGAGGTGCACTCCACCCCATGGAACTG